>JAODTK010002154.1:0-548930 GCA_026419785.1 Sclerodactyla briareus | reverse complement strand
TGAATTTTCACCAGCTCATTGCAGACAACCTAGGTCAGAGGGGAAACTGCCTCTCCTAAAAAGCTCTTCCCCAGCAGCACCGATTAGGCAAGTTGTGTAAATACCAAAACTAGCCAAAAGTGTTAGAAGGCATGTTGTTCAATTACGTCATTTTTCACAAAATTATTTTTGGGGGCCACCAGTCCAAAACTCCAGCCCATCAGAGTTTCAACCAGCCCATCAGTACTATGAATTTCACATCTCATTGCCGACACACTAGGTTAGAGGCGGAGGGAAATAGCATCTCACTAACAGCTCTCCCCAGCATCACCTGATTAGCAATGTTGTGTAAATACAAACAGCCAAATGTGTTAGAAGAATGGCATGTTGTTCAATTACGTCATTTTTCAAAATTATTTGGGGGCGACCAGTCCAAAACTCCAGCCCATCAGAGTTCAACCCAGCCCATCATTAATATGAATTTGCACATCTCATTGCAGACACCCTAGGTTAGAGAGAAAACTAGCCTCTCACTAACAGCTCTTCCCCAGCAGCACCTGATAGAATGTTGTGTAAATACCAAAACAGCCAAAGGTGTATGAATGGCATGTTGTTCAATTACTCATTTTCACAAATTCTTTTTGGGGCCCCAGTTCCAAAATCCAGCCATCAGAGTTTCAACCCAGCCCATCAGTACTATGAATTTTCACCATCTCATGCGACACCCTAGGTTCAGAGGAAACTAGCCTCTCACTAACAGATCTTCCCAGCAGCACCTATTAGCAATGTTGTGTAAAACCAAACACAGCCAAATGGGTTAGATGGCATGTTGTTTAATTACGTCATTTTTCACAAAATTATTTTTGGGGCGACCAGTCCAAAACTCCAGCCCATCATGTTAACCCAGCCCATCAGTTTACTATGAATTTTCACCATCTATTGCAGACACCACTATGGTGGTTCAGAGGAAACTAGCCTCTCAATAACCGCTCTCCCCAGCAGCACCTGATTAGTAGCAATGTTGTTACATACCAACACAGCCAATTGTGTATTAGAATGTATGTTGTTCAATTACGTCATTTTTCACAAAAGTATTTTTGGGGCGACCAGTCCAAAACTCAGCCCATAAGAGTTCACCCCAGCCCCATCATACGATGAATTTTCACAATCTCATTGCAGACCAACCCTAGGTTAGAGGAAAAAACTAGCCTCTCACTAACAGCTCTTCCCCAGCAGCACCTGATTAGAAAGGTTTGTAAATACCAAAACAGCCAAATGTGTAGAATTGCATGTGGTTCATGACGTTATTTTTCACAAAAGTATTTTTGGGGCCGCGACCCGTCCAAACTTCCAGCACATCAGAGTTTCAACCCAGCCCACAGTACTATGAATTTTCACCATCTCTTGCAGACAACCCTAGGGTTTCAGAGGAAACTAAGCCTCCTCACTAACAGTCTTCCCCAGCAGCACCATGTTAGCAATGTGTGTAAATACCAAAAACAGCAAAATGTGTTAGAATGGCATGTGGTAAAATAAGTCATTTAAAAATTATTTTTGGGGCGACCAGGTCCAAAACTCCAGGCCCATCAGTACTATGATTTCACCATTCATGCAGACAACCTCGGTTCAGAGGAAATAGCCTCTCACTAACGGCTCTTCTGTTATATTGTACTGTGGTGTTTCTTCCTCTTATCCATGTATTTTCGTTTTCACTGTTTTAGTCTTCTCATCGGTCATGGTCTCACGTGTATAGTATCGCTAGTTTTTTTTTTATTCCATGGAGCCCCAGAAACGCTTTGCAGTTTAATGGTTGTATTTTGCCCTCACCATTACCAAAACACAGCATCCTTATCAGGCCAAACAGCAGCATCTGAAATTGGGAGGTGGGTGAATGTCGGTTTGAATTAATTTATCCATCTGGGTTGGATGATGTATAGCCAGACCTCATAAATATGCATATCTGCACCAAACTTAACTTCATGAACAAGGGTATGTACTCTACATTGCACAATTCATCATCAACTCGAACAAACTGGTGAAAGTGTGGCAAATATTCGACGACCAATCGGCAATGACCTATTAAAAATATCCACATTACTGACTGTCAACCAATTTACCCTATTGCACTGACAAGTTGACTGCCACAGATGTCCATCTGGTGGAAAATCAAAACCAAAAACCCCCCATGTGTCGGGTGGCCTTATTCCGGATCGTGTTCCACCGTCTGTTTTTAAAAGGCCGATTTTAGGTTCCTCTCCATCTCTTCCGTCTCCAAATTAGTACTAGCCTTTACCAGGGTAGTCACCAGGGATGTGTATGCCACAAGAGAAACCCCCAAAGGATGTGGATGGGTTTAAAATTCATGCAATGTGAGAGAGAGAGAGAGATGTTCCATGTAGGTCTCTCTGAGTGCCATCTTGCATACCTACATACATACATACACACATACGAATTAAGACATACATACAGGCAGGACAAGATTTTCAGCTCCGAGCTAGGGAGAGGCGAAGGGAAGGGGGGGGTGGTCAAGGTGACCAAGAACTCATGTATATAGTGGCACACAGAAAAGAAATCACTAGTAGTTACTGAGTTGCAGCATAGGAACGTTTCAATTCCTCACCTGGCTTTTGGAGCAAACATCTCCTCTTCTCTTGGTCAGAGACTGCACATTGCTCAGGCAGGCTGTGCAGTTAGGTTGTAGATTTGGGTGTGGCTCCTGTGGACAGCATGGAATATTTAGTGATAAGTTTCAACTAATGACACATCATCAGGCACATCTTAGATTGTGGGTCCGTGTTAAGTTAAAACAGTATACATCTCCTTTAAGGAACAACTTCAGGTATGCTAATAAAGGGGCTAACATAATAGCTGGCAAAAACTGAATGTGGTGTTCAGTCCAAACTGAAGGTATAGGTCTTTGAAAGTATGTGTATTGTGAAGCATTTGTATTGCACAAGATCGAAAGGCCAACACATCATCATAATAATGATGTCATACTTGACACAACCCTGCAAACCTTCTTGTTTTCTATTGAAATTCAAACATTAATTTCAACTCGAAAAGCGATTAGTCTATGGGAGAGGAATGCGGTAGGACTGTTAGGAGTTAGGGTTACTTGGTGAGAGAAAGAAACAAGAACTTCTGCTAAATGTGACTTATTCAAAGAAATGAAACAATGAAATACATAACTACTTGCTGTGTTGTCCATCGTGTGGACTCATGCGTATGTGCCCAATTGGGATTCTCTCCCAATTTCTATGCATAATGGTCCCAAACTTTGAGGCCCAAATAACTCCACACAGTGAACATGTATTGAAATGGGGGTTTGGAACTATAGGATAGATGTCCATTCTCCCCGATATATCATCTGTTGTATTCAAGCCTGCAGTTGTCCTTCAACCCACCTCTCATGATAAAGCAGGGGATTGTCAAACAGTCACAGCTTGGCATGTTCAATGCATGGACACAACCCCAGTACTTGGGCTATGGTCAGTCAAATGGGGGCATTAGCAATTCAAAGTGACCTCCACATGTGCAACAAGTTTAACATAGCCTGTGAAACAGGCAGTTTGACTTCGCTCACCTGTGAATGGTATAAGCTTCATCAGTCCTATCGGTGATCTGTGAATTAATTAAACCAAAAGCCTGTGCGACTTGGGTTTGCTCACTGGTCAAACGGAATTTTATGGGCGGGAACCTAGTGGTGGTGCGGCCCTCATTATTGATTTGTGTAATGAACATTCCCTTTTTACTAAAATTACAGGAAATGACACACCCGAGAGAAATACCTCCCATGGTCTGATATGGAACTGTTCTGACAACTTCCAATCTAATTTTTGACTGCCCTGATGGAAGATTCTTAAATTTCCAAATTGAAGGAATTCTGATTTTTCCATTTTTTTTAGATTTGCCAAAGGTCCTGCAGATAATCTATTTGTAATATCCGGACCACTAGTGATTGGTAAATACCAAAGGCGATAGGACTGCTCTATTTTCCGAACGCTCCTCATATCTATTGCTTTGGCACGCTACAGTTTCCCTGAATGGCAAGTCGAAAGCGATTCTCAGTTTCCCTGAATGGACAAAGTCTTGCAAGCATGTCTCATTTTACTTAGATCAGATAGAAAGGAACAAGGCCGATGCAAAAAAAGTGTCTCGCCTGGTTGCGCGAATCAGTGGTTTCTATTATTAACTACACAAACAAAATGACCTGTCAGCAAACGAATAAACATATTTTCACATATTATAACCATAAACATTCGAAATTCCTAAAATACGGACCAATAAGTTTGCTCTTAGTACAAAAAGCCTAATTGCTTTTTGCTTATTCATGCCCCCAACTTCTATTCTCATAAATACCCATTTTTTAATAGAGGGTTATCGCTCAGTCAACTCACTTCTTTGGACCCAAAAGCCAACTTGAAATGTTCTAATCCCCTTAGCAGCCTGGGCATATTGCCTTTCGAAATCAAAATTTGTTGGGAACGCGTCCCCAGTAAGAGAGAGGAAAGAAGGAAGAATCAACCTAATCACAAATTGTGGGTGAGAGAGGGTTTGCTCGTCGGGCAGCTTATAACGCAGTAAAATTGTCCACAGGAGCTATGGTTTACTCGTTCCTCAGTGCTTTATTCTACAGAAGAATATTATATAATGGAATTCAATCAAAGTTCAGAACATCAAACACATCCAGATTACAGAAGAATCTTACCGACACATACCGACTGAGTTTGGCGAAATTCGCACCAAGTTGGAATGGGAATATTTAATGCAAATTAGGCACATCATGAGCTATACAGACAGTAAAATGTCACAAGAGCTATGGGTTTACGTGTTCCTCAGTGCTGTATTCTAACAGACGCTATTAAATGAGGGAATCTCCAATCAAATTCATGAACATCGAACACACCAGATCCAGAAAATGTAACAGACCATGACATACTGAGTTTGGCGAAATTCTTACAATGTTGGAAATTGGAATATAAATATCCACATTAGGAAAATCCAACAAGTGACCCTTACTGACCCCAGCTGTACATTTAAAGATCAGGATCAAAAGTGATCACACTACCATGTTTTGTGGAAATCCAACAAACTTGAAAAAGTGCCTAAATTATGCAAATGAGACAATTAAATGACATCCAGTTACCCGACTTCACTTGGAAATTTCTCGGGAGCCATGGTAGCAAATCCACCAAGTTCGGAAAATCTGACAAAATTGAAAAATTTGCATAAAGTATGCAAAGTAGGGGGGGGGGGGGAACCCCCCCCCACTTCTTAATTAACATTATTTTAGGCTGAAATCAATCAGTTCATCTACCTGTCATCCAGGTCCGACATGTCAAACTACATCAATGTAGCACATACGGTTCTTGTGGAATCTTGCTAACGAGCTCTTTTTGAACAAAATCACAAATTAAAATGAAGAATTACCCAACTTGAGTAATGACTTTGTGCCACCAAAAATATAATCAGCTCGTGTACAGCCAACCATGGTGTTATCAACAAAATTTCGTCATAAGCGGCCTCACAGTTGTGAGAAATCCTGCTAACGGGAAACGGTGAATACACACACACACACGCCCAAAAGTCCACTAGTATCTTTCTGAATTTAATACATGCCAGACAAAAAATGAGGTCTACTGATAAGCTATTTTTAAGAACTTGAACTTGAAGGTGAATTCTTTCTTAAGACCCCACTATGACCATTCGAATATACTTGCTATGTCCGGGCTGATAGGAGGGCATACCACAACTGACAAGAGCATTATTCTAAAAGAACATTTGATAGTCCTGTTGTAGAGCCATTCTCATGGAATAATTGAGGCTGGCAGGGTTAACCACAGCTGGCAAGGCAGTGTGTGAAATTATCGGTTGACGTCACGTCAGGCTCGATTAGTATCAATAGATGAAGCTGGGATTCCAGGAGCCTGAAAAAGTCAGAGGCCAACTCATGTGAATGTACATGAACAGGCGTGGTATCTCAGCCTTTAGGGAAGAGCTGGGACCACACAAGGTCAAAACAGAAACTCTATAGAATTAGGAAAGGTCAAGTTTTGAAACTGTGTGATTGAAAACAGCCACACTTTATCTCCTGTCCTCCTTGTCTATCGTACTAAGTGGCGACCTTAGCAACGCGGATATATCACCTAGTGCCACATATTCACGAACACTTCCTTGTAAGTTTTAGATAGTGCTGCCAATTACGAATGGCACATGAACAAGGAGTGGACTCGAAGATCAAAAACAGAAAAACACTTTGTATTTTCCATTTGTGTTAGAAAAGGTTTCAGGTTTTGGTAAACGTGTGATTTAAACCAGGCCAATTTGTATTTCCTGCCTTCTTTGCCTAGTCAAATTGGCGATTAGCGGCATCAGTCAGCTAATGCAACATTTTCACAACCAACTTCCTTGTAATTTGAGAAGTTCTGATATAACAAATCCAAAATGGAACTAGGGTTGTTAGCATGTGTGTACATTTCCAGTGAAAAGGAAATTCCAATCAAAACAGTTAAGTCACTTTAGTGATGGCACATACTGCGGCTATTGTTATATTTCAGACGTTAGGATTACCACTGATCATAATACTTATGGTGAGTTTTTTAATCCTTGGGCCTGCTTTTTTCACGTTGATTGCCCTAGAACAACGAAGGACGGGGAAGGGGTCTCAGACTGACCTCTTTTGGTCAATTCTGGGTCACGGACACCTCTAGGCAACTGGAAGAAGAACTTCAGAGTAATCCAGCACTGATTAATGAAGCCCAACATTGTAGGCGCCTTCTAACCGCAATAAGTCAAAACTGTAGATGAAGCAGTGTAAACACTGTGCCAGTGTATGGCTTTGTCTTGGTCGAGACGAAGATGGGGTCGTCAAACTTCAAACTTGATATTATTTGTGCATCTCGTTGTCAGCTATGGATCTATGTGTCATGCGCAAAATAGAGTCAGTTTTTCCAGTTACGGGTGGAAGTGGGGGTGAAAAGCGGAGCATGGTATGGAAACCGCTGTAATGGCCTCCCCTTTGCTCAGTGATTTCATTGCCGTGAAATGGTGAACATCGTTACATGCTCTGTAGGCATACTCTTCTCTGATGGGTCCCTTGCGAGTGCTTTTGCGATCGGTCCACCATTAACCTGAGGATTGTCGGAGCATATCTAAACTTGTCTTCACGTAACTGTGGATGGACAAACGATGAGAATGTATTGTGGTTAAGGACAATGGTCATGCAAGCAGCTCATCTTCAAACTAGCACCAGTGAAAAGGGATCTGTCAAAACCACAGAACAAATTTTTTGGATTTAGCATGTTCTCATTGTTGAGGTATTCATGTTACTTGAATGACTTAAACAACCCCTAAACTGTGAATCCAAGGGAGTGACGATGCGAAGGTCACTCATTGACTTTACACAGTAAATGCTTATTATTTGCCATTCTAGCAAAAATGTTAGGTAATATTTATGAATAAATTGTTGAAATTTCTTCAATATTGACGAACAAATATGAAGTTATCAGAATCCCCGTATTAGGTTTGTAACTAGTTGGTTGAAGGAATATTTCTAGAGGACTGACTTTGTGTACACATGGGTTTCTGTCACTTTGAAGATGTCACTGGGCAGATTGCACAATTGCAGAATTGTCTCTTTTTCAAACTCGAATCTGCAGAGAAGAAAGAAAGAAATTGTTCCAAGGTTTTGGGTTCCCTAAATATACTAGATATAAGACACCAAAATAAGCAAGAGCTATGGTTACATGAAACATTGTTCTTTAAAGGAGACCGGGTCTGAGTTTTTTGATGACGATGGACATGGGTGTAATACATCAATTCTGGGCGTGACAATTGAGTTGCACATTTACAGAAAAGATCTACGGGACAATCTAGCAGAAGGTGAACTGTGACAATTACAGGTTACCACTCTGAGAAACATACAAAAATCCTCTCTCAAAGTCGATGAAGTCCTCGATTTACATTAGGGTCATTATAACATTTTCAACTGAATAATTGTGAAACCAGAAAGCCAAGAGGCTCAGTGATCCTTGACTTCGTTATGACCTAAAGCCAGACACAAAGACAAAGGGTAGAATGTACCAGCTCATTAGGGCAAAATAATGTTCCCTTTTCCTCTTGATAAGGAAACTAACACACTTAAATGTTTCAAGTTTTCAGACTGACCTCTGGTGACCTTCAAAATGAACTCTGACCTGACCCAAAAAACAATAGGTTTATTGTACTTATCATGGAGAATCAAACACTGACGAGTTGCAGACTTCATCCATCCGGGTGGGTTGTGTTATCCTTACAAGCCAGAACCTCGGACAACCGACAAAGACTTGACTTTTCACCAAATTTTATATTTGACCAAAAAAATCACCGCACCTGAGCCAACAACAATAAGGTTCCTGATACTCCCCATAAAAAGCTACACACAAAATCTCAACCTGATTTAAGACCAATCATCTGGAATTATCGTGTTCACAAATTTTCAGACTGGACTCTGGGACCTAAAATGACTCTGACCTGACCCAAAAAACATAAGGTTATTCTTATCATGGAGAACTCACATACTAAGTATCAGCTCAATCCGATCGGGGGTGGGTTTGAGTGATCGTGTTTTACAAGCACAAAATTGGCCGAAATAGTGACTTTCACAAATTATATATCTTTGACCAAGCGGGTAGAATGTACCAGCTCATATGGCAACATAATGTCCCTTTTTCTCTGATAAATTGAAACTACACACTTAAGTTTCAAGGTTTCAGATTGACCTCTGGTGAACTCAAATGAACTAGGACTGACCAAAAAAAATAAGGTTTATTGTACTTATATGGAGAACTCACAGACCAAGTATAAGCTTCATCCCCATCCAGGGGGGGTTGAATTATCATGTTACAAGCCAGAATTGGCGAAATATTGAAACTTTTCACAAATTTATATTTTGACCAAAACTCACCCCGACAGATCCAAAACAATCGGGTTCCTGTACTCCACATAAGGAAAGACACACAAAATCTCAACCTGATCAGACCAATCAGTCTGGACTTCAATCTTGTGTCACAAGGTTTTCAGATGGACCTCTGGTGACCCAAATGACCTCTGACCTGACCCAAAAACAATAAGGTTTATTGTACTTATATGGAGAATTCACATTTACTAAGTATAAGCTTAATAAATCGGGTGCGGTTGAGTTTGGGGTTATAAAGTTTACAAGCCAAAAATTGGCCGAAAATAGTCGATCTTGTCCAAATAAATTCTTTGACAAAAATCACCCCAGACCTGCGCCAAAAACAATAGGGTTCCTGTACTACATAGAAAGCTACACACCGAAATCTCATCGGACCAACCATTCTGGAACGTATTGTGTTTACATACAAGTAGAGCTCCAATTAATTCATCCAGTGGGGTTGAGTTAGTGTGTTTGCAAGCCAAAATAGCCCAAAAATATCATTTTCACTAATTCCTAATTTCTCGCAAAAATGAACCCCAATCACCACCAAAAAAATAGGGTTTTTACTCCCCATAAGAAGCTACACACCAATTCAACCTGAGAGGACAACCGATTTGGAATAAGCTGTTTACAAAGGTTTTCAGACTTGGCCTCTGACCTCAGATGACCTCTGACCTGACCCCAAACAATATGGTTCATGTTATCATCCATGGGGCAACACACATTACCAAGGTGAGAGCCCCAATTCCATCCTCCAGGTGGGGTTGAAGTTAGCTGGTTTACAACCAAAATTGGAAAAATATCAATTTTATTTTTGGACGATTCCTAATTCTCCTAAAAAGGACCCCCATCAACACAAATATTAGGGGTTTTGTATCCCCAATAAGAAAGGCTACACACCAATTCATCTTGTTCGGACCAAATGTTTTGGACTTATCCTGCTTACAAGGATTTCAGACTTTGGACCTCCGGTGGAACTCGATGACCTTGTGACTTGACCACAAAACAATAGGAATCAGGTACTCATCATGGGGGAAAAATACCAAGAATGAGCACAATCCATCCATGGTGGGGTTAGTATAGTGTTTACAAGCAAAATTGGCTAAAAATATCAACTTTTCCACACTGTTCCATTTGTGACCAAAAATTCACCCCGACCAGAACCAAAAAAACAATAGGGTTCCTGTACTACCAGAAGGAAAGCTATACTCCAAATTTTCAATCGATCGGACCAAACCGATTGGGACTAAGCGTGTTACAAGTTTTCAGATTTGCCCTCTTTGACCTCAGATGACCTCTGACCCGAACCCAAAAAAAAATAGGGGTTAATGAAAACTCATCATGGGGGGGGAACACACTACCAAGAATGAGCCTCAACCATCCAGGTGGGTCGAGTTTCGAGTTGTCGAGTTATCATGTTTACAAGCCAAAAATTGCGAAAAATATCAACTTCTTTTCACACCATTTCTAATTTTGACCAAAATTCACCCCGACCAGAACCAAAACAAATAGGTTCTTGTACTCCCCATAAAATTTCAGCTGGATCGGACCAACTGTTTTGGACCTATCGGGTTGACCAAGGATTTCAGGACTTTGACTTCCGGTGACCTCAGATGACCTTTGACTGAATCAAATACAATAGGATAATGTACTTCATCATGGGGGAATACAATACAAAGTATGAGTCAAGCCCATCCAGGTCCGGGTCGAGTTATGGTGAGTGAGGGTGTTTACAACCAAAGCGTCACACACATACAAACACACACATACACACACACATACAAACATGACTACAGAGATTCCTCACTTTTGTCAAGGAATCAAAAATGTTTTGCCATGACGGAATTACTTTAAGGACTCTATGTTGTGTAGTTTATGGGTAGGGGATTGATACTGAACAGAAAATGGGAAGCTTCACATTGGATGATATCGAATACATTTTAGGCTTTGGGAAGCCAAGCAGAGCTGTACAAGATGAATCTCTATAAACTCCATCCAATCCATCACCAGCATTCGAAGCACCACAAAAACTAATTCCCCAATAGAACGAAACACATCAAAACCCACAACTTCCAGATTCAAAGCTGGATTCAAACAGCCATATTGGGCTGGTGTAGCATTCATATGGGGTTAGAGGACAAGTCCAGCCAAAAATATTTAAATGTCAATGATTGTAGCATTGAAAATCATGCCAATCAAACTTGTTTCATTTTCAAGCGGTCGGTTACAAATTTTAACGATTATCAATTATAACTGCTTGAGTGCAATTTCACAAATTGGCAACTTTCAATGACGTCATATTACCATTTTAAAGGCAAAATGTCAAGAAATATGTTTTTTCCCTCATTAATTGGTAGATATTAGATCATAACAGGCGCTCGCCAAAAAGTGTCTCGCCTGGTGCGCGATCGGTGGTTCTATTAGTCACTACACTACACCACTATACACAACCAAATAGTTAATGCAGACCATCGTCATTTAAAACGAACATCACATAATATCACATAAACACCGAAATTCATGAAAATCCTTTAAAATAACGGACCAAGTCCCTTATGTTTCGTCTTCACTCCATTAATACCCAAATTCGAATAAAGTTTTACGACTCATCAACTCCTCATTTATATGACCAAAAATCCAACTTGAAATGTTCAAGTTCTAAATCCCCTTTTAAGCAGTCCTGGGGTTTTTGACATTTGAAATCATTTCTTCATTATCCATGGCCTTTGATTTCCCAAGCATAAGGCATGCCACCCCCCTCCCTCCAGGACGAACACCCTCCCCCGCCTCCTCCACACACCAACAAACTATCCCACGCAGCAGTCAAGGATGTCCCAAAGATATCGTTAGAAAACCTAACAGTTGTCCCAGGCCAATAAGAGAGGAAGGAAAGAAAAAATGTTTACAGTATTTTTGGATGTCAATCAACTAAATCAATTGGTTGGGTAGAGGTGTCGTTGTGGGCAGCTTATAAAAAGCAACAAGTGTCACAGGAAGCTATGGTTTACTCGTCCTCAGTGCTTTTTCTAACAGTAACTATTATATGATGGAATTCAGTCAATTCATGAACCAAACACATCAGATCCGAAAATGTTAACAAAACCATACCTACGGAGTAGGCAAAAGTCTTAACCAAGTATGATCTTGAATATAGTATGCAAATTAGGCACATCAATGACATCTAATGACCCAGCTGTAACTTCAAAATGAACTGGATCAAAGGTGGATCAAATCTACCAAAAAGTGTTGGAAATCCAACAAACTTTAACAAAAATTGCATAAAAATATGCAATCAGACACATTATTAAATACCTCCGTGACCCGACTTCACTTTTAAATTCTGGGGAACCATGGAGACACATCCACAAAGTTTCGTGGAAATCCGACACACATGGAAAATTGCATTAAATTAGTGCAAATTAGACCACTTCATTGCCTATTTCAAGCTGGTAAAAATCTAATCAGTTCATCTCCCTGTCATCCAGAGACTACATGCTAAACGTACAATCATGGTGCACATCTGGTTCTTGCGGTCATATTGCTAACAAGCTCAGACAATAAATGACATACAATAGGCTAATTACCCAATTTATTTAATGACTTGCTGCCAAAATCTAATCAGATCGTGTAACAACAAACCCGGTGCTACACACAAAATTTCTCATTAATCGGGCCTCACGTTTTTTGTGAGAAATCTTGCTACGAGGAAAGAAAGTGGGACATACAACACACCACACACACAATAGTGGACCACTATGGTCTCGTCTGAAATTCATTAGGGAAAGAACAAAAGGTGACAGTTTGCACATCAGCAAATTAAGGGAATTGGAGAAGCCAATCTCCCAACTCCCCGAACATGCTATGAAACTGGAACAATGTGATATTCGAATGATTTTTTTATTCTCTTTAACATATAACACAAAAAAAGTATCATTTGGCTGGAATTTTCCTGTAAAGAAGTATTTGGAATAGATGAGGTAATGCACATCTCCAAGTTATACCGTGAATAAAAATATCACTCTTCAATTTTACTGTCTAACAACCTCTTCAGTGTAGGCATCAGCTCTAGGCACACGCCCATCGTGACAGACTCCGATGGAATATCTTCGTTCTTGCGGCTGTCAAGAAATAAAAACTGAGGGTCGAGCAGAGTTACACCAGGAAAGCCAAAAGGCTTGTTGATTCCATGACTCTTTCTGACAAACTAGTAGATAGACACGAGAAAATGGGAGACGGCACCAGCCATTTATGGGCAACATAAACAACTGACAAATTTCCCGTTTATACCCATATTCATTCCTTATCCCCCACCAACCACAAGGGTTCCTATACTCTTGAGAGAAAGCTACACTGAATTTCAAGATTTTTCAGACTTTGACCTATGGCGACCCCCTCGATTACCTCGGCATGACCCCCCCCAAACAATAGGGTTCATGACTCATCGTGGGGAATCACACATATATACCGAGTAGAGCTTTCATTCATCCATCCAGACGGGGTTGAGTTATCGTGTTTACAAGCCAAAATTGGCCAAAATATCTGACTTTTCATCACAAATTTTAATATTTTTCGATACCAATACCAAAACAATAGGGTTCCTGTGCTCCCCTTAAGAAAACACAAACCCCCAATTTACAACCTGATCAGACCAACAATTCTTGGACTTATCATGTTTACAAGGTTTTCAGACTTCCACCTCTGGTGACCTCAGAATGACTCTGACCTTACCCCAAACCAACAGGGTTCATGTACTCATCATGGAGAACAAAACACAACCAAGTATGACCTTCACCACCCAGGCGGGGTCGAGTTATCTCTTGTTTACAAGCCAAAAATGGCCAAAATATCGACTTTTCACAAATTTTATATTTTCGACCAATACAAAAACAATAGGGTTCCTGTGCTCCCCTTAAGAGAAATAAGCTACACACCAAATTTCAACCTGATCAGACAACCATTCTGGACTTATCATGTTTACAAGTTTTCAATTCAGACTTCAGACAAACTCTGGTGACCTCAATGACCTCTGACCTGACCCCAAACCAACCGTGTCAATGTACTCATCATAGGAGACACACTACAAGTATGCCTTCAATCCACCCAGGCGGGGTCGAGTTATCTTGTTTACAAGCCAAAATTGGCCAAACTATCGCCTTTTCACAAATTTCCTATTTGTGACCAAAATTCCATTCAACACACCCCCGAACCCAACCAAAAACACTAGGGTTTCTTGTACTCCCCATAAAACGCTACACCAAATGTCAACCGATAATCAGACAAAACCATTCTGGACTTAGCATGTTTTCAAGGTTTTCATAACTTTGACCTCTGGTTGACCGCCTCAGATGACCTCCTACCTGAACCCACAACAAGAGGGTTCATGTACCCATCATGAGAACACCACATACCAAGTATGGGCTTCATCATCCATCTCGGCGGGGTCGAGTATATCGTGTTAACAATCCAAAGGCCAAATATCAGCTTTCACAAATTTTTCTATTTTCATCAACACCAAAATTCACCCCGACCGCTAATCAAGAAACAATGGAGGGTTCCTGTGCGTCCCATGATAAAGCTACACCAAATGTCAACCTGATCAATCCAACTTCTGGATATCGTGTTCCCGGGTTTTCAGACTTTGACCTCTGGTGACCTCAGATGACTCGGACCTGACCCCAAAACATAGGGTTCATGTACTCATTCATGAGGAACACAATAAAAATTTATTGGGCTTTCCTCCATCTAGGCTGCAGTCGAGTTATCGGGTTCTACAAGCCAAAATTGGCCCAAATATAGCTTTTACAAATTGTCTATTTTCAACACAAAATTCACCACGGACCGATTAATTCAAAAACAATAGGGTTCCTGTGCTCCCCCATGAGAAACGCTACACCAAAGGTCAACTGGATCAATCCAACCATTCGGGACTAGCGTCTGGTTTAAGGGTTTTCATGCTTTAACTCTTGGTGACATCAGATGACCTCTGACCTGACCCCAAAACAATGGGTTCATGTAACTCATCATGGGGAAACACAAAAACCAAGTATGGGCCGGACCTACTCAGACTGAGAAAGTTATAGTGTAACAAACTGGGCGGCACACACACACACACATAAAATGAGTGACTGCATAGATTTCTCTGCTTCGTCAAGGAATCAAAAAGTCCTGCATATTGTAAAAATACTTATCACAAACCATATCCAACTCAAGTATGGCGTAACTGAGAGCTTCCACAAAACCTGAAAAGAATATGACGCTAACACCAACTACAGCCACTGCTGTAACGGCAACTGGGACACAAAGCCTAGTATCTGCTATGAAAATTTTTGGATTAATAAAAGACTTATCAATGTTGAGAAGGGAATTGTTGGTTGGTTAATGTCCTACTGACACATTCAACCGACACGGATCTGTTGGTATCTATGTCCAGTGTTCCGTTTATAATGAAGATATGAACACAGTGACTTTATCACCATAACTTTGCGGAACTTCGGGGAGTGCGCTCAAGAAAACTATTTTGGAAACTTCCAATAATATTCACGGACTTTGACAGAGAATGTGGATAGGCAAGAGTGAAGTAGAATCTTTATTACATTTAACTAAACTGGGCACTTGAGCATAATTATTCATTTTCAGGAGGTTGGACTGCAACTGCTTACCATATCCTGCATAGCCCTGCCAGATTCCTGGTGAGTGATCAGGGTCGGGGTACAGTCTTGAGAATAGCAATCCTCCTATGAGAGACCAAGAATACCACTGTATGCCGCTCCACCCCGCCTACCTTCCCAGTGATTAGGTCCAGGTAAACAAATTAGAGAAGACATAAATTCTTACTGATATACCACACGTGTAGAACGTCAACAGTTACGGCGTCATCCTCTGTTTTAACGAGGTAGGAGATGAGAGCGTTTGGCGACTGCCTCCAGAATGTCTTGGCTGCCTTGAATGTGAATCATCATTCGTTCTGGATGGAGTGAACGGGCGTTGCCAGTGGACATCTAGAAAAGAACAGTAGTGAATCTGGGGGAAGTTTAGCGATAGTTGAGCATCTTATTGGTCCCTGATATAACTAATACACTGATGTCAGGCATGATAGTTTCGAACATTTTGCTCAAAGTCACTTTCCTGAATGGAGGGGCATTAATCGAATTGCCAATGTATTGTCTTTGCTAATTAAATTTTGCTCCCCAATCAAAGACCCATTTGGTAAAGTATTGCAACTGCAGTATAGTTGGCCAGGGATTGGACCTATACACTGGCTAATCCTCACCTTTTCCGAATTTCATAGCTTTATTATATATCATATTTGAGCAGACAGAAGTAGGCTCATTGCAAATAACACCTCTCTAAGCAAGATGCTTCCATAGGTCCAATACACTGTGAGATGTCAATTCTCAGCAAGTCGGACACCAGTTTGTAGATATTTCTGAAGATTACAATGTCCAGTGAGGACCTATAACACCAGATTTCATACTTCTTGCAGGTGGCATGAACTCCTCCCATTTTTGCAGTGTGTCTGCACTCGACTTGCTCCATTTCCTAGCATTTTTTATTTTTATTTGGGGTTATAAACCTACTGTGCCAATTCCTCTGAATTGACAGTTTTCACAAGCCTTTCAACATTTTATGGGCATGAAATCATCCGGTTTTTGCAGTGTGAAGGTTTTCGAGTCTTGCTTTCTCCAGTTCTTCAGTTTAAAAGTTCTCTTCTTGGTTTGAACATCTTGCCAATTCTCATCCTAGAAATGACATGTTTCAAACTCAGAAAGCAAAGGAAAGGCTTAGTGTTCCTTGACGGTGTTTCTTTTCGTCAACCCAATCCAGACCCACGGAAAATCGGAAATTGTACCATCTCAATATAGGCAACATAACTTCTGACAACTTTCCTATCTTTTCCAACCAACTAATAGGGTTCCTGTACCCCTTGGTAAAAAGCTACCACTAAATTTCAAGGTTTTTCAGACTTTAACTCTGATAACTGAGATACCTCCGACCTTACCCCAAACAATAGGGTTCATGTACTCATCATGGGGAATACACAACCAATTTAATGAGCCTCATTCACCCCGCCCTTTACAAGAACAAAGGTCCATGGACGATCCCTATAAGGAAGATACATTCCCTAATTTCACCTGATCAGACCACCGTTCTGGACTTATCGGTGTTGACAAAGGTTTTCAGACTTTGACCTCTGGTGTCCCTCAGATGACCGTCTGACCTGCACCCCAAAACAATAGGTTCATCATCCTCATCATGGGGACCAAACACCATGAGCCTTCCTCCCTTCCAGGGTGTCACTTTTATCGTGTTTACACAGCCTCAAAATTGGCCAAAATACAATTTTTCACAAATTTGTCCCCTATTTTTGGATCAAATTCACTCCTGAACCCTGAACCAAAAACGATAGGGTTCCTGTACTCCCCATAAGAAACTTTACAACCTAATTTCAACTGGAATCAGACCAACCCTTATGGACTTAATCGTGTTTACACGGTTTCCAACTTTGACCTCTGGTTACCTCAGATGACCTCTGACCTGACTCCAAAACAATAGGGTGTCTGTACTCATCATGGGAACAACACATACCAAGTATGAGCTCATACCGATCCCGGGTGGGGTCGAGTTATCGTGTTTACAAGCAAAATTAAATTGGCCAAAATATCAAATTTTCACAATTTTCTATTTTCGACCAAAAGTTCACTCCGCCCTGAACCAGAAACAATAGGTTCCTGTACTCGCCCATAAAGAAAGCAATACACCTGATTTTCAACTTGATCAGACCACCCATTCTGGACTTATCGTGTTTACAAGGTTTTCAGACTTTGACTCCCTCTGGTGACTTCAGATGAACCTTTGACTGACCCCAAAACAATAGTGTTCTCATATACCCATCATGGGGAACGAACATACCAAGTATGAGCTTCACTCCAGGTGGGTTGAGTTATCGTGTTTGCAAGCCAAAATGCCCAAAATGTCAAATTTTCACAAATTTTCAACCAAAATCACTCCCGACTGAACCAAACATAGGGTTTCCTGTACTCTCTCCCCATAGAAAGCTAACACCTAATTATTTTCAACTTGATCAGACCAACCATTCTGGACTTAGCTTGGTTTACAAGGTTAACAGACTTTGACCTCTGGTGACCTCATATGACCCTCTGGACCGACCCCAAACAATAGGGTTTCATGAACTCATCATGGGGACACACATACCAAGTAATGAGCTTCATCTATCCGGGTGGGAGTCGAGTTACGTGTTTACAAGCCAAAGTTGGCAAAATATTGATTTTCCACACATTTTCTAATTTTCCGACCAAATTCCTCCCTACCTGACCAAAATAATTAGGGTTCCTGTACTTCCCCATGAAAAGCATACACCCCTATTCACCTTGATCAGACCAACCATTCTGGCCTTATCATGTTTACAAAGGTTTCAGACTTTGACCTCTGTGCCCTCAGATGTCTCTGACCTGACCCCAAACAAGTAGGGATCATGTACTCACCTTGGGAACACACGCTACCATTATGGGCCTGACCTACTCATACCTGATCATTTATCGTGTTACAACAAGCGGGGTGTCACACAACACATACACACAGCACACGACGTGACTGCATAGGATTTCCTCTGACCTTTTCGTCAAGGAATCAAAAAGCTAATGTTTAGTGTTCTTGACCTGGGGAAACTCCAGTCCAAGAGAGCCAGCTGCAGAGGGTCAATACAATACAGGAAAGCTACTCAGAGCCCTCAATTTAAGGACTGGACTTGCCTGTGAAGGGTAGCCCAGAGTGCCCCCCCCCCCGCCACACAAGGGATTCCAACTCTGGATCCTAAGCAGCTTCCTTCCTTCATAACCAAACGACACTGAATGGTCTGCAGAGACAGAACTGGATGATCGCGTAGGTCCATAACTCCTGAAACACAGGGACCTTGTATCAGCTTGTTCTCTGTACTGTTGTATTTTCCTAACTCCCATCCTCATTCAGCCCCCTCCCCTTCAGTCCCTTTTGGACAGGCGAGAGGACCGCTGCCTATTCTGAAATGCCCCAACGCAGAGTTTTTTGCTGTGATTCAAGATATTGCTACTATCAAATTTTTCAATTTAACTGCGACAATGTTGGCCCTTATTTAAAATGGTGCCCCACTAAAACAACGTTATCCCGTGCCAATAGGACCAGCAAAATGATCAATAAACCAATGATGCTTCAATTTATGTAACTCTATTGAAAATATTAATCGCACAGAACGACGATGTGACCAATGAATGTGTTGAATTATTAGCAAGGACGTGCGCGTGTATAGTGCAGATTTTCCCCATCACTTATTGCTCACAGTACGGTCATGGAACATTTTCGAAGATCAATGCCTTTAGTGGCAAGTACCACCTGACGGCCTCTTCACATCCAACGCCGGTATCAACACCATTGATAACCCATAACTGATTGATATCACACCTCTTTCGGTGGAGTCCCACATGCCCCCCCTCGCGACGACAGTCTTGACCCCTCCCCACATTGTCTCCTCGGCCATGGTCCGCCAGTGGCATATTCTCCTTGTGTACGATTATCGTTCAGTCTGGTTTCCTAGCTGCTTTCTGTAGGGCTGGCTGAGCAGGTTTTTTTGGACGCTCCAGCCGTCTGTCTTCTGGGGGAGTGAACTCTCAGCTTGTTCCTCCTGTTTGACGACTTGCTGCGAGGAAAAAATCAACGAAAGTCTTCAATTAATATTTCTGCTGTGTTATTTCATTGCTTTTCAATCTCCTGACCCATGGTAACCCGTGTAAAGCACTTCTGCAAACTTTAGTATAGATTCTCATCATTTTTGAGCAGCATGCACTCGGGTTTCTCATAGGTCCCAATAACCCTTTCGCTATTTGATTCAAGGCCTGACTATATTTGTAATAATGTCACCCACCAACTTTCCCATGTAATCACAGGGTGGTCTTTCTTAGAGGTGTAGAATTTTGTCAGAGAGGTCTATGGAGCACAAAGAGGGTTCCAATTTGTTGGGGGGGGATTGGGTTTTTTCCTGACCACCATACCTTTGATGAGGGCTCTACTGCTCTTTGAAAAAGATTTGATCATGTGGCTATCTGGAGATTTAAAGAGATGGGTCACTCTTCGTCACAGTACTGGGTATACGTAGGAGTCAAACTAGCAGATTTGACAAATCACTGTGTAAGTTGAATGGAGTATGGGGAGGCAGCCTTGGAGGCCGCCTGATGTCAGGAAAAGGATACTACTGGGTTAAGGTAGTAAGAGGGTAGCAGATTGGGAGAACACTTGGTGGAAAAGAAGAGTGGGAGGCGTCCTGGTGTCATGAAGAAGAATGGAATACTGGAACAAAGTAGTATTGAGGGTAGCAGACTGATAGAACACTTGTAGATACGAGAAGAGTGGGAGCGGCCTGTTTGTAGGAAGAAGGATGAGAATACTGGGTACAAGGTATGTAAGAGGCTAGCAGATTGATAGAACACTGGTAGTTAGAGTAGAGTGGGAGGAGGCCTGTTGTCAGGAAGGATGGAATCTGGGTATGGGTAGGTAGTAGAGGGTAGCCGATTGACAGATCACTAATTCACTCCAACAAGAGTGGGAGGCAGCCTGTCGTCAGAATTGCAGAACACTGGTAGTTAGAGTAGAGTGGAGGAGGCCTGTTGTCATGAAGAAAGAATACTGGGTATGGGGATAGTAGGAGCCTAGCACAGATTGCAGATCCTGGATGGTCAGGACGAAGATGGAATAACTGGCGTATAAGGTAGTAAGAGGGGTAGCAGATGGGAGGAACACTTGGTAATAAAGAAGAGTGGGAGGCGGCCTGTTTGTCAGGAAGAAAATGGAATACTTCGAATGGAATACTTTGTAACAAAGTAGTATTGAGGGTAGCAGATTGATAGAACACTTGGTAGATAAAGAAGAGTGGGAGGCGCCTCAATGGTCGGGAAGAGGATGGACGGTAAACGCAACGCATACCATCCTGACATGCCTTCCAAGAGAGTGACTCAATCACCAACCGCACTCCCATGATACTCCATTCAAACTAACTGGTAACAAGTAATCAAATCAGGACTTGCCTTTAACTCAGTTGACTTTGTCCTGTTGTTCTGCTGTCCTAGTGGTTTGCAGACGATGGCCTTCTTCCCCTGTATTTTGAAGGACGGCCGGTGATTACTGCCTCTTGGCTTGCTGTGACCACTATTACAGGGGTAGAAATGAATGAAGCTCAGAGAGTGCCTCACACAGACATAAGCATATCCTCTGCCAAGAAAATGGTCAATAATGTGCAAAATTAATAGAATTAAAATTTTCAATGATACTGAAATTGTGCAAGAAGGCAATGCAAAGTTTACAACCCACTTTCACCATTATACATCCGACAATGCGACCAAATTCTGGATTCCTAAATGTTTTCAGTTTTGGGAGTTATATTAATATTGTATCAATTAATGAATCACTAAAGTAGTTCTTGTTGAGATGTTCTCATCTCCCAAGATGAATTGTTATTCGATGTGATTTGTCCTGATTATTTATTGATTCATGCAGTATTCGTAAAATGCCTTCAAATTTTAAACTCAGTTGCCTAAATGTTCAGTACATCTTGAAAAAATCTGAGCTCCCACAAACGGGGAAATACTTTGGGTAACATCTACGCACACGCAACTATTGACTATTAGAGTTCATTTTCTAGTAGCTCTTGCACATGTGCCATTGTCTTCTGACACTGGCTTTTGGGACAAAATTCTGTAAGTGAGATTTTACTCACGACAGTGTTTCAATGGAGTGACAGAGGCGATTTGAGACAAACTTGGCAATCAACAAAGCAGGATGGTTTTATCAATCTGTGAATTGTGAATACTTACCCGATATTAAAATGGCCAAGTGCACCCAATAGGAAAAAATGAGGGAATGTTCCTGAAGACATTTTTTGGTTCAAAGCAGAGCCAAGATGCTCAACCTATTGACACTGGGCTGAACGCACCATCAGAATGTGTTATCGCTCTGCTACACAACTAAATTGCCATCCCGTACATGGGTCAACAATCATCTTTCACAACAGTCATGTAAGTAAACAATTCACTTTGAACTTGGCACGGTTAAAAAAAAATAGCCAAAGCAACAACCCAATACCCTGAATTTGGAGAATCTGGCCAGATTGCTTCTCAATCCCCCCAACAATTTACTTCATTGAGATAAGTGGGAGGGGAAAGACACACTCAAAAAGGAAGTCTCTAACAGCCAAATTGTGCTTGAGCAGTGTAATGGGTAGAACAATTTTTGAAAAGTTGATTCTGGAAAAAAAAAACATGGTCTAGTGAAATTGATAACACTCTTACAGAAAGTAGTTTTCTAAGTTCCATGACTTCCGTTCCTAAATTGGGCTACCGCACCCATTTCAGATTTTTCGGCTTTGAGTTTCGGTGGAACAGGTCATGTATACATGAAAAGAATGTTACTGAACTAAGATGGTAGACTGATGTATGTTCTAGTTAGACGCTTTTGCCAGTTACCAACATTGGATCCTGTGTCGGGATCATTATATTTCGACGAAACAACTACCTGCAAAAGATTGCTTTTTCATGTAGAAAAACAATATATAACATTTAAAATGATTCTCACCATAGTGGAAGGAAAAACGTGGCTGCTTTTACGGGGTAACTGGACTAACTTGAAGAAAACCTGTTCTTTCATAGAGTGGACCGAACAAAAAAAAACATGACGGAAAAGTGGCATAACTCCCATATAATTGTCACGTAATCTTGGGATACAGGATAAATATATTCTATTTTCTCACTTTTATTGATCAGCAATACCAATAATGCACCAGCAGATGCAGTAATGCACAATTGAAATGTTTTCTGATGGCCTATACAACATAGCATTGTACACGATACATGTACTGACCTTTTCTTTAATAGGGCCTTGGCTTCAGGTACGATGATGGTTTCCCGAGATCGATCTGAAGAAAAAGAAACAAATGAATATTGAGGCTTAATCCCCTTTCTTGGGTCAAGGTGTATGCGCTTCCTCATTGGAGGACAACTGAAGGCTTCGGCAACATGCCTGGGGAGTAGGAAACTATATCTATAGGTTCAAAAACACTCAAAGGTGGTTCAGGGATGAAATCTAAAGTAAGCAGGTACCGATACGTGACTTAGTTGACCCTGTAAGCAAGAGTCCAGAGGTCATATAGGGGAACACACTAATAACGTATGAAATGCGATATTGACTTGAATACACAAAGGTTATGATTTCTGTGCCAAATAGAATGTTAAAATATTGCGCAATCAAGCAGTTATTCTTCGTGAAAATTAAGGCCAACCCTGACGTTACCAGAAACATCCAATGCCAACAGCTATATTCTAAAGCTAATTATTGAACTTCAAGCGAACAGTACTGAATTGAAATAATTCTTGCCGTATTTCCAAGCTGCGCTACTAATTCTGTAAGTTTGGTCCCTCATGCAGAGAATTACTGTAGGAAACAATCCATTGCACAATAGCATGACGGCACAGTTGAACAACACAGATACAGGTAATCATTTGTCGTGTTTTTCAGTGTTGTCACTGTGTTGAATAACTCACAAGCTGAGAGGTTCCGTTGCCTTTTTCACCAAAGTAACTACGTACCTACCAATCCACTTACAGCAAGTCTCATTCAAGGACTAAAAAGGGATAGTAATGTGATAGATTCTGATTAAAAAAAACAAAGGTTATTTGCAGGGTTGCGCAAGTATGAATCATTTATGAGCATGAGGGCTGTTCTCGATCTTGTGACAATACACAGCAAACACTTATGGCTAGGATAAACAACCATTTCATAAAAACATCATATGTTGCATGCTGCTCCAGGGTTAACGTAGAGATTGAAAACCTGACATGATTTCAAGGTAATGGATTCTGGTACTCATTATGGGACACACATAAGTATGCGTTCAGCACTCTGTATGTCGCTAGGGGCCTCGGGTCATGTGCGACGAGTATTAGACACTGGGTCTATGGGCGGGTTTGAGCGGTCACTGATAGTGGCGTGTGGCAGTCCACAATATTTGAGCAGAGAAGTCAGTGTCTGATACAGACAGTAAATCTGTGGGATCATAGTACAGGGCATAGCATAGCATCAGATTCACAGAGTTTGGACCTCTCTTGATGCCAGATGGACGCTGACCTGACCATGAACAGAAAGCAAACAAGGCGACCACCCCCAATGTCTCGCCTGGTTACGCGATCATTGTTTTCAATCTATTTAGTCACACATGCTAACAATTACCAGGCAATTTTAATGAGTTGCTTTAAGATTCTGGTATTAGCATTTGACCAAAACAGCTCCTCTACTAATCTTTCCCAAATTTCAATCCCCGTAAGGACTGATTTGACAATGTCTACCATTAATGTAGCGATGCGCACACGTGCGTATCGATATTGTATATTATTTATCTTGTGTGCGCGTGTTGATTGTTGCGGCATGCGGTTTGCGTACGCATTGTAACAACGGACCTGTAATAAGTATTACGCGTATGCTGGTGTGGTGTTTTTGGTTTGGTTTTTTTTGAATGAGTTTCTGGATGCGAGAGAACGATTTTGGAAGCTGGTGTGGTACGGTGGCGCATGGGGACGTCTCCCCGAATCTTCGTGGTGTTGAAGTGTGGTGGTATTGGTTTGAATTTTCGTTTGGAACCCGGGGTCACGCTGATTTTGTGAGATTTAATTATAATCTATTTGCTTATTGATTTAATCTGCTGGCCATTCGAGCATCTCATTATATTTTAGTAATCATTCATCTTCTATTCGACCTACTAATTGTAGGGTGGGCATAGGGAAATTATATGGCCGTCGTAAATACATCGATGATTTCTATTCTTCAATTGTGTTTGTATACAAATTCTCGGCCCGGCCTTTCCTCGGATCTTCCATATCCCTTGGAAAGGTAGTTCGCCCTCGACGCCGATGCAGTCCTGCGGGTCGTACGGCCTGTAATTTACCGCATTATTTCCTGCCTGCCTCAATTTGTGGAATGTGACTAGATTGCCTAATTTATGCAAATCAGACAATATCTCACGTTCTTGACCATTTTTCTCAGCTCCACTTATCTCAGGACAATGTGAACGCACACTTAATACATTTCATCACATCTTTCATTTCACATCCGGAATTCAACAAACTTGACATTTGCATGA
Organism: Sclerodactyla briareus; assembly: GCA_026419785.1. Classification (NCBI taxonomy): domain Eukaryota; kingdom Metazoa; phylum Echinodermata; class Holothuroidea; order Dendrochirotida; family Sclerodactylidae; genus Sclerodactyla; species Sclerodactyla briareus. The sequence goes on along the minus strand of JAODTK010002154.1, from coordinate 523,842 downwards.
ATCAGCAATTTTCATGCACACTGCATAACCACTAGTGACCATTCGCTTGTACCATTTTGTCGGACTAAAGGTAGACCAGAGCTCATAATGGAAGCTGGTCGTATCTAATAAAGTTTGTCTATATATCCTCAGTGGTCAAACAAATTACTGAGTTTTACACTTTAATGGTCATGTACGGGGGCCCAGAAGAGGTTTTGACAGGCAGACGTGAGCCTCAAGGTAAAAGGGCAGGTTTTGACAATAGATGAATATCTTTCTGTCACAGAGAGGATACTAGTTAATATGAATGGAAAATAAAATCCTAGGGGTTGAAATGATTGAAACTCTGCAACATTTTTTTTATGATAGCATGCTATAATAATAGTGATTTCATCCAGCAATCATGCTGGTCAGCAGGGTGCCCCAAGACTATACCATTCTTAAAAGGTAGCATACCGTCTCCTGAGATGTTGTTGCAGGAATGTTATTATTTGACAGTTTTTGTTCCATAGTGACCCTTACTGACCTTTGATGACATAACGGTTTTTAGGAAAATGTTACCGCTTGACATACAGCATGTCCCAAAATTTCTTCTGCCATATCGCACACAAGTCACTAGAAATGATTGCAGAAAATGTTATTATTTGGCAGTTTCTTTCTTGACCTCTGAATGACCTTTTGATGACATGACTGCTTTTTATGAAACATGCTCTTCCCATGGATGACCACAGCCCCCAGCCCCCAAACAGCATTATGTAACAGGTAACACCTGCTCTATGCTATCGCCCAAAGGGTATTAAAATCAACCTGTGGCCCCTTGACTTGAGACAGGTTGTAGATCAAAAGAGGGAGTGGTTTCGTCTATGTAGCAGACAGAGAAACGATCACATATGATATCCAAAAATTCAGTTTTATCGTCGCCTGTAAACTCCTAAATAAGACACATTTACTTAAATCGTTGACCTGTGACCTTTTTACCTTGTCTATAGATGTTTTTGATTACTGAACCAAAAATTACCATGAAAATCTCTACGAGCACCCTAACTAAACACTCATTCGATTTTTTACTGGCCATTTAACAAAATTTCGAAAAATTGAATAATTTATGGCAAATTATTTGCATTAAATGACCTTTAAGTGATCTTTACACCGTTGTTAAAGTTTTCAGGATCAAAAGGGTTACCATTATTGACCAAGTTTCATGAGATTTCAACCAACTTTTAAAAATATGCATATAAATTATTAGCAAATGGACTATGGTAGGTAACTGAGGACCAGTAACATTAAATGACTTGGTGCCCTCGGTCCCTCCCTACTGTAAAATTCATATTGGGGACACACCATCTCACGAGTTTCGTCCAAATCTCCAACGAATTCAAAAATCGAGAAATTATGCAAATTAGGAATACTTACATTAGAATATATCATGCCAGGAATCTAATCATTCCGTGTACTCTTCATAGTGTTATTACTCCGAAGGCATCACCAATGCAATCTACCGATCAAGAGAATATTCTGTACACCAAGCTCCGGGCCAAGTTTTTCATTAAATATGCAAATTTATGCAATGGATGGTCTTCGGACGAAAAAGTGGAGGCACATCGGCAACTTCACGCGCATCCACGAAAAGGTCCCAGCATGAGGTTTCACGATTCGGAGATATCGAAACCACACATCCGGAAAGACGAACAGCACAGAAGGCCTACATACACGCACACCTACATACACGCACACCTACATACACGCATGACAAAGTGATCACTATGAATCTCCTTGAACAAAGTTCAGGCAGCACAAAAGGGATTCCGGACTCTTTCTGACAAACTACAGCTAGACACAAGGACAAATGGGAGATTGCACCAGCTCATTATGGGCATAACATTTTGACAAATTCCCATTTATCCCAACCAAAACCAATATGGTTCCTATACTACTTGATAAGAAAGATCACACACTGAATTTTCAAGGATTTTAGACTTTGAACTGTGGTGACCTCAGATGACTCTGACCTGAATCCCCCAAACATAGGTTCATGTAATCATTGGGGGGAACACACAGACCAAGTATGGGCCTCAAGCAGGCCATGAGTTTGATGTTATCTATTTACAAGCGAACATTGGGCAAAAATATCAACTATTCACAAATTTTCAATTTTTACTAAAATTCACCCCAACCTAAACCTAAAACAATAGGGTCCTGATCCTCATATTTGTCACGGATCAGACCGACAACCATTCTAGACTTAGGCATGTTTACAGGTTTACCAACATCTGACATCTGGTTGACCTCAGACCTGAACCCAAAAACAATAGGATTCATGAACTCATCATAGGGAACACACATACTAAGGGTGAACTGGATCATACAGTGGGATCGAGTTATCGCGGGGTGAGGAGCTTTAAAAATGGGCCAAATTAGCCATTTTCCAATTCCCAATTTTTAAAGAAGTCTGACCTCCGATTTACACTAGGAAACACTAGAGTTCCTTGTACTCCTCTAAGGAAGCTGCATACCGAGTGCACCTGATCGGACCAGGAATTCTGGATCTTATCGTGTTAACAAGATTTTCAGACCTTGACCGCTCTCAACCTCGATGATCTGCGCCCTGACCCCAAAAACAATAGGGATCAGGTACTCATTATGGGGAACCCAGTATACCAAAGTGTGAACTCGATCCATCGAAAGTAGTGGGGTGAGTTATTGTGGTTAACGAGCTAAAATGGGCCCAAATTATCACAATTCCCATTTGTCCCCACATCCAACCCCAGCAGATTTACACCAAAACAATAGGGTTTTCTGTACACCTATAAGAAGCTGCATCCGAATTTCACCTGATCGGACCCGGGCTCGGGCTTATCGTGTGGTACAAGATTTTCAAACTTCGAAACTCTCTTGACTCAGATGACCTCTGACCTGACCCAAAACAATAGAGAGGAGACTATGTACTCAGTATGGGGAAACCATATACAAAGTATTACTTGATCCATCCAAGTGGGGTTGAGTTATCGTGTTAACAAGGCTAGCATCACACACCACACCACTGTCATGACGCATAGGGACCATGTACTCATCAAAACTAGAGAAAATGTCGGGGGGTATTAAAACGCCAGACGTAGATATCCGGCATCTCTATTCAGAAATCGGTGAACATGAAACGGACAATATTCGTTGGAAGGAAGACATTTATAGAATTGTTTGAAGCGACAACGTGTACAGGAAATGGGTCATTCCATAATGCACTTTTAATTGTATGAGGCACAACTACAGCCCCGGACAAGGGGAGTCCTTCAATAAGCACATTAATTCAGATTCGACCCTTAACCACAGGACCACCCGACAGAGGACAACTCAGTCCGAGGTCACACACATGCATGCGGTCAACAATTATATCACAAGGGTGAACCATCCAGCCTTCGCAGGTATCAATTCTCCGATTATAGATTAAAAAACAGTTTTTGACCCCTAAGTGACCTCGAATGACCCTTTAATGACTTGACAGTTTTTATGGAAATTGTTACTCTCCATGTGAAACATCCCACTCCTAGGAGCATTTGCATTCTGATGAACACACCCAGTGCTATTGCGGAAAAAAGTACTCAATTCAGCTTTTGACACTAAGTGCCTTTAATGACCTTCATGACATGGCGGTTTTTATGTGGAAAATTGTTACACTCCATGTGATGAATCAACTCCTAGAAGCATAATTCATTCCAATGAACATGACCAATGTTATTGCGGAAAAAAGTATAAAATTGAACTTTGACCCCTGGAACTACCAAAGTGAAGTGTCGATCGAAGCGGGAGTGTTTCTCTCCATAAAGCACACAAAAGCTCAATCACATATCCAAAATACCAGTTTCTATTTTTTGCCCGTAATCCTTAAAATAAGCACATTTATTCAAGATTCGACTTTAACCACATGACCACCCGACAGGGTCAAATTCATGGTCAGAGGTCACACACATGCAGGGTAACAATTATATCACATGGTGAACCATCCAGCCTTCGCAGATATTCAGTTTTCTGCCATTATAGCCAAAACAGTTTTTGAACCCTAAGTGGACCTTGAATGACCTGTTGATGCCCCCCCCATGACAGTTTTAATGAGAAGTGTTAGTCTCCATGGATACATTCCACTACTAGGAGCATTTGCATTCTGATTGAACACACCCAGTGCTATCGCGAAAAAGTACTAAAATCAGTTTTTGACCCCTAAGTGACCTTTAAAAAATTGACCTGCAATGACATGGCGGCTTTATAAAAATTGTTACACTCCATGTGAGCATCCATCTAGAAGCATATTGCAGTCCAAGAACAGTTGTCCAATGTTATGCGAAATAAAAAAAAAGGGTATACAAAATTTGAACTTTGACCCCTTGTAATACCAAAGTAAGGAAGTGTCCGATCGAAGCGGGAATTGTTCCCTTCCTAAAAGCACACACAAAGGCTAATCACATATCCAAAAATTAACCCCGTTTCAAATTTTTTGCCCGTAACTCCTTAAATAAGCCCCTTTTATTCAAGATCGACCTTTAACCACATTGACCACCCGGACAGAGGCAAATTAAGGTCAGAGGTCACACCACCGCATGCAGGTCAACAATTTATCACAATGGTGAACCATCAGCCTTCGCAGATATCAATTCTCCGATTATAACAAGAAAACAGTTTTGCCCCTAAGGACCCGAATGACCTTAATGATATGGACAGAATTTTATGACAATTGTTATCTCCATGTGATAACATTCCACTCCTTGGAGCAGTTTGCCATTCCGATGAACACACCAGTGATATTGCGAAAAAGTACTAAAGTCAGTGTTTGACCCCAAGTGACCTTCTTGACATGGCGGTTTTTTAGGGAAAATTGTTACACTCCATGGGATGCATCCCACTCCGTAGAAGCATATGCATTCCAATGAACATGTCCAATGTTATTGCGAAAAAGGTTATAAAATGAACTTTTGACCCCTTGTAACGACCCCAAGTACGTGTCCGATTCAAGGGGAGTTGTTTCTATCCATAAAGCACAAAGCTCAACACATATCAAAAAAAAACCAGTCTCTATTTTTTTTGCCCGAACTCCTGACATAAGCACATTTATTCAAGATTGACCTTTAACCACAGACCACCGACAGAGGTCAAATTCAGGTCAGAGGTCACACACCCCAGCAGGTCAACAATTATATCACAATGGTGAACTCAGCCTTCGCAGTATTCATTTTCTGATTATAGCCAAAAAACAGTTTTTGACCCCTAAGTGACCGTGAATGACCTTTGATGAAATGGCAGTTTATGAAATTTTAATTCTCCATGTGATACATTCCACTCCTAGGAGCATTTTGCATGCTGATGAACCACCACCCAGTGCTATCGCCTAAAAGAAAAAACAATACTAAAATCAGTTTTGGACCCTAAGTGACCTTTAATGACCGTCAATGATGTGGCGGTTTTTATGAAATTGGTACACTCCATGTGATGCATCCACTCTAGAAGCTATTGCATACAATGAACATGTCACATGTTATTGCGAAAAAGGCAGAAAATTGACGTTGTACCCCTTTAAATACAAAGTAAGGGTCCGATCGAAGCGGGAATTGTTCCCCTCAAAAGCCACAAAGCCTTCACCGATCAAAAAAATAACAGTTTCAATTTTTTTTGCCCGTAACTCCTTAAATAAGACATATTCAAGATTCGACCTTAACCACATGACCACCCGACAGAGGTCAAAGTCAGGTCAAGGGTCACACACAGGCAGGTCAACAAATCATATAGCAATGGTGAACCATCCAGCTTTCGCAGATATCATTCTCGTATAGCCAAAAAACAGTTTTTGACCCCTAAGTGGACCAAGATGACCTTTAATGATATGACAGATTTTATGACAATTTTAATCTCCATGTGATACGCCACTCCTTGGAGCATTTGCATTTGGATGAACACACCAGGGCTATTGCCGAAAAGTACTAAAATCAGTTTTGAACCCTAAGTGACCTTCATTGAATGGCGTTTATGAAAATTGTCACTCCATGTGATGACCACTAATATGATGACTGATCAGGACAACTAATATGCAAAATTAGTCCCACAAATTTACCCTCAGTGATCTGAATGCCATGTTTGAACAAATTTATCAGGATGGTAGTAGATCTATTCACAAAGTTCTCTCAAAATCCCTAAAATTGACGAAAAATAATTGCAGTAATATTCTCATATGCTAACGAATATGTAATTAAACACACATAATGAATCTTCAGTGATTTCAACGCAATGGAATAAATTTACGGGACTGTGAGAAGGTCTAATCACAAAGTTTCGTGAGAATCATACAAAGTTTATAAATTTGCTAATTGCTAATTGGGCAAGTATTATGCAAATTAGTCATGCAAGGATGACATCCAGTGACCTCGACACATTAGAAAAATTCATCTGCACTGATAGGTGGCCTATTTTTTTTTTTTTTTTTTTTTTTTGTTTTTTTTTTTTCCCAAGTTTCTGGAAAGCCAAGGAACGTTTGAAATATCACATACATTATGCGATAATTCGGTACTGGCGAAAGAAATGCAAACTGGACCTCGCATGACCTGAAATTGTGAGCCTGTTTTCGGCTCCAACAATACCCACAACAGTGCGGGAGCTAGCCAGAAACGGGTGAAAGCCATTTTCCCCGAAGTAGTGAATAATTATTAGTCATGAGGTCGGCAGTGTCATTTCGAATAAAGAGAACATTACAACACTTCTTTGAAATCGCCCAGGAATTCTCTACAGCTGCTGCCCAAACAAGAACGGATTATTTGGAAAGACAAAATTCCAATTCTCCAATATTGCGGCGCTTTTGAAACAGTTAACCGATTCGTTTACGAGATTTTGGGCAATGCAAATGGTTCCCCGCACCCAACGAGATACGGCAGCGTTTTATTGTCACTCATGCATACGCTGCCACATAAACTGCGAACCACACAGCGTTTAACCTGTAGCTCCACTGCTGCCAGCGGTCGACGAGGGTAATTTGAACTGCTCACTGTAGGCTGTGTGCATCAGTTGTAATAAACACTGCACCTGTGGCATGTATTGAGGGGTGAATTCGGTCCCGGTTGTAGCCGTTGTTGAGAGGGTTTCCCACTCCATGGAATTTGTAGCCAGGCGATAGTAGGTGTTGGAAGTCTCGCAGGCCTATGTGAGCGCATTCGTATTTCGCAGCCTAACGGCTGGGTATTTATTACTAACGTATTCCATTCCGCTAAGCGCATCTACGTAAGCGACCACCCAAGTTTTTTGCAATGCAGGTCGATTACCCACAAAACATGGGCTGAAGAAATACAACCTTCAGTGCCGAAATGGGAACACTATGTACGTAAACAGACATTCAAAATAGATAGTTGAAGCAAAAAAATGTATTTGGCTCCTTCCCAATGCACTGCATCTACCGCCTCTACAACCTGCCCTCCACAAATGATTAGGAGAAAATAATCGGTAAATGTTATATCTGTAAGCGCCATTACTGAAACTTTGCAAGCGACCTGGGCGCTTACTGCGGAATGAATACGGTAGATTATAAACTGTCGCAAATCAAGTTAGTATATAGGTAGCATAATATCGAAAACCGACATAGGAAACACTGTTTTGTCGGAAAATACACAGGTGGTTGAAAAGGCTGTGAATGCAGCTATTGCAACAATGAAGAGAGGAATAATTACCATAGGTTTCACTCTTCGGGTGAATTCCAACCTTCACCCGTTTCTGGCCTGGCTCCCGCACTGCACAACCACCACGTTTGTGTAAATCGCAGAACTTGAAATTTTGCGAAAAAACCTGCGAAATAGGGGCAAACAAATCGATATAGCCATTTTCGAAATTACCGAGATTTTCCTATACGGACATGGTACCAGTGTTGGGTCCATCGGATAAAGTGTTAAAGAATTAAGAGCGCTAACGCCTAATGTTTCGGCGGCAGGCGGCGGAGACGGCGGGCCACGGCAAAACATAAATCCCCGAACACTACAGTGTTCTGGGGATCGAATGAAGCCACATACCAAGTATGAGGTATTGTGTGGACAAGCAAAATTGGTACAAGTTTATGAGACAATCCATTTAAAGAGATTTTTAGACTTTTCTTGATGACATCAGAGACGTTGACTAAACCCCAAAAAAAATAAATGTATCATTTGGAGAACCACATACAGGGCGAGTATGTTAACAAGCCAGGCAACACACGCACACAGACTGCATGAGCTTTCTCCGATTCATTGGGGAATCAACAACTGATCTAGTCTACCTGATAGCTAGAAAAAATTCTACTGCATGAAAAGTAAGAATTAGGAGACTTTTGATACTTCAAGCTTGTAAATAGGCGTCCATGCAAAATACATGGTGCGATCAAACTTGGTCGTATGTTCTCTCTGATTAAGTCCATGTATTTGTCAGTCGGGAGTCCATTATGGGGGAAACTCAAATTTGTTTGTACTAATTTGGATGAGGATGAAAGACATGGCATGAATTTATAAGCTGGTTTAGTCACAAATCACAATGCATGTGGTGTGTGTTTGAAATGTACCTTTCTGATTCACCTGTACTATGAAGATGTGGTCCTCCTAAATCAAAGTACATACATAGGCAAATTGGTCAGCATTGATCGATTACCTGAAACATGTCAAAAACAGGCCAGTAATTGTTATTTTGACAGCTGCATAGTATTTTGGGCTGCTATTGTTTTCTGATGAGTACATTACTTCAGTGTGCAGTGTACACTAAGCTGGGAATGTGCTAGACTGAGAAAACTTATTTTTTGGCAGTTGGCACTTTAGAGCTGTAATCGCGTATTTCCAGCAATTGGTCAAACTTGGTGGGTGTGTTTGTCATAGTGAATACATGAACGCTATATTGATTTTTTTTTATCAGTTGAGCTCAAATCTAAAATCTGTGGGGTATGTCCAATTTGCAACTCTTCCAAGCCACATGCCTGTTCATCACATTTCTGTAAGTCAAGTCACACAGATGGGAACAGTAGGCCATTTTCCACTAATATATGAATAAAACTGGGAAATACAGGTATTGAACATTGGTACTTTTTAGTTTGTGCAACATGTTAGCTATTTTAGCCATTAATTTGCAAATTGCCCTAAAAATAATCATAATCTTCGGAGTTTCACGGCACCGGTACAGCAACGGTGCAGTAATGACCTTTAAACAGTTTCCAATATGGCCCTTGGTTGGTGAATCTAATTATCATCTCATATCAACCTGAACATTTACATTTCATTGGGTGCTTCCATTCCTATTAAACTCAGGTTTGACCAGTTGGCAATATACTGTAGAATACCTCTAGCTTAGCTGGTACACCATTATCGTTAACCTAAAGTGTGGTAATTGGAGAGAGAGCGCCATTCCAAAATATGAAAATGGGGTGAGTATGAGACAATGTAGATTTGAAGTCACCTTATTCAGATCCTTGTTGAGCTGATCTTTACCGACAAAGAAGTATCTGTTGTTCTTCCAGTCCCACTGTATCATACCACCTCCCCCGATAGCACTTTTATAGTCTCTCAGGGCTGCCATACAATGGTCTTCTATACCTACCAGGAGGAGATAACACAAAAAAACACATAAGAATGCAATAACAGATTCTTTTCACCAACACAACACACAGTCCCAGTAGCAACTAAATTGGGGGGCATCAGCGAAATGAACACACCACTGCAGACTATATGAATATATGAAAACAAATAACGGATTGAGATTGTGCTAATTTCTCACCTGTATGAAGTATGGGCAGCTGATATACATGTACCAGATATTGCAATACCATCTTTGTAAGGTTGGAGGTGTAGTTGGTTAGACCAAGAGACATGGAAGAGAGGGCAGGGGGACAGAGGGAGCTGTGACTGCTTCCTGCGGTAGTTTACTCCAAGTTTTCCATATCCTACAGAAATATGAGTTCCATCTTAATTCAATGCACTGTTGATAGTCTTAATTTCAGTGAATGTCCTCTAGTACGACTCTCTGTCTCTACTATGAGTTCAGCAAAGTCAACCACATTGATGCTCATCCTTCCTTGTCTTATATCGTAAAAAGTAATCAGATCTTGGCGCGAGTGGCGTTGTTCATTGTTCTCAACCTCGTATCTTTCAATCTCTCTCGTACGACTTATTTCTTTGCCCATGTATGATTCTTGTCATTCTCCTTTGCACTCCTTCTAATAACTCTATGTCCTTCTTCAAGTATGGTCTCCAGGCTGGTACACAATAATACAGATGTGGCCTCACAAGGGATTTGTACAGCTTCAGCACTACCTTAGAGTCTAAGTTGGTGAAATTCCGTCTGATAATTCCCATCACTCTATTCGCTTTTTTAGCAGATTCGCACACTGTCTACTTTTTCATAGGTATTCACATATTCCCAAATCCTTCTCTTCTTCTGTTTCACTCATCCCTTTCCGCTCCATGTAATAGTTGTACTTTGGGTTCCCATATCCGAAATGCATCACTGAAAATTTTCCAACATTAAATTTCATTTGCTATTTTTCTGTCCACCGTATTGATTCAGATCCTCCTGCAGCTGTTGCTGATCGTACATATTTCTTATAGGGTGCACCACATTCGTATCATCTGCAAATTTCTGACTTAACCCCAATGTCCCAAATCGTTCATATTGAAACAAACCGGTCCCGCACTTACCCTTGTGCACTGAACTTGTTCCTTTCTCCATTCATACTTTTCAATTTAGAACAACCTCTGCTGTCGATCTTTAGCCAGCTCTCGATCAATTTATCCATCTATTCTATTTTCCATGTGCTTTCAGTCATTTTCGGCAACTAACCTACTGTGTGGTACAGTGTCAACAGCTTTTGGCGGGTATATTACATCACAGATGTTCCTTCATCTATATACTTTGTTAACGTGTCCCAGTGAACCAGCATATTTGATAGGCAAGAACGTCCTCTGAAGTTGGAACCCATGTTGTGTGTCTTATTATCAGGTGTTTTGTTCCAGATGATCTGTTATGACGTCGCTCAAAAGCATTTCCATTACTTTCCCAGGTACTTTTTCTCTGACTTTTTGTTTGGATTGTACATATGAGTAGAATGTTTTGGGGTCATCTTTAATTTTTTCTGCCAGCTTCCTTTCAAAATTCTTCCTGGCTTCTTTTATTTGCGTCTTCACCTAGTTTTGCAGGGACTTGAAGTAATCCCATCCCGTTTGGTTCTTTGTATTCTTGTAGTTCTCTCCATGCTTTTCGTTTTTTTTTTCCGAATCAATCTTTTCAGCTCTTTCGTCAGCTAGTTAGGTTTACTATGCTTGTGCAGCTCTCGCACAGAACATGTGTTCCCACTTGTCGATTGTAGTGGTTAGCAAAGTTGTCCCACATTCTTTGTACTCCACAGCCTTCGAATTTCTCCTCCCAATTGATATAGTGATGACACTGCATTCATCCCTTTATCCTTGCCAGTTGCGATTGCCCAGTCCATCAACTTTTGCACTTCTTGAATCTTGGTGTAAAACTATGGTTGATTTTGAAATGCCCTTGAGGGTCCGCGATTGTGTTTTAATAATTTAATAAGGAACGAGACGATGAGCGTGTGTGGTGTCAATGACGGGTAATGTGCCTGAATGTAGTGTACTTACTAACTACCGGCCTATGGTATAAAAGGATCAAGGGACTAGCAGAGAGTTGGATGTTTCAGGAAATGACAGTGGGTCATGTGAATGAAGGGTCTATATGGTTGAAAACAAACGGGGTGTCAGGATTTACAGCGGTTGTGTGAAAATGATGGGTGGACAGTTGAGACCCCTGCTGATAGGTTTTATGCAGAAAATAAGTGAGTTTAAGGAATAACAGTGGTAGGCTATAGGCCCTAACCTAGTGTGAATTAATGGGCTCACGGTGGATCCCGTCCCGAAGTCACTTCATTGAATAAGCCCCTCCCTCTCTATTCTAATTTACTGTAACATTCCTCAAAAAGTTTTTGCACCTAACTAACGTACACAGGGGACCTAAACGTTTGGTTAGTTGTGATTGAATGAAAAGCGGGGACGTGTCGGGGTAAAATGTTTAAAGGGATACATTTTGAACTGGCAATTTTAGTATGAGTATGGGGTTGAATCCCGGAGAATGATCCACTGGCCTAACTTCTACTCAAATGTGTGGATGAAAATTATAATTATGCAGTATGATTGCATAATGTATATCCATTGTCAGGAACGAATGTGTGTACCTGGATTGGTAGGCCCTAGTAGTAGCATGTATGAGTGTTAAGGATTCAGATAAGAGATGAGGTTTAGGGGATTGATGAGTGAAGTGAGTAGGCTGAGGGTTAGGTGTTTAGTGACAATGAATGATTTTGAGATTAGGCTACATCATGGAATGGAAAGCGGACCCCTTACCCTTACCCCTCACCCTAAAAAACTCTGACTAACATTAATAACAACTGGGTATTACATTATGGCAATCAGGCCCTTATGCCTACCGACCAGGCTGGTAATAGACATTGCCTGATGATTAGATTTTATCTTAACACTTAACTGGCACGGTGGTAGCGCCCCACGGACAACAGTAAAAACGCTTTAGCCTAGGTTAGGCTATACGAATCATTATCGTATAGCCTCAGCTTAATGACCGTTACCGGTTGGCCCTGTGGCTAGGCACAGTTTGCTTTTTTTGGAATAGACAGAGGCTACGTAATAGTGAGCTAGGCACCTTTACCTTAGGGGTAAGGGCTAGCTTTATTACTTGACGGGCACACAGCAAGACCGTGAACAAAAACAGTCTAATCGACGTGGGTGGGACACTTCGATGAGGCTGGGAGGAAAGAAAAAGAAAGTCGGAAAGAGAAAAGAAAGAAAAAGAAAGAGGAGGAAAGAACGAAAATGGAAGAAGTCGGCACACCGCGTCCGGTTTAAGCTTTTTAGACTTAGGTAACCGCCAAGCCTCACGCTTCGAGTGTTCACAACTTCAGTTCACCATACATTTAACGTTCAACATATTAAATAGAACGGTAATTACGCATTGCACAATAGTCAATCACACACAGTAAAGTCACACGATTCCCTGGCTCCTTACCATGCACGGCGCCCGCGCTCCCTTCGCCGGGGTTGTTGTACGAAGTGCGAAATGTGTGTGTGTGGGTTGTGGTTTTTTTTTTTCATTTTTGTGTGAGTGTGACACTGGGCCGGCTCGTTGAACACGAGAACGTCGCCACCCAACTGCACTGGATGCAAGGGTTGGCGCCCGGGGAGGGGCAGGGGTGGCCATGCCCCTCCCGTCGGGAAGCTGCCCCCCCCCCCCCCCCCACTCCCCCCCCCCCCCCCCCCCCCCCCCCCCCCCCCCCCCCCCCCCCCCCCCCCCCCCACCCCCCCCCCCAGTCGGGGAATTTTGAGAATTTTGTCAATTTAGTCGGGGGAAAGCGCGGCCTGAGTGGTTACGCTAAAATCAACCAACCCCGGCGAGGCCTATGCCCCGACCGTAGCTAATGTTCCCGTGCCTCATGGGCCGTAAGCAGCATTCTAAAAGTGATAACAATTTTTTATTTTACGAAAAGGGTCCTCCAAACTTATCGCCTTCGGGATCAATGTTTCAGGCGAGAAGCGCGACGTTTTGCAGAATCCAATGACTCTACGACCAGCACTTGGACCCATTCTCTGACCTATCATTACATAGGCTGAGATTTTTTACTCAAAGATTACGGCCCCCTTTTTTATCTCTTTGCGAGACACCACAGTGGCATGGAGGGACACTTCCAATTGGGACCGCAGGTACGAAAATGAGTTATTTTAAAACAGATGTAAAAACTGCAACTGCGCGCAAAGCGCTAGCGAAAATTTGATCATTTGTTGGATATTCCATGAAAATTCAGGAAAATCTTTGGAATACATTTATCTTCACCTGAATTGGAATCATTCTTTGAAATTGTGGCGTTCCCTGCCGCCGACCGAATTTCGAGGCAATTATTGGCTAGTTATGTGCACGTGCACGCACCCAATTTCAATAGGTGTTGTGTTTCGCACCCATAAATTGATTTTGCGGAATTCTCTATTTTAAATTTGCAAATTAAAAATACAGAATTGCCAACAAATTCACAGGTCCGCCAGTTGATAAACTTACCACCTCGCTCATCCCTTTCCTTGAAAAACAAAACAAGTGTACATTTGGGCCAAAATTCCGGGGGAAGTTACTATAAGACCATTAGCAGGGTAATACGCACTATTTCCGAAGTAAGTAGTAGAATTTTAGGTGGCTAATTGCACCAATGCATCAACGGCTTGGAATCTTAGGCTGCATATGAGATGGTATGGAAAATCACAGCGGGAAAAAGCCAAAGTGAAAGATACTCAATATTTCACTGATCGAGTGAACAATTTTCTGTGCCCCCAAACGTGGGGAATGGTGAAATTTACGCACCGGGCAACGCGCAATACAAGTAGTGTAGTATTAGTGATAGGAACTTAGTTTTCTTTAGAAGTGAGATGGAGTAATTTCAGTCTATGACATGCTCACAATGGCCTATCCAACTACATAAGCTACCCCATGAAACCCTAGGTCCGGGAGGAATAGTGCCATTTCCTGCCATGTGGGGGCCCTTCTCTAAAGTGCTTAAAGAAAAATAAAATCCTTCAGAGTTACGCGCCACTGATGTATGGCGTCCAGGATTAGATGGCTGGAACATCATAGAATTAGAATATTCATTTATCTAGCCCTTGGAACTGGGGACAAGGGGTGATCCACTGGCCCGCCGATCGGTCGTTTATCGATCGATTAGGACCATAAAAATCAGGATTGCTTTTCCAAGGGGGTTTATCGGGGACAGCTGGTATTTTGACCTTGAAGTGGGTTTCAATGTACTTGGGGGAAAGGATTGTTTTTTTAACGTGAAGCTCGGAACAGCGATGGTGGAGAGTGGCTACATTAATTAACTGCACAAAATGACAGGTCTGGAGGAAATAGTATGGGTACATACCATAGTTTTAAGAAAATACACTGGAAACCGTTCAAAAGTAAAATGTTACTTGGAAGCATCGGACGACAACGAAAAATTCAACGATCCACTTTCAAACTTGGGAACGGATTTCATATAAACTTTGAATCTTTCGTTTTCTGTCGAGATTGAACCGATGTTGATGTGATTGAAACGTAGATTTCAGTCTACTACTGAATTGCCAGCGATCCGGAAATGGGAGAATGCGAATGTCATATTTTCATTTTGGATAAAATAAACTCCTGAGTTCCCGCGGTAGAAGAAACCACAAGATGTGGCAAACCGACCGGTCATAAAGGAGGGTCATTGCCTATGGCTCCCCGGTTCGGTTCAAGGGGCTAGTTCTGTAATGATTGGTGCGCCCCCTAGAAATGGTCTAGCCGCCCCAGCTCCCATAAGCGAATCCTGATACGCCACGGAGTCAAAGCTTGTTGGTTTGGACATTTTTTTCCGGGTAATATTTATAGCATGGGGACATGCAATTGGCATTCATACATCATAAATGTTTGTGTGGAACTGGGTTTGCTTCCGCGGCTTCGTCGTCGTGAGGTTCTAATAATTGCGTGCTATAAAATGTATCCAGCCACTATTTAAATAATACTGAGGGTTGGCTACGGCAACAGATTCAACAAAGACCTGTTTCGCTCCCATCTTCAACATCAACTTCAGGTTTCCAGGGTCTCGAAACCAAATGACATTATGGTGACCCAGCGTTATAACTTGTTCCGCCCGCTTATTGAATCCCTTCCTGTGAGTGAGGTGGTGGTTCTCTGAGTGACCCTTATCCGACCTTTTTCAGACGTCGTCTTGGAGGAAACTTTATTGTTCCCCAATTCCTAATGTGTCCATGACTCTCAGCATCCAGCTCTCAGCGCCGCATTGAACAACTCTTTTTTGTTGGAGTGTGCGCGTCATCAATATCAACAGGCATAATGATGATATTATTATTATTATTACTTATTATTATTTTATATGATATTATTATTACTATTATTATTATCTTATTTTGCATTATGAGTAAGGGGGGTATTATAACCGTAACGAAGCTCCTTGTATAGGCACCCCTCCACAAACGGATTTTGATTAGGTAGGCCTATCATGTATTGCATGGACTATTTTGTGGAAATAAATGAATGACTGGAATGATATGAAGATCAGAGGAGGAGTAGTAAGGTACTACTGTTACAAATGGGGCTACGTTATATCATGAAGACTCACACAGCTAGGTCTAAATAGTCTGTATCAAAGTAGCTTTTTTCGCTACCTCTACTACTTAGGCTAGGCTGTGCGCTTTTGGATTCTGCACTATTTTTCACCACAATTATTCTATCTAATGTATTCAATGATTGGTATTGGATGAGTAATCGTCATTCGTCCAATAGATACGTGGATTTTTTGTTTCGCGACGTTTTGTCACACAGGCCCCTGCGAACGATGTTTATACTGGGGGGGGCTGAGGAGCTCTCCTGACAAAGACACCTCACCCTACCCCATACACAAAAACCTACATTTTCGTCATATTCATTTTTTCAAGATTTTTTTCTTTGCAAGTTTTTAATACTTTTTTGAGTTATTTCTAGCAAATCGCGTTGATTCCGATAGGACATGCACCCTGACGTTACCGCAGAACGGTACCCTTAAATGTTTAATTAGGCAGCAACGAGGCAAGGGCGACCAAATAGGAGCAAAGGCAAATAACAGTGAACCAGCGGGGCGTAGTAGGCAGGTTTCTGGTTGTAGGGAAAGTAACTCAGGGGTCCCCATTATTTATGGATCCGCCGTCAGTGGGGGGTGGTATAAAGGGAAGGGCGTGCCCATCGTCCCCTTTTGAAAAATTTGGCTGTTTCGAAGATGCAAAATTGTTTCATACATTGGTTTTACATTAGTTTATACTCAATGAGCTGAAAGCCTGCTTTTCATATTATCCACTTGATAATACTTACTGAACTGTCTTTCGGCTAATGACAAGGGCGGCGGATTTAGCTGTGTTGAAATTGGGGGGGACCATGAGGGAATCACCATCTAAGGGGAGCGCCACGACAGTTGGCGCGTAGCGTTCTATGAATTGTTCGTTTTACGGGACCCCCAGATGCAGGAAAAGGCAACTTCTGGGGGTCATATGGCAGTAAGCAACATCCCAAAACCGTCAATAAATTCTCGAATTTTTTTCAAGGGAAAAAAGTTCTTGAAGGAACTTGATCAATTTTTATCCGTACAATCGGGCCACTCGTCGGGTTTTTATTGACGCGTCGGGTACAATAATCTTTTTGTTTTACAGGACCCCCACCGATTTTAAGGAAACGGCATTTCCCGAGACGGTATGGCGTATAGAAACGTTCTAATATCGGCATAAATTTCAAGAATTCTACTCGAGACGTTCTTGAAGGAAAATGATAGATGTGATTCCTTACAATGGGCCAGCCGACCACATCAGTGAAGCGTAGGGTAAAGGAAAGTTTTCGTTTTACGTCAGACCCCTCAGATTGCAGGAAACCGGCAATTCCCGCGCTGCTTGGCAGGGAGGCAACGTCTCTAAAATTGGCAATAATAATTGTCAGAAGAAAATGTATTCAAGAAAGTTCTGAAGAACTATTGTGTTTCTTTTGCCTTACACTTTGGGCCCAGCAGCAGTTGTCTCGTATACGGTATTTACCGAGGTGGTTAGCACAGTTGGTAGAGCGTCCGCTTTCCACCGGTAGGCAGGGGTTCGAATCCCGGCGGGTAATACAAAGCCTGTAAATATGGTACCTGTTGCCCTTCTCGCTTGACGCTCGGCGTGAGGGATAGGAAACAGGGCAAAAATGTGGGGTAGGCAATTGTGAATAGTTGCCGTCGGCGTGAAGTACACCTCACTCAAATTGAGTATACGCAAAAGAGGCATCGCCTTGTTCCGTGTATACCTGTGAAGGTTTCGCGCTGACAATTGTTGCGATTATATCGCAGCGTCCGCACCCTTGCCGGGCCTCGTATAGGTAGGGTCTTTGTCCGGCAAGTGATGAGTAAAAAAAAAAAAAAAAAAAAAAAAAAAGAAAGGTGATACAAGGGATAATTGCGCCTTACGAATGACCCTAGATGGCACGGAAACGGTACTTCCCTGGTGTTATGGGACAGTAAGCAAACATCCCAAATTGAAACCAGCAGTTTTGAGCGTACCGCTACAAGAAAGAACATCAGTCTTGCAACCCCCCCCCCCCTCCCAGATGCAGGGGGGGAGCGGACACTTTCGCGAATTATGGCAGTATGCAACACTGAAAAAATTGACAGTAAATTCCGGCAAACGATCATGGAATCATTTACATTTCTTCATCGTGGTCTCTCCCTTCCTACCAGAGCCATGTCTTAGAGATTAATTTCGAGACCCCTTCCGATTGGTTGGAGGCTGCTCGAAGATTAAAAATTTGCTCGAACATCACTGTCTTGGAAATGTGCTGCATTTTTCGGGCATTTGATTTTATTAAAAGGGATTGAGCCTGTCAGCAGACAATTTGTGTCATTTGCAGATTTGTTTCCGCTTAAATTTCTCATGTATCCGCATTGTGCGCCCCGCTCCGGCCTCTCTAGTCCATAACGTCAATCACGTAAACCGGCATACTAATGGCACGATCCCCTGCCCTGCTGTGTTTCGTTACATATAGCTTCCATCTTCTAGTAAAAACAGCACGTCAGGCTGGCAAAGCCAATCGAAACATTGAGGATCAGAGTAGATAAACTGTGTGCAGTTGTTAGAACATGCAGTGATTCCGGCATTGTGTAGTGGAAGGGGGGGGGGTGCAAACATGAATCAAGTCCTAAACCGAAATTCTCCTCGTGGCCTACCTTATAGACATTGTTCACCACACTTGAAGAGATGATGGACAGACATATATTGCGAGAATAGACAAAGTGATTGTAACACATGGGCCCGCTATAGGATACATTGTTGAACGGAAAGATTTTTTGGTTGGCCCTTCGGCAGGGCTGTGTAAACTCGAACTATGGTTCTATGGTCAAGTTCCTTAATTAACATGGTTCCGAACAGATTTACATCGCATTAAAAAGTAAGATATGGGAGTCGAAGGGAACTGAAGCCGGACTAGCAAACAGGCCGATTCGCCGCTAATATGTGAGCACTAAAGGATTCGGATTGTCGAATAATTTCAGTGGTTAATAAAATCGTGATTCGGGAATAATAATGTCAAGGAAGTTTTTTTTGCTACTGCGTATCCAAAAATATCAACATTTCATAACATGCCCCGGGCCCTAGCGTAATGTTACAGGGGAAAAATCGCCAGCACCATATTGTGCTAGCGAAATTATGGTGCGTACTTCAGGTGGGTAGCAAGGCGAAGCGAACGCTTTCTTTTAGGGTGTACTGGTAGTGTTTGTTTCTTTTTCATAGAGGAACTGTAAGTTCTGATCCTATGGACATTCAGCTGTTATATCGCGGAGCCGCTTGATGGTAAGCCAGAGATATCGTTCTTCGTTACTTCAAAAGTTGGAACAAAAATCTGTTTCTTCAATCAACTTTGCTGCGTCTTGGTCCATAGTACACATTATATCATTGTTGGATCCAGTGCCGCGAATTTAAGTTGTTCGGGAACATCGTCATAACCCTTTTCGCAAAATAGCTTTCGCAATGCAGTATGTCTAGCTCAGGGGGCCAAAGTAGGGCAATCTAGGAAGGCCAAACAGATTTCAGCGGATTTAAGAGTGATTTTTCATGTCGAGAATTAGCCACATTTTAGTCAGATATGTCACAATGATTTGTGGAATTGAAAAATGATCGGGGGGCGGGGACCACCTCATAGCCTACTAAATTCTGAGAGAAATCTGCACGGGGAATGAGGAAGAAGATACTCGAAAAGTTACAAGTTTTCCCTATACATGCTAACACAAAATGCACCCTGAAGTATCCAGAATGCCTCAAAACACCTAGCCCACAATGACCCGCAACATGCTATTTGCAGAAAAGGCTAGTAGTTTGTTAGTGTTTTACAATCATGCTGAAACTGAACGCGCTGCTCAGTAACAAGAGTGCGCCCGCTCATTTTCACTCTCATTTACTGGGAATTTCAGGTAATTTACCTGGACGCCATCAGGGGGGTATGAGGATAGGGAGGGGGCACAAACTCAGAGTAGGCCTAGAGAGTTCCCTTGTTCGGGTCCATTATTTTTTCTTGTGAGATTAATGCAATTCACTAACTGGTGTCCTTTAGGGTCCATCTTTTTGCTGATGACGCATTTTTGTACAGACAGATCGACCCCCTGACGTTCAAAGAGCACTTAAGGCTGGACTGGACTCCCTTGACAAGGGTCCAAAGGACGGTGTATGTTTGGGCAATCATATAAATGTACTCACTCTCCACTCACCAGTCACCACTACCCTTAAAACCAAGCCTTCTTATATGTTTGGTTTTATCGTCGTTAGGGCACCACCTTCCCCACCTTGTCAAGTCCCACTCCTAGCGGGAGTTATTTGGATTCCAAGTTGCATGGACTCCTTATGATCACAGGCTGCTGAGCTACCAGAGTCATTAAGTTCCTCCCAGAAATTTCCAAGGTTGTCATAGCCATGTTAAAGAAGGTGCACCAAATTTATGTGTGTCTCACCTGTACTATGCCTCCCAAGTGTGGTCCCTTTACTACTGTGACTGGTGTGAAAGAAAAAAAACGAAAGGTTCAAATTACAGAGTGGTAGATTGTCAACGGCGCGTTTACAGGTGCAATAGAATACATGATATTCTGCAATCTCTGAAATGGGACCAGGCTTGAAATAGGAGAGTTTGTGAAAACAATAACTGCATAAAATTCATTCCCCCCCCATGGCAAATTAGAAGTACCAAGCTGGTATTCGTTTCCCCAAATCCCATACTAGTGGTGATTACAGTCGAACACGCAATTTAAAAAATATATTTGCCGTGTTGTAGATGCCGCGAAGGGGGGCTTCCTACTTTCCAAGGACCGTATCTACATGGAACAAGATCCCTCCAAGCATTGTGGACGGAGGATGGGGAGAATGCCTTCAATAAACTTTCTGTTTTGCACACAACTATCCTCCATCAAAGCTGAACAGGCACTTTGGAGTATTTGATGAAAGATAAAGATAGAAGGGGTAATGAATCTGCAACTTGTGAGATCAGCCAAATACTTCAGGAATTTAAACATGGACATTCAATAAGTTTTGAGAACACTATATGTGACCTTTTCCACTGGCAGTGAGTATTATGGGAGGATAGCTATTGTGGAGAGGGCCGGATTGATCCATCCACGATCAATTTTTTTTTGGAGCGCAGCCGCTGGATACGTGTCAAGTCAAGCCCTACACGCCACCGATGGACAGAGCGGAGTAGTCAAGGCAGGATAGGACCGGTGGTACAGCCCGATGTTCCTAAGGGTTTTTATTCTACTGGCCTTTTGTCATAGTAGCCTTTGTATAGTCATAAGGCCTTTGTTCATAAGGCCCGTTATTCAAAATGTCAATAAAAAGTTCTTTATCATAATCCCGCTATTCATAATCCCACCACTAGAAGGTCCGTATTCATAATAGTGGAACAGGGTCCCGTTAATTCCTATAGTGGAAAAGGTCCTTATCTATAGGAAAAAGGTCCATTATTCATAAGAGGAAAAAAGGTCCGTTATTCATAATGAGCGAAAAGGTCTGATACTCAAGGGAAAAACCGGTCCGATAATTCAGTATAGGAAAAAAGTCCGTTTTTCATATAGGGAAAAGGGTCCGAGATTCATAATAGGAAATAGGGTCCCGTTATTCGTAATAGGAAAACAAACACCGTCATGGATCTGCGGGGATCGCAGCTGACAAAAAGGTGCAGGTTTAGAGTTTGCATCCTTGCCGGACCCCGCAGTCGAATTCATCTGCTTGGCAAGTATCATTGAAAGAAACACATATAATAACGGACCTTTTTCGCCTTGTGAATACGGACTCTGTTGCGATTATGAATAACGGCCCCTTTTCACTATTATGAATCTGGGCCTTTTCTGCGATTATGAATAACGCACGCTTTTGCTATTATGACTAACGGTCCCCTTTTGCTTTAATGAATTACGGACCCTTTCCAACATTATGAATATCGACCTTTTTTACTATTATAATTCGGACCTTTTTGCTTCTGTTCTGAATATCAGACCCTTTTGATAATTTGAAAAACGGCCTTTTTGTCAAATATGAATATCGAACCTTATTAACAAAGACCCTTTTTTATTGGAATATCGCCTTTTTGTTCATTATGATACCAGACCCTTTTTTCCGAAAATTTGCAGGTTATGAATAACGGGCCTTATGCACAAGGCCTTATGAATAAAGGCCTTATGAACATCGGCGTTCCCCAAGGACAACCCACTTCTGTGCAACATAACTGGTGCAATGTATGCACCTTTATTCTGGATGAGTTGTTGGCAATGTTTTGTTATGTCTAAATTTTGTGATATGGTCTGTACTATACTATACATGCTTGTCTAATAAATAATACCGCTCCTATTTTCCTAATCAAGTACTGAGACAATTAACCCGAGATGCCAGCTCATCATTTAGTCCTTTCATACCAATCTGATTTAGAGAACCTCCCCCATTTCCATCTCAATTCTGGGGATTCGATATACTGAACCCAAATAACCAGCTCTATTATCGTTATAATGAGGTGAAAAACTCTGATGCGATGCTTATTGCTCAGCTTTATCGCCCCAACTTTTGTTTTGGTAGTACATTAGTTTCAAGCGAACGTTAAATGTTGCTATTTCGATGGTGTATGGTTGTTTGTTCTTTATACAACCGGCGGGGTGGTGGTGATGCAGCACAGATGCGAGCGCGAGCAGTCTCTCTGGCCCCCCGCGACTATGATGATGGAACCGCCTGAGTGTGAATCAGCATTTATAACCAGTTATTTAACCGGTGTCCGGCCCATAGCCACAGAGTGACGCACAATTGAGTCACTTTATTTTGACAGTGACCACACGTTGATGACCAATCTCAAGAGTCATTGGGGGGGATGAATCATGCAATTGACAAGTTTTGTTGCAGTTCTTTCGTTTCACTGACAGAAAAATGGAATATCACCGATGGTAGTCTGGAGGGGATACAACAAAGGTAAGGGCAGGAGTCCGCGATTCTGTCAGGAGACAGAGGCCTGACAGCGCGTATCTCTCCAAAGTGGCAGTGGCTCACCTATGTCACAGGATGGAGAGCGAAAACGAGGGGAGATCTTTTGAGGTTTGCCACCGAGGACTATCGTGGATTATAAGGTAAATGTTTATCCCCAAGGCTATTCTTGTCATTTGTGTTTGGTGTGATACATTCCTCATTGTTGCTCACCATTTCAACACATTTCTCAACACATTTCACACCACAGTCTAACCCACTACACAAATTTCACACAAATCTCACCCACACTCCACGCATTCGAACCCATTTTTTTTTATTTTCCCCCAAATATACTGATCATGAGATTTTGCCTGGATTTCATCTTTAACATTCCCACTGTTTCATTGTGAATTTTTATATATTTTTCATATTACAATATTTCCATATTATTATATTGACATATTTTTCCATAGGGTTCAGTGTTGGTGGAAGGCCAACAACCTTAATGAAAAAAAAATCATACCAGGCTACCATTCCTAGTGGCAAAGTTGAAGTCACACACTGTGGTACAGGGATGTCGGCAGTCGGTATTTATCCACAGTATCAATTTGCCTACTAAGATTAATAACTAATAGATCTTGAATGAGTGTTCAAGGGATATCCAAATTATTAAACTGTTTTTGTAACATTATATGTATAAGTTGTATGAGTATAGAGAAACTTGTGCATATCACTTTCTTCCAAAACTTAATACTAGCCTGGCGGTGAGGAGATATGGTTTCTAAAAATTAAATAAATTGGCGATTTTGGACAATTGGCAGTCTTTTGAGGAGGCAATTTCTGTACCAAATATGAAGTAAAAGTTCAATGGCATGATTTTCAACACACAATGTCTTGACATTGTATTTTTTTTTTTGCTGGACTTTCCCTTTAGGGGGTCTTAGCCTCTTGTATGCATGTATTGTTCATGCTCTATAATACCAGTGATGAGAACGAAGAGAAAAACCAATCTGAGACGTAATGAATGAAAGTATGAAACAATGAAAAAAAACAAATAGGGTATAGTGGCAATGCTCATTAGGCATGCATACATTAATTTGGGGAAATAAGATCATGGACAACATATAAGCATGACAGGGCCGCACATCCCAAAGAAGCTGAGTCACTCATTGAAAATATCAATTATTATATTAAATTTGGGGGCCTCCTATATACCATACAATACAATAGTAACCTCCACCTGTTATTAAATGGTGTGCGATGCTAAGAAACATGAGTTGCAATTGTGCTGACACCAGCCTGTAGATAACATTGTAAAATTTCATCACCTCATTTCATTACGCTAGTAAATTTTTTCCTAGGCTTTCACAGGAGAGGGATTTGGCTTTGGAGGAATATTAACCTCTAGTGATGATGAAGATGAAAGAGCTGGCTGAGGAAGGCAGAGAAATGCAGTGATGGTTTGGATGCCTTTTACATGTAGGTTTTCGGCGAAGAAGCGATTTCGGGGGCCAAAGTTGGGAGTGGGGCGGCAACATAAGGATAACTTTACCAGCCCAAATTGTGACCTGATATGTAAGAATGGAGCAAGTTGAAATCAGGAATGAATGGATAGTTTCAGATTTCTTCCTCTTTCATTTGCTGCCTTTTGCAGACAGGGGGTGGCCAATTTGACCTGTGGTAACTTTTAGTGACTTTCATTGCCAAATAGTGCACACGGCCATTTATGACGGTTGCTAGTAGTAGTAAAATACTTTTGTATTGCCGTGGAAGTCATGTGATCTTACTCCCAGGTGCTCTAAATAATCATCTCAGTTCATCCACTTGTTTGCTGATTTTCATAATTTATCTTGGTTCCTTTTTGAACAGCTATTCAGCAGGTGGAGCGACCTGATCTTGCCGCAGGCCTCACCACAAAACTCTCTCCCGGTATTTGCGAGAGAGGAGCGAGCCTTCCGGGGGCGTTCTTCCTCAGCCGGTTCGAGCCAGGAGCAAGATCCCCCAGCTGACAGACAGAGGGATGCAGAGGAAGAGTTCCTGGAGAGCATTGAAGACCCCAAAATGAGGAAGGCCATCAGAAAGATGAGGAAACTGGACAAGATCCTCTCGAACAGATTTGGCAGTGAGGAGAGGTTCCAAACGGCAGAGGGCGATGTTGCACAAGCAGTACCAGGAGGAGCTGGAGCGGAATCGACTGGGGGCTGGACCGGACTGAGGCCAGGGAGGAGTCCGATAATACTATGAAATTCGGCCTGGTGCCTCCACCATCTCATTTTGAAGTTAAAAGGCTAGTGGGCATTCCCTTATGTGGTGCCCCCCTGGGTTTCACTCCCCTAGGGTTTGTTGAAACCTATTATGATTACATGTCGGTCCTATTGCAATCTCACACCATTATTTCCAGTAAATTATCTAAGCTTACACTAACATCTATGACAAGAAGTATCCTTGAGGCAATTGCAGCCACTACGGAGGGGCTGGTGTAGGGGGGGGTCAGAACCCCCATTCACCCACACATCAGTGTTTTTGCCACAATACAAAGACCGTTCGTGACTGCTGTGGTAAGCGTCTTCAGTGCGCTAATGTTAAAAAACCATGGTGATGACATTGATAACAGGTAATCCTCCTCGGTATAATGATGATAATATGCTTTTTAAATTAATGTTGTTTCCCCCAAATTTTCTACTCTTAGGTATTGACTAGATGAGGCCTACACTGTCTTCACCACTCTTCACACCCCCCACCCCCTCCTGATGGGAAGGCCGCCCTGGAAGGCAAGAAGAATCGAGCGGCGCTCCTTCCTCTGTCTCTGGAATGTCTGGCTCTCATCACAAACCGATAGGTTTGGACCATGATACTGAATCCAGTAATGACAATTTTAATTGACATAAGTCAGTTTCCAGCAATAACCACCCACTTCTGCCCTTGAGAGGACTATTGTGTGCCTTTGTAGTGATCGTCACAATTCATGTCAATACGTCGATGGCCTGCGAAGACCAAGAAAGAAGTCTTGCCACCACTGCGCTTCACAATTGAAACAAATGGGCCATTGCCAAGGTTGTTTTGGGGGCCAAAAAAAAACAAAACACAAAAGTTTTTGGGGGCAGGGTCGGAAAAATTAAGGCGGGGGCGACGGGCGATTCGCCCCCAATTTTCACAGAATCGCCAGAATCGCACCTCCTGAAAAAATATCGGCGGGCGAATATAACGAGTTTATGTACAATCGCCACTTCAGTGCTGAGAGGGTCTCATAAAAACATATATTAGCCATTCAGAATTTGTAAATCATGAACCATTTTGCTTAGTTGCTTTGTTCACATTAATATGGAATCTCTCTGAAAAGTCTAAGAAATTTTGGGTGTCAATCCACGTATCCGATCTCAACCATGTCCTCTAAACTAACAGTACCATTCCAATCACGAAATTTTGTTCTTCTCTGCATTGACTGAGAGATGTGACTTCCCTCACCTAGCGTAAACAAACACTGCAATGCATGTATCGATAATTTTCTGACCGTTTTCAACTAGGCGCGATCTTGGTACTTCAGGCACATGTCATACATACTCCTATTATATGTGTGTCAGACAATTCGGAACACTGGGGCAGATGAAAACACTATTTTTGTGTTTATCTACAAGTTGAACATTGAATAATTTGTAATTGACATGATATCATCGCACTGTGCACATACACCCATTCCTGTTTAACCATGTGGATGGGACTAAATTCACTGTAAAATAACGTTTAAAACATTTAAAATCATCAAATATTGAAATAGGCATGTGATGGGTTGATACAAACATTTCACAAAAGATTGATCATGTATTCGCAAGCTGTCTTCACGGGGTCACTTTCTGATCTAGGCTATTGTGGTCATCTGTACAAATTAGCAAGTTCGTAGCTTAGGCCTACCTGCTGGTAGTGCTACCTACCTTGTGGGAATTATGAAGCCATTGAAAATTACTCATTTTTGATCTCTTATTCATTTACACAATACATTTGCCTGGAAAGAACAGTCACTATTAGTCCAACAGACAAAACGTTGCTGTTTGAAGGTTGGCTCTTTTGTGCCCGTCATTTATCTATGGGATGGGAGCAGGAACGATATGGCATGGGGTGGGCCCTTCTACCCATGTACCCACCCACTGCCTAGCTATATCAGTTACTTTGTGTAGGGCAATAGTTTGCAATCCAGTCGATTGGAGAGAGGGAGTCAGGGAAATAAACTTGGGCCAAGAGGGAGACCGTAACCCCTTAGCACACACAACCCTGTTGAAAACTGGCAATGGGAAATGTTCGTAGTTAATGGGCACTTGATGGTACACCACAGATTCACTGATGCTGTTTTCTGAACCCCCCTCTAGTTTTCAAAATTCCCCCTTTGAAATATTGTGAGGGGGGAAATTTCCCCCTCCCCGGCCCCCCATCACCTTTTTGCCAACCTCAGCGTAAACACTAGCCTACTGTCATTAGGATTTAGAGACATTAAAATAATTGAAGCAAGTAACAATATCGTATATCAGTGGCTTCACACATTTTTGTTCACTCTTCCTCTCATGGTGTGCTATTCAAGAACAAGTAAGTAAGTAGTAAGTAAGTAGTGAGTAAGTGAAGTAAGTGAGTAAGTGAGTAAGTTGACTCATCCAATGACCCTACCCCGCATTCTTAATCATTATATGGTCAATAACGATCTTTCTCAGTTTTCCTTGGGGGTCACATTCCCCTGATTTCCCCCCAGCATATAATACAATATCCCCAAACTCCGGAAATAGTGGAACTTAGGAATATTGCATAAATTTTCGTTTCGAACATTAAAGCTGACAACTTTCTGAGACCATAAAACCTGGTATTCACCCTTTTAACCAGGGCATCCACGTGCTCCCCCATATTGAGAGAATTGTTCAATGTACACCGAGATTATTTGTAGGAACTACTCTCTCAAACTGTTCAACCGTTTAAAATAACGGAGTAGGTTCAAAACAAGTGCGTAATGCGCGGAAGTCGTGACCATTTCTTAGTTTTGCTAATAATTTAATTTCACAAAGTTATTGTCGCATATTCCCGAATGATGCAAGCTGGGCAGAGATATTCCTCATCATTATTGTATGGATGAGTCCCGCCATAGCCGTATCATCAGCAACTTTAATAATGGGACATATACTCCCTGGGACTCATGTCAACGTAAAACGTGAATAAATAATGGTGGCAAGCACTGTGCCTTGTGGCGGCTCCAGTATTGGGGAAATAATGTCTACCGTCAGTTGGACTTAGTTTTACAAATTGGGTATGATCTTGTAAGAATAATTTACAATCCAGTGAATGAACCCATGTGGTCTGTCCATGTTGATCCATTTGCTGGCATGTTATGTGGCTGGGATTTATTAACGGCGGAAGGAAAGTCAAAACTAACTCTTGCAAATGTTACCTGTATGTTTCTAAGTGAGAATACAGAGTTTGGGCAGCACAGGATGGCATCCTCACAGCTCGACTAGTTTGTAAGAAAAAAATTTGGGAAAGGATCTAAAAATGGGCAAAACCAAATGCTAAAACTCCTTAAAAATAAGCGGCTCACACCCACTTTCATAGGGACGCAGTTATGATATAAGGACTAAGATCATTCATGCCTGAAATGAGGGACGTTCGGCACTGGGATGATGGTAGACTGCTTCCATATTTGGGGCACCACTCCTGTTTAATGACGTATTATCAATTACACTGAAAATATGATGCCATCTCTATTGCACAATGCTTTAAAACCCTTGAAGTGATATTGTCCGGTCCATCATCTTTGATGGGTCAGCCCACAGACTGCCGGCGAACATCTTCAACACAGACCTCTAATATTGGCATTGCACGTGGAATTCTTGAAACAAGAATTGCAGCTTTAGGTAATTCGTTAGTGAAATCATCATGATCAAATGATCGTAAAAGTGATTGAGATTATTGGCATAGTCAATTGTGATTTCAGACTATGTGGCAAGAATTAGAGTTTATTGTTGTAACCACTCATAATACGGCTACCTCCCAGACCTGTTTCATAGTATTGTTTGTAAAAATAAAGTCTATATCCTGTCCCGGTAGACAGCTTTTTCCAAACCGGTAAACGCTTTCTCTGGGCGCTTCACGCGGTTCAGTTTCTTTCTGGCCCTCCCGTAGTTGATCAGCATCACCTTTCGTGAATAATCCCTTCTTCTTGTTGATTACATTTTTGACCCTCTTGTGATCACGGTT
The DNA here is from genome assembly GCA_026419785.1 of Sclerodactyla briareus. Taxonomy (NCBI): domain Eukaryota; kingdom Metazoa; phylum Echinodermata; class Holothuroidea; order Dendrochirotida; family Sclerodactylidae; genus Sclerodactyla; species Sclerodactyla briareus. The sequence continues at coordinate 494,596 of JAODTK010002154.1, read as the reverse complement.
TATTGTTGGGGTAGACTTTGACTTGCCTCTTCGGGAATGTTAGCACCAATAAGTGACTGACTGCTGACAGGTCCAACAGGCGATTGCTTTCCGTACCCTCAGGGTTATTTTTTGCATTACACTCTTCAAATTCGAAAAGACTCGTGTGGGTCAAAATAGCCCCAAGCTCTATTTTGCGGGGGATATTTTTCGAAGGCAACATTGAAAAGAGCCCCCATGATGCAAAATTACTTCCTACCCTGGCTTGAGGGGAGGGGGTATTTCGATGTGGACAAATATTAGTGGAGGCCCCCTATTAAATGTGGGCATTATTCATTAAGGGACCTCAGGTTACAAGAGAAAAAAACCTTTCCCAGTTGCAGATGGTTTTTGATTATGTTTAAACGCTTATCATTTTCTTCGCCATATATAGCACTCCCTGGATTTTGTGGGGGTTGGGGGGAGGGGGATTTTGTGTGCTGAAGCCCTCCTAGCCCCCTGTTAAACAGCGGCCTGCCATCAGCACTGCCAGTTTTACCAGATGATAACAAACTAAGGCCTAGTTCATAGCTGAACTTGATTGAAGGCTGGACACTTTGTTCCATCAGAGAACCCATGATCCGAAAACTGATGCCGTTCTGTCAGATTTCTGTTACCCATTCCTATTCAACGACAAGCCCCTCCAATCTTATGGCTTGCGAATATGGGATAGCACACCGTTATCCATATTGTTGCAGTGTGGCCAGGGCTCTTGTACTAACAAATATTGTAATTCTCTTGGGGGCAGATGCAGATGCCAGTTCGGGAGGATACCTCTCGGAGCAGTCGATCTGGTAGGGACAGGAGGAGGAAGACCAAGGGGGCAGAGACGGCCAATGAGAATATGACTTCATTAAGAGGAACATACAGGTTGGTGGTTTAGCTACATCATCTATAACTGGCTTTATCAAGGCAGTCCTAGCTACTACGCTAGGATATTATCCTAAATGTGAGGTCACTTACATTGTAGTACAAGCAGAGGCCTCAGCATGGACCCAAGACCCAGGCACTGCTGGGGGTACCTAGGAAGGTTTTTAATGGTTGCTACAGAATCTGACTTGTAACACTTGGTACTGTACTCAAAATGTGAAAATGAGAAGATAAGTAGGTAGGACATTGAACATAATTCATGTTTTGATTCCAGGCTGGAGACCACTAGGATGTTTCGATCGTCACAAATCACAGGATGTGGGTTTTTGCACAGTGGAGAAGCAAGCCATTGAATGACGCCAAATAAAGGGTGCAGAGAAACAACATCAAAGCGCAATGACAAGAACTACTAAGGGTGGCAGCTAGAACAACACAACCTGGTTTCCATGATGAACAGAGTTACAACGCCTCATCATGACAATTGCCTGTTCATTCTCATAAAGTTCCTCGTTGTTTGGTTCTTTTTAGCTGTCCAAGTGATGCAGGGTCAACATGTTGCAAATGGCCTGGACATGAGAAGAATGGCTCGGAGAACTCTTGAAGGATGTTGAGATGCTGGGGGAGGATGCTGATGCCATGAAGTGTAACATTCCACTCCATTCCAACACCTTAAGATTCTACTTCATTCCAACACCTTAAGATTCTACTTCATTCCAACACCTCAAGATTCTACTTCATTCCAACACCTCAAGATTCTACTTCATTCCAACACCTCAAGATTCTACTTCATTCCAACACCTTAAGATTCTACTTCATTCAGGCACCCCAAGCTTCTACTTCATTCCAACACCTTAAGATTCTACTTCATTATCAGCACCTTATGATTCTACTTCATTCAGGCACCCCAAGCTTCTACTTCATTCAGCACCTTAGCATTCTATTCATTCCAAACCAACCATCAACCGATCTATTTCGGCACTTCAATATTTAACTTCATTCAAGCTCTATAGGAGGCTACTTCATTCCAACACCTTAAGATTCTACTTCATTCCAGCACCTTAAGATTATACTTCATTCAAGCACCTCAGATTATAATTGCATTCCAGCACCTCATAATCTATTTCATTCAAGCACTCATAAGATTCCTTTTCATCAATAGACTCAGAGATTCTGATTCATACAACACCTCAGATTCTACTCAAAGCAAGCACTTATCATTGTGAGTTCCTTTGTGATGACCCATTCATGCCATCAAATGTGCACCCCATTTTCCTCTAATGAATTGAAAGCCCAGGGGCATTGGACTTTATGGTGAGAAGTAATTTATATTAGTAATATTTACCAGCAATCTGAACTTGAATACCAGTCCGATTTGAAATAAGTAAGCCTGATTGCACATGTATTGAAAAAAATAATAATCAAGATGAGATTTTGTAAGATTGTGTGACAATGAGGCAGGAACCATTTCATTCTACCTCTTCTACCCTCTCAGATACACAACTTCTAAACTTCTCCACCGTGCAATGTAAAATATGGGTTCCACATATGTGTTCATGATCCCAATTGTTTTCGGGTCAGGCACGAGATAAGGCCAGAAATCCTTGGTTTTGGGAAATCAATTAAAAATTTGGTAAATATCAGGTATGGGAAGCATATGAATGAACCCCATTGTTTTAGCGTCACCATCCATCCATCCACCATCCAAAGGAAAGATTGATTTGAATTGCTAGTCTAAAATGTTGTGCACTGTTTGATGGATTGTGTGAAAGTTGGTCACAATGATTATCAAGTGAGAGGTGCATCTAGGAACTCTCTGGGTCCCAAGGCCTGGTGTGGGCCCAAGGGCCCATCAGGTGAAATCATTGCCAAATGCAGTGCTGATGTTCGGGTCATAATGATGCCTCCGGTACTCTGGCTCTGGGGTGCTCAGGAATTTCTACTCGTGGCTTCTAGGGCTCATTGATTAAATTTTACACACACTGGCACTTCAAATGCATCTTCTCTCCTCCCCGCAGGCTTCAATTGATTCTTCTGTAAAGTTACACAAGCAGGGGATGAAGCTATGTATGTCGCAAGCGACCCACATATTTTTTTTGTCAATCCACACTCAGAGGCTAAAATGAAGCACATTCAGCCCTCACAATCGTCTTCAAATACCTCAAACAAGATTCAAATAATCCATTATATCTTTCCTATATAAAGTAGACCAAATGATGCTACTGTCCTCTAGAATGTTTAATTTTTTTGTCAATTTGTGGGGGCATAATGGCCAAAAGAAACTTGTGAGGCTCCAATTTGATTTCTTGTGACCCACTCACAAATTGATCCACTACATCTCTGTACACAAGTATGTATGAATGGTCCATGGGTAAGGCGGGGCCATCGAGAGGTGCTTGGGAATCCTCCAAATTTTGCTGGCATCAGTGTTTGTTGCTGGTGGGTCTCGTAATGCTTGGGGTGTTCAGAGAACTTACTATTTAAGCCTAAGGCGTAGTGTGAGCCCTGGTGCCTGACTACCATGTGAAATGATGCAAAAAAGAAATTTCTCACAAATCTGTTTGCACTTTGTTGATAGTGGATCTATAATGCTGGATAACCATTTCTAGGCTGTCGGAATGTGGGACCCAAGCTCAGCATCGGCCCCAGGGAAAACACCATTATGTTGTGATTTCTTTAACGGTACATGCAGAGACAGAGGTATTATGTTATAGGGCTTTTGGTAGTGTTTGGAAATCTTGGGACCCAAGGCACAGTTTGGGAATGGGCCAATTATGTGGAAAAAATAAACAATTCACTCCTTCCGGGAAATTTTGTTGCACAATGATGTGGGGGGTTCTAGCAACACTACAGGAACAACCAAGGACAGAACCTAATGCTCATATGCTCTGCTTTTTACCTCTCCAGTGTACCATTCGGGATTTCTTGGGGGGAGGATTCCTGTGGAGACAGCCATTCATGCAGTCCGTGTCCGCGAGACAGGATATAGTAATTTATTATTATTAAGTTGTTCTTCACAACGTCCTCCTTGGTTGGTCTTGTAGTTCTGTCAATCAGACACTCCCCGTACTCAGGGAGGTCGAGCACCCCGTCTGAGTATCTGGGCACTGCCAAGTAGTAGTGCTTTGTCTTTGTTAGGGGGTGTACTCCATGTTGTCTAGGAATCTTTTCCATGTATGCAATCTAAGTTGTTGGATACTGCTCCCAGTGGCCCCGATCACCACGGTACAACTATGGCTTGGTGGCAAACATCCTCTGGATTCGCCAGCCGCAGTCCTGGGTTATTCTCACTTTTGATTCCCTGGACGGGAAGAAGTCCCAAGGAATCGTGCAGGTTCAGCGTGGCGTGCGTTTATGTATTGGTGTGGTGTGTGTGTATGTACGCCTACCTGTAATCAGGCTAAGTCCACATGCCTGGTGGGATCAAACTGGTGGATGTGCTTCTCATGATTGAGTACATGAACGACGTTATATGTTGTAGAGTAGGGGGTCAATTGGTGGGACTTATAGTGGAAACTGTAAAATTCTGGTATTTGGGGCAATTTTACCGGGTATTCAGGGCAAAGTCCAACATTGACTGGTGGATCAAGTTCAAACTTGGTGGTGTGCTTCCCATGATGAGTCAATAAACGTATTAGTGTTGTATGAGTAGGGGGTCAATTTGGGCAAAAAGGTGGAAACTTGTGGAATTCTGGGATTTTGGGCAAACTTTTGACCTGGTAATCAGGCAAAGTCCAACATGCCTGGTGGGGTTCAGTTCAAATTGGTGGGTGTGCTTCCAGGATGGTACATGAATGATTTATTGTTGTACGAGTAAGGGGTCAATTTGGGCCAAAAAGTGGAAACTTGTTGAATGAAATTCTGGTAGGTTGGGCACTTTGACCTGGTAATCAGGCTAGTCCGACAGCCTGGTGGTCAAGTCAAAAGTAGTGGGTGTGCTTCTATGGTGAGTACTGAACGCTGTTATGTGGTATGGGTCGGGGGTCAATTTTGGGCAAAAAGATGCCGAAACTGTAAAAGTCTGGTATTTTGGGCACTTTTACCTTGTAATCAGGCAAAAGTCAAATGCCTAGTGGGATCCCGTTCAAACTTGGTGGGTGTGCTTCCTATGATGATATACATGGACGCTTATTTATGTTGTAGGCGTAGGGGGTCAAGTTTGGGCAAAAGGTGGAAACTTGTAAAATTCTGGTATTTGGGCACCTTTACCTTGTAATTAGGCAAAGTCCAACATGCCTGGTGGGACAAGTTTCCAATTGGTGGGTGTGCTTCCCATGATGAGTACCTGAACGCTATTTATTGTTGATGAGTAGGGGGTCAATTTGGGTAAAAAACACAAAAAGTGGGGGGGAACATGTTAAAATTTAGGTATTTTGGGCACTTTTACCTGTTGTACTAGGAAGTCCAAACATGCCTAGTGGATCAAGTTCAAACTTGGTGGGTGGTTTTGTAAATTTTGTGGTGCTTCAATGATGAGTACATGAACGCAATTTATTGTTGTGCAACAGTTCAACAGTTCAAGCGAATTTCCTCATCAAAATTAAAAAAAAAAAACAAAAATATATTAATAATAAAATATATAATATACGGCTTGTAAAATGGGTATTTTTGGCCAGACATACTTACACCTTGTAATCAGGCTATGTCCAACTTGCCTGGCTGGTCATGAAACATGTCCTAGTACATTATGGCTATGACTCAGTTTAAGCAGAGGACTGGTGTTAGGGAATTGAAGAACTTGAACCAACTGAGACCTTTGCTAAAGGAATCACCAGCCTTTTGGCTTCTGTTTTCCTGCTTTCTCAACTATGTGGGTGTCGTTCGATATTGCACGGCGATTATGGGGGTTGCATTAGTGGCTTGTCCACTACAGTACCAGTCTGTCTTGTGCAATAAACTACTCTGTCAGTTCGCACATCAAGTCAGAGGACCTTGGCCTTCTCCGTTTCCTAATCGCGCTCTTCGCGCACTTGCTCGCGCCAAGCTCATAGTCCACTCTTCACGATCTGCGATCCCGTAGTGCTGACAGCTCCTTGATGTAGTGCGCCCACTACGTTGTTATGCATGTTATCAGGATACGGCGATCTTTCAGGAGCCGTTGTTATAAGAGCACCGTTTCGGTTTCTGGTGGCAAAGAACATTTAGGGTCACTCGTGTTGCGGGGGGGTGACTTTCGCAAGGTGAAACGGTTTCAGGGACTGATATGGGCAGCTTGTTATCAGGGCCTCGTCTCTATCTTAGCGCTCGAGCTTGTGTGCATCCAGCGATATGCGTTCTGTATGACGTTTATATTACTATTATTATTATAATATTATTTTAATTATTATTATTATTATATTAGTCAGAGTTGTAACGGCGTCACGGACTCGAGTCAGAATCTGTTCAAAAATATGAGTTGACTCGAGCAACTCGTTGGAAATTTCTCCATTGAAACAGTACAGGGACAGTCGAGTCATGACTCGACTCGAGTCGATAAATCTCCGAAAATCAACGACTCGAGTCATAAATTTATTGACTCGTTCAAATGTTAGTATTATTATTATAATATCAGCAAATATCATCATATTGTGTCCCTTTTTAATACGATGGAGGTCATTTTTAGGAAAGGTTAGGTTTTCGCTGACACAGATTAGAAATTGGTCACATTTTCCCCATTCAGGAGACCAGGGCCTTGAGCCCAGATGGTTCCAGGGGTAGGTTCCAGCCAGACAAGACGAGCCCGAGGTACTCATTGACTGGGACAATAAACTGAAGGCTATGATACCCCCTGAGAGCTTCCAGGATATCTGAGCACCACCCGTCATGGTAAGAAAAGGGAGGGGGGGGTGTGAAGGACTGGTAGATCTGCCTAGATTAGTGTGGTAAGAAAAGGGGGGAATCCCCCCTCATCCCCTAATCCCAGTTTAATGGAATATCCCCTCGTAGACAAACTGAGATGCAGGCCTGAAAATGAGTCTCAGACTTTTCTACAGCAGGAGTGAATCAAGGGCTGAAATGTACGGAGCGGTATAGTGAGAATTTGTGGAGCAATATTCTGAGTTTGAGTTTCTATGCAGCATGCATTGGTGGCTGTAACTTGGCAATGCGATGGAGGAGGTCTTGTCTTCATCTCCAGGTTCTGCGTAATGCAGTGGTCTTTGTAGGTTCTGGGGTTTTATTCCAGGATAACTGCATCGGGTCGGCTGTGAGCAGTAATGTCGCACATGAGAATCTTTGCTCTTCCAGGTTCTGAAAGAGTGATTGGATTCTGAATTTTCACTGATCGCCTTTCGGTGAGGACATAAACATTGGGAGGGGCAGTTGGAGATCGGCTACGCAAAAATGCCAGCATTTACTTTGTAGGGTCTATGGACAGTTCCGCAACCGTTCCTTCCCACGATGTCATAAACTGGTGTGGGGAGGGGGTGTCCCTCTCACCTTGCTAGTTTAAAAGCAATCTAGTTACTGACCATTACCTTCAACTACCTACTGCAAGCCCCTCTGATCTCTCCCACCAAACATTCATACTTACCAACCTACCTCTAGGATTGTGGAGTGGGTGCAGAGTCTAATATTGTAAGCCACGCGAACGTGTCTTGGGATGTTGATGAGCCCTAAGCAACCAGATATTATTATGATCAGCACATGAATCTAGAATGTGTATAGACCAAAATGAGAGCAAATTAGGACAGATATTTTGAAGTACAGGTTTAATTACAAAATTTTCAGACAAAAGTACAAAATTGCGATTAGTCTCGATCTTCAAGGAACATCAATAGAACAGAAAATACAATAAAATACACTAAGTAGAAATTTTGTACTTCATTTACCTGCGAGGAATATGGAAATCTCTGGAAGCATTTTTTGTCCTAATTTGCTCCTTCATTTGGTTCTATAAATGCTACAATCTTCTTCTAAACGATATTATCTCGATGTCATATAAAAAACGTTCGAGCGCCATCTACAGACGGGGGTAACTCCAATGGCCAGTGGTACACCGAGGTACACCCAGGAGCCTACGAGAGCGGGGACGAGAAGATCCTACAGGGCAGCCGAGAGAGAGACGAGGGATCACCAGGAACGGCTGAGGCAGATCGAAGAGGAACTAGTCCAATACAGGCACAGGTCGAACACGAGGTGAATAATGATGAATGCCTTTGTTTGTGACAATGGGGAGCGGGGTGTCTTATCTTCTTTCAAGATGACCAGAAGAACATCTTTTTAACAGAGCATTTTGGCTAAGTTCCTTGCCTGTTCACTATTGGAAATACTGTAATCATAAAGGGAATGAACTTGGTGTAGGGAGACCAGGAATGGATGATAAGATTACAGAGGTTTAGTTTTCTAGGGACAGGGGGTGGAGGGATGCCAGAGGGTTCTCTCTGCATATCGTAAGAGGGTAATGTAATCTGAGGGAGGAGGGGGACTAACAGTTCACATCTCGGAAGCCACCACATGACATGGATTTGGTGCGCCGTTGTGGTTGTCAACCTTGCCAATGAGGAGCAGAAAATTCTTGCAAAGTAGAACAGAAAGACATAGAGATTGGAAGTTCAGAGTATGGTTCTTAACCTTCTGCCCCTGTGTTTGATATTATATTAGCAGTAGGTAGTCTCTGCACACCTGTGCAGGGGGGGGGGTGGGGGGGGGGGATAAATGGCCTCAACTTCAAGGCGGGGGGTGTTCTGTTGATGCAGGCCCGTGAGCAGTGGTGAAGCCGCAATCAAAATAAAATACACCAATTAGACCACTGTGTTTTCCAGAACTGATATAGCTGGTTATTATTTCGCTTATTATTATTGTATTTATTATCATTATTATTGATTCTGGACAGGAGTCCCAAGGGATCTATGTAGAGTTGCGTTCGCGTGCGGAATATGGTAGGTATGGGTGTATGTAAACGCCTACCTTGAATCAGGCCGAAGTCAAACATGCCTGGTGGGATCAAGTTAAGCTGGTGGGGCGGGCTGCCACGATGAGTACATGAACGCTATTTATTGTTGATGGGTAGGGGTTGTCAGCGTCTCAATTTTGGGCCAAAAGTGGAAAACTTGTGAATGAAATTTCGTATTTTGGGCACTTTAGCTGGTTATCAGGCTATGTCAAACATGCCTGTTGGATCAAGTTTAAACGTGATAGGTGTGCCTTCCCATGATGAGTACATGAACGCTGTCTATGTTTTGTTATGGGTAGGGGGTCAATTTTGGGCAAAAGGTGGAAACTGAAATCCTGTATTTGGGCACTTGTACCTTGTAATCAGACAAAGTCCAACAAGCCCTGGTGGGATCAGTTCAAACTTGGTGGTTGTGCTTGCCCTGATGAGTACATGAACGCTATTTATTGGTTCGTAGGGGTAGAGGGTTCAATGTTGGCAAAATGTGGAAAACTTGAAAAATCCGGGTATTTGGAGCACTTGTTTACCTTGTAATCAGGCAAAGTCCAACAATGCCTAAGGGGATCCAAGTTCAAACTCGGGGGTGTGCTTTCCAGATGAGTACATGATCGCTATTAGGTATGAGTAGGTGGGTAATTTTGGGCAAAAGGTGTAAACTTGTTAAAATTCTGGTATTTGGGGTACTTTTACCTTGTAGCAGGCAAAGTCCAACCTATGCCTGGTGGATCCAGTTCAAAACTTGGTGGTGTGTAATTCCTATGGATGAGTACATGAACGCAATTTATTTGTGAACAGTTCAAACAGTTCAAGCGATTCTCCATCATTATATACGGCTATAAGCCCCCACATCCGTAAACGAGGTGCGGAATATACCCCTCGATAGGCATATAGCGTTAAATGCCTAATGGTGTTGTTTGTTTGTTTTATATGTGCCATGTGCAAACCTACCTGTAGGGATTGAGTATCGATACAGTAACAATTAGTGGACTTTAACTAGAACAGTTTGAAATCTCATATATGAGTAAAATTCTTAAATCAAATTTCACTCTGAAAGCATGGGGTGTCTACATTTTGATACTGTACGTCTCTCCCATACCCCCCCCCCCCATTTTGCTACCTCCTTATGGATTTGTTTCCTATGTTGTGTACTATATTTCATCAATCTTTTTTGTGGAATTACATGCAGCACTGGTGTTGCGCCTTGGGGGGGGGGATGTGGATGCCCCCTCTGTAACTGTCGGGGGAAATTCAAATAGTCGGGGAAATTATGAATGAAGCAGTTTTGACGGAGTAACAAGTAACAAGAGGGGAGTATTATTCAGCCCCCACCTCCCACTTGAGTCAAACACCCATTTTTTGTTCGTCATTTATGGAATACTGGAAGTGGATGTAGTTATATGTGGCTATATCGCTCCAAATTGCATCTAAGTGCAACCTGCAAAGCACAAAAAATCCAATGGTGAGGGACAACCCCCCCTCCCTCCATACATTCGTAACGGCCACTGGTGTTAGTCTTAATCACCTTCATATTGCCCGCTAAAGGACATTTTCTCTATCCTTTCAATTAAGAAAAAAAATCCAAAGGGGAGGAGAAACACCCCTCCCCTCATACCCCTACCTCCATATCGGTTGGGGGTTTTGAATTCTGCCCCCCCCTCAACAATTCCTGTGCCCTACTGACTCATGCCGGACTGTGTATGGTCACTATCAGGGGAGGGGGAAGGGTGGGGGTGCATTCATGATTTATATTACAGGTGGTAAACAAATGTAATACTTTTACCTTGTAATCAGGCTACAGTCCAACATGCCTGGACGCAAGTTCCCGAAATCCACCGTAAGGTGGCGACACACGACGAAAGCCTTAACGGAAACATGCAATACTTTAGTAACCGGGCTACGTTATGGTTGAAACGCCCATTTAACATGTTACAGCCGACCTGATGGCGTTTGAGAACGCGGAATCCGCACAATAATCTTCAGGTCTAGAAAATGATTTACAACCTTCGGGAAAAGCATTAATGTGGTGCGAAAATGAGGATTTTTGTCATGACGTCATCGTCCTGACTCACGAGAAGCAATGACCCTCATGACCCTAGTCATATTTACCACACACAACAAGTCACTTGTTTTTGCCCTAGTTCCGATTGACTAGCACACCACAATCCGACTTTGAGGTAGTTTGTCACTCCGGGGCTCATTTGGCGATCCTATTATTTTTATTGGCACATGCACAACAGTACCTATGGAAAATCTTGCATGATTATTTATAATCTTAGAGTGGCAACTCCTAACACCAACCACAACTTGAAAGCACAGAGCATGATTAGAAAGCATTCGGAGAGCCTGGTTCTCTTTCATTGCTGTTATATCGGTAACCTCACATTCCCAACCGAATATGGGGAATGATTTAAGTTCTAACTAAAACTAAACCTTTTCTTAACTACAATATTGGTCTTTTTGGGATATTATGAGATGCAAAACTTGTCAGAAACTAAGTTGAAACAGAAAGTTTGGCCACTTCGCGCTAGCCTAAAAAAACCACCTAGGCCTAGACCCTACAGTAGCTACATGTATTATTGTAGCCCCCGCGTTTTGAACGCAGCTTTAAGTAAGATACTAAAGCCTGCGAGCGTCAGGCTAGTTAGCCTGGTCTCAACTCGCGACTGAGTATGTTCCGTCTCCCTACACATATCAGAAATATACACGTCCGCGAGTCAAGCAATATGTTAGCTAACATTAGGCTAGGCCCCAGGTTGGCCGCCAAGGCCGACATGGAACTTAACATTACAAATTTACAAGTTACAGAATAAAATAGGCCTCAGCACTATCCAACCCAATCTCGTGGAGACCAATTTTTTCATATCAATTTCAGCTTGCAAATACAGCATTTTACTTGCTTAAGAAAGAGGTCGTTTTTCAGATCTGGTCACTACGGGTATATATTAGTATTTGAAATGTTGAGCCTATACTAGGCCCATAGTGGGCAATCTCAAGTCGATCACTTAGTGGAAGCTGTAGGCCCGATGTTGATAATAAAACAGCCCAAAACATTACCAAATAATAAAACTTACTGAGAATATATTAGATTGCTCCATCATCTATCTACCTCATGAACATTGCTCTCGTCCGAATAGAATAGAATAAACATTCCGCGGCAACTGCATTCTTCAAATAGAAGACTGCATGCAACCTACAATAGGACCTAGTTTAGTTTGTCCAATCGGAGTCGATCACCGAGGTTACAGAACAGTTTCCCAGACAAGCTTTTCCTAATGCATTTATAAAACAGCTTTTTCCCAATGGCAGTTTTAGAACACCTTTGCAGCCTGATGGTAACAAAACCACCCAAACCAACACAAAACCGTAATATGTATTGGATCGTGTGATTTATGCAAATTAGAATAGTTTTTTGGTTGTTCTCAGAACAAACGCCTGATCAAGCCCTGCCACATTTGAATTTTTACTGAACAAAAGAACAAAAGTTGAATAATTAACTGTTTTTGTATGTATCCGTGAAAGGCGTGTTTTTAGGAATAATTTGAATGATGTAGTGTTTGACTTCACACAACATCACGTTTTCTATCATTAAAATAATACGCTCTGATCGACTAACATTGCCCAGTATACCTAGGCTTAAGGCCGAAGCCAGGCTCCTATTTGCTACAGGGTACCAGCGGGATGTTGAACGTTGTTAGGTAAGGATTCGTGTGAACATTGATTGTGGTGAAATATTGCAAAAGTCACATTGATTATGCTTAGGTTATTGACTTACTGTTCACTTAAACTAGTTAGGTGCCCCTACTAAGGTATGGAGGCTTTGGAGTGTGCCTAGGGTTTTGAAAAAAACTTTGTTTTTCACTTGTAAGTTCTAAAGTATAAATTCCTAGGGTTGTTTGTTGTAGCTAAATATTTAAAATGCCGGGTTCATTCTCCTAATCCTAGGTCAACAACCACTTTTATTTGTTTTACCCTATCGGAACTTAGGCCTATAACATTTATTTATATGTGTAGTAAATAATGAAGTGTTGTGATGAATGAAAGGCTATTTGTACTTGATAATGGTTTTTTTACTGGGCCATATGTTGTTACCATGATAATGTTGACACCGGCCATTGTGGGAAAACAGGATGTTGATGTAGATTCACACTGAAATATTTTGGCTGGCAGGTCAGTCAAATGAGTGACCAAGTTGCAAGCCTACAGTACAGCCTATGCCTACGCTATAAATCTTTGGCGTGTCCGAAATGCTGACAACTTTCCAGTTGGCGACCCGTAAAAAAAACAATGTATGTTGTCTTCTATTACTTCACAGTACCTGTAAGAAATCTCAACCACTGATTTAGTTCTGTTTTTTCTAACAGTACTCCAATGAGTTTTTTGGTAACGTCAGCGTAACATTTACTTTCCATGTAGAAATCCCAAATTTGATTGGTCCCATTGGTTTGGTTGTTTTTTAAACACCTAAGACAATTTTCATACAGCAAATTTGATTTAAGTTTTTGATTCTTGACGAAGTTCAAGGAATCTATGCATTCATGAGTACATGATACATGAGTACATAACCCTATTGTTTTGGGGTCAGGTCATAGGTCGTCTGAAGTCATAGAGGGTCAAGAGTCTGAAAACCTTGTGAACACGATGAATCCAAGATTCATGGTTGTCTGATCAGGTTCAAATTTGGTGTGTAGCTTTCTTATGGTCGTACAGGACCCTATTTTTTTGGGTATAGAGGTCCGGGGGGTGAATTTTGGTCAGAAATTCAGGAATTTGGGTGAAAATCAATAATTTGGCCAATTTGGCTTGTGACCCCGATCCCTCAACCCCACATGGATGGATGAAGTTCATACCTGGTAAGGTGGGTTCCCCATGATGAATCATGAACCCATTTTTGGGGTCAGGTCAGAGGTCATTGAAGGTCCCAGAGGTCAGAGTCTGAAAACCTTGTGGACCACGATAAGTCCAGAATGGTTTGGTCTGTCAGGTTCAAACTTGGGTGTGTAGATCGTTCTTATGGGGAAGTAACAGAACGCTATTGTTCAGTCTATAGGTCGGGTGAATTTTGTCAGAAATAAGAAATTGTGAAAAGTTAATCTTTGGCCAATTTTGGCTGTGAACAATAACGTGACCCCACCTGGATGATGAACTCATACTTGGTAGTGTGTTCCCCATGATGAGTACATGAACCCTATTGTTTGGGGTCGGTCAGAGGTCACCAGAGGGGCAAAGTAATGAAAACCTTGTGAACACGAGAAGCCCAAAAGGTTAGTCGATGAGTTGAAAATTGGTGTGTAACTTTCCTATGGGGGGTACAGGATCAGATAAGTTTTTTGTATAGGTCAGTTGAATTTTAGTTGAAAATGGAAATTTGTGAAAAGTCAATGTGCCAATAAGGCTGTGAACCAATTAATCGACCCCACGAATGGGATGAAAGCTCATACTTAGATGTGTGTTCCCCATGATGAGACATGAACCCTATATTTGGGTCAGGTCAGAGGTCATGTGAGTACATTGAATCCCATTGTTTTGAAGTCACCAGAAGCCAAGTCTGAAATCTTGAAATGGAACCTTATTGGCTGGTTGGGAAAAATTGTGAAGTTTGGCAGACGATATCTTTACATGATGAGCTCCTCTCAATTTGTCCTTGGTAGGGGCTATGGGTTGTCAGAAAGAGTGCCAAGAAGCACTAAGCCTTTGGGCTTTCTGGTTTTCTAACTTAACATTGACAACATTTGGTATTAACGAAATGGGAACCCAGTCATTAGGTGAGAGGAGCATTCCCTTTAGGGTAAGCATTCTCTCACCACCAAACATCTTCAGCAGAAATTCCCACTGCCAAGCTTACAGCGACATATTCTCTGTATAAGCAAACTGAATGCCCTCCAGACAAAAAGGGTTGCGTTGAAGAGGCAGGCCTGCCGCCACACTTGAAAGTTGGGGAGGGGCCAAACTTGGTGGGATAAAAATTATGGATGCAGGAAAATGGTTCAAGTTATAGCCTGACTCTGATAAACTAATTGTCACTCTACAACATTGTATTAAAGACAAGTCCAGCCAAAAATATTAAAGATATGATTGTGTATGGAAAATTGATGCCCAATCAAACTGTTTATGTTATTCATGTTCAGTTATAAAGGTACAAAGTTTTAAAGATTACGAAAATAATCACTGCTAAGTTGGCAAATGGCAATACTTGATGACGTCATATCGACCAATTATAAGAGAGCTGTAAGAAATATGTCTTTTTTTTTTTTTATTCTCTTTTTAAATAAATAGTCTTCTTTATTTTAAATCTCTTTTAACATTATAACACCAAGAAGAGTACTAATTTGGCCTGAGTTTCCTTCAACTCCCTACGACATTAGGTTAGCATGGGGTGGAATCCGCGCCACACTTATTGGCACAACTTAATATAACAAGATGGCTTTCAATAAGGTCATGACATGCATGCCACCATTCTACTGCGCACCTTTCCTCAAACCAGTAATGACACGGTGATTTGTTTGAAGACTAGCGGATTAGGTCCTGCCCTAAGTAACCGTACATTAGCTGTCATATATTAATCACCCATATAACTCGCCATTGACCAACCCGCTATGAAGGCTTTTTAAATTCTGGTTCCGAAAATATTGGATGGATCAAGTCAAACTAGGGGGTGTGCTTACCAGATGAGCACAAGGAATGCTATTTATTTTGTTTAGGGTCAATTTTGGGAAAGTGGAAATGGTAAACTATGTGTATTTTTGAGACCTACTTTTACCTTGTACCATATTGCTATTGCCCTAGATAAGCATGAGACTGTGTTCGGGAAATTAAGAACTTGAACAAAACCAGACCATTGTGTCCAGGGAATCACTAAGACTTATGGCTTTCTGGTTATTATTATTATTATATTATATTATGTAACACACTTTATATGGCGCTCTTCTCATTAAAAACAATACAATCAAAAGCGCTTTACAAAAAAGGATTACACAACACCGAGGCAAATGTGGACACGTATAAGTGAAAAAAGTTCCATTCCTCCTGAAGTCACTTGTTGCCCCCCAACATTTGCTAAGGTGAATTCAATACGTGATTCCCTAATTCACTTAATGTGAATTAGGGTCTCTACAAAGTAGGGGTTCTGGAATAGAATTGCTTGTCCTGCTGACATGAACATTCACAAATATTACCCAAAAACAAAACATTGGGCCATAAAATCATCAAAAAAGGAGCAAATTGGTTAAGTTTTTTCAGGAGTGCTGACATTTGATTGTACTGCTCATAGTGCCAGGAGTCTGTTGTTGTTGTCTATGTTGTTGGTAACTTTTCATTGAATATCCTTCTTATGAAATTGACAGTATATGAATTCAAAAACTTCCATCCTAAGAATACCTGACTCTATTCATTTTAATAGAAGCTTGTGCGCTAATAAAAGCACACCTGCGATTTTCCCAACTTTGTGATTTTGGTATCCTAACCGAGAAGCACAGTAAAATTAGAAAATTTGACGATCACACGATTAAGGAAGTGAGCCTTGATTACATTTGATTTGGAGTGTTCTGTCATATGTTTGTGTATATGCCGCTTTCTGCTGCTCCGTTTATTTTGTTGGACATTGCGGCCTTCCTGGACATAAATCAGGAAGACCTAGTGATCACTTTGTCGCGTGCGTGTCCGACTGTCCGTCTCTCTGTTCGTCTGTCTGTATGTTGTGCGGTTCAATATCTCCGGAACCATGGATGCCTTATGCTGCAGTTTTGTGTCTTCGTCCGAGTATTAGAATATGTTCCGTTTGACAGCCTCCTCTAATTCGAGCTTCACAATAATAAGCTCAGTTCCACTCTGTGATGTTATATTTTTACCCGCCTAGATGGTGTTTCGCCAGACGGGATCGATTAGTATTTCCGAATTAATGATGTTGTTTCGTGGCTTCCGAAATAGATCGTCTGACCTTCGCGCAATATCTGAAACCGAAGATTTTTCCGGAATCCTTGCACTATACAGACTCTCTTCACTGTGAAGCAACAAAGGTATGCGTCGGGGAATATGGTAGAGGAAATTTGCAGATAGGAAGTATGAAACAAACTGATTGTGTTTCACGATGTTGCACACAATAGGGCGCCTCCTCACTTCCAAGTTTGTGGTCTCTGACGGGACTTTGAACAGGGCATGCAATACGCAGTCCATGTCCTCTCCAGTTAATATATAGCTCCATGGGGTGATGGCCTTTTATTATTCATATGCTACTTCCATGAATCAATGTTATTATAATTGTGCAAGCTTTAGTATTTGCATTCATGCAGTGCATTTCTATTAGTATGAGTATTGTCTTCTCCTTTATACAAATGCACTGGAATCTACCATTGTGCATGTTTGATAGGTAACTTGCAAATTTGGTGTTCTCTAGATTCACGCATCCATTCTTTACATCTGCAGATTTCTTCACCATCGCTCAGTAAGATGAAATTGGACAGCCTCTTCAAGCAGTGTGATGATGTTGACAACCGGACGAGTCGCCTCTCTGCGCCCCGCTCCGAGACCGGTATACCCCCTCGGGAGACAGATGGGACCACACCAGTCACCATTCGACCCACCCGAGACACCGAGATCGGAGCCAATGTCAAGAAATGTTTTGGACAGGACTCCTTGACGAGGCTCGACCAGGGCTTGGCTAGCAGATACCCTACATTAGAGGACGAGATGAATGAGGGCATTTAGCTTAGTGACGGGGGGATAGGTGTTATGCACAGAATGAAGAACCCTAGACTAGGAAGCAGGGCAACCCAGATCTTGGGTGGTTTGACTATGAGAGCAGTTTTTAGGATAGCTATGAGGATGAAGATGGGAGAGGTTGGCTATATCAGATGAGAAGTGGTCGGTTATGACATGGGATGGGAAATCAGGGCACTCTGAAAGCAGGGTTTCACGGATTCCATTCAAGTTTGTTCCTCGAAAAACAGAAAAATAATAATATTTCTTTTTCTTGGGACACTCCAGCTCACCTCCACAATTTGAAATGAAAACGTGAATTATTGATCTTGTTTTTTTCAAGTGATAGAAATACACATGGATTGTGAAGTTATGGAAAATTATGAATGTGCTGTATTGGATTAGGAGTCCAACTACTTTACATGGGATTTAATAGGCTTCATTGGGATCCTGTGGAATTTGAAGACTACATGTAAGACAATACTCTGATATTTATAGCTACATGTAATCCAAGTTTTATCATTTTATATCATTATCATACTTCTTTCATTTCTTTTGAAAAGACAATAATTGATTCACTGTCAGGAGGGCTCAAGGTAAACTGCACTTACAGGTATCAATTTGTTTTTTGAATTTTGTTTTTGCCGCTGTGAATATCTTGTGACTTCTCTAACTCTCAACTGCGCTAAGTGTATCCTTAGTATAGCAGCTCAGACAGAATACATTCTACAAGTGTAAGTCCAAGAGGAAAATGATTGTAAACATATGGTGACTTGAGGACCAGCCTGATGAAGTATTAGTGAAAGGTGTATTCTAACTTGAGTAAATAATAGGTCCTAATGAAGGGAAAAAAAATGGACATTCCCTTCGTCAAGTTACCATATCCCAAAAATTCATAACTGAAATGGTCAAAAGCAAGCATTGTCTCACCACATTTTCGAAGTTTCTTGTGACTCGACTTATCAAATCTTGAAAATTGAGGCTCGGCGAACAATCTTGTCAACATGAAAGAATAGGGGTGACAGCAAAGGGCATTTGTGATGAAAAACTGTATGCCCTGTCTGTGAATTGACATCTGTGATGAAACTGTATGCCCTGTATGTGTCATTGACTATGTGATGAAACTGTATGCCCTGTATGTGTCATTGACATCTGGGATGAAACTGTATGCCCTGTATGTGTGTCATTGCGCTGTTTGGGAGATCAAGATAAATCATACCAGCACTGTGCCTGGAGGAATCATTTGTTAGGTGCAATGTGTGTGTTTCTCTAACACTCTGACCATATTATTTCTCTCCTGGTTTCATTGTGCTGGATCTGTATGGTAACATTTGTTATTTTTGTTCCTATTTAAACTCTGTTTTCTACAATAGAATCTCCAGGTGATGATGTTCATTATCAGACTTGCATAATGCTGCATACTCCTTGCTGCGCCTGCTCCCCCCCGATATTGGTAAAATCAATCTCTGTGATTTTTCCAGATTATGCATCGTCTGTAGCAGTTCTGCAATGTTTTTTTTCTGAAATCAGTCATTTGGTTTCACAGTACGGTTACAGATTGTGCCCAATTTCAACAACAGGATTTAAATGTCTGTTGTCCAGACATCGAAGAACGGAGGCACAGGTCAATGGATCAACGTATGCTTAGGTGGTCTCTGAAATATGAACGGATGTCGTGCTAACCCCCCCCCCCCCCAATCCTCTTTGGAGCCTCTATTTTTAGTCCTTGACTGAGTCAGGGAATCTATGCAGTCATGAACAGTGTGACGCCGGGTTTGTGAAGAGCATTAACGCGACCCCCACTTGGAGGTATGAAGTTCATACTTGGTATGTGGGTTCCCCATTATGAGTACATTATCCTAGAGGTTAGGGGTCATGTTAAAGCGTCATATGAGGTCATTAGAGCCACAGTTTGACAATTTTGTGAAGGGTTTAAGCCAGATGCTTGGTCCACCAAGCTGAAATTGGTGTGTTGCTTTGTTCGGGGAATACAAGCAACCTATTGTTTTGGTGCGGAGCAGGTGTCATTTTGGGGAAAAAATGGAAAATTGTGAAAAATTGATTTTTGGGTAATTTTAGCTGTGAAGAGCATAACCCGACCCCACCTGGTTGGCTGAAGCTCATACTGTGGTATGTGGGTTCCCTATAATGGATACATGATCCCTATGTTTGGGTCAGAGCAGAGGTAATCTGAGGTTAAAAAACCTTCAGTGAAAGGATAAGGCAGTCAAGGAATCATGAAGCCTTTGGCTGTCTGGTTACCACAGATTTCCTATGAACCTTGTGTTATGGACCCCCACCACACTCACCAGTCGTTACACCACGACCATGATGTGATACTGGCAACATCTTAGCAAATGGCAATCAGGCATGTGGTCGAGTGAACAGTCTTAGTGGTCTCTGAAAGCCGTCTGGACCTCATTGCTGACTGTATGGTGACGACAGATCCAGGAAGACTATACCAATCTCTGACTGTTCTCAGCCGAAAAAAAATGTATAGTAGCGTATAGTGCTGCCGGGAGAGAAACGATGTGCATGTAACCATTTCTGGGACTCCAGTAGTGATAGGATTTTAGATGTGCCTCTGTTGGTCTCCAAATGACTCTGACTCACTCCAACACAATTAAGGACTGATCATAGGGAACATAATACCAAGTATCAGCATGATGCTCCGGCTGGGTCGAGTTGATCTTGTGTACAAGCTGTAATGACTAAAATATTGATGTCTCACAAAAATTCCTATTTCCACCAAATTTTATCCCCCCACTCCCACCGATCATATAAAACCATAGTGCTTGTATTACAAGTGTGTAATATTACAAATTACACACCAAATTCAGTTTGCGGACCAGTATGCGGCAGTTCTTCCTGGTAAAAATAGAAGGTAATGAAAGATAATTGGGAATGATGCATTCAAGTTTTTTTTAATAATGTGAATTTACTTTTAGGTGTTCAAGAATAGTTAGTGTCTCATGACATCATCCAGCAGCTCCTGAGGAACCCCAGAGCTACATTAGAGGAAGCCAAAGCACCACCCATCATGAGGCAGAGACACTGCTAGGGAGGAACAGAGTCGATAACAAATCTCCCACGATCTCATTCAACCAGTAGCTCTGAGGAACCCCTGGGCTACCTTAGAGAAGCCAAAGCACCCCCCATCCATGAGGCAGAGGACACTGCTAGGGAGGAACAGTGTCGATAACAACTCTCCCACTATTCATCAACCAGTAGCTCCTGAGGCACCCCTTGGGATACTTAGAGGAAGCCAAAGCACCCCCCATCCATGAGGCAGAGGACCACGCTAGGGAGGAACAGAGTCGATAACCAACTCTCCCACGACTCATCAACCAGTAGCTCCTGAGGGAAACCCTGGGCTACCTGAGAGAAGCCAACAAAAACACCCCCCCCATCCATGAGGCCGGGACACTGTAGGGAGAACAGAGTCGATAACACCAACTCTCCCACGATCTATCAACCAGTAGCTCCTGAGGAACCCCTGGGACTACCTTAGAGGAAGCAAAAAAAACCCCCCATCCATGAGGCAGAGGACACTGCTAGGGAGGAACAGAGTCGATAACCAACTCTCCCACGATTCATCCCAACCAGTAGTTCCTGAGGAACCCCAGAGTTACCTAGGGGAAGCCAAAGGCACCCTCCATCCATGATGCAGAGGACACTGCTAGGGAGGAACAGAGTCGATAACCACACTCTCCCACGATCGATCACGCAACAGTTCCTGTGGCACCTTGGGCTACCTTAGAGTAAGCTGGGGTACATCTCCATCCGTGGCAGGGAGGACAAAGATAGGGAAGGAGTCGTGATTGATCCTTCACAAACCTATTACAAACAAGTCAATGGCTGGACCTCTCTCTCTCTCAAACCTATCATACAGCAGCTCCTGTGGAAACCCCATGGCACTTAGATGGAGGAAGAATTGCATCATCTGATACATTCAGAGGGAAAACAAGCCCTACATCTTTTACTAAATTTCCACTGGCGAAGGATGCTCCTGATTGTGGTCGTAAGTCGTGGGTTCTTGTTGCCGGAGTGGAACATCATCATGCTTGATGATTACATGCAATAGTACATGAAATTGGCACAGAACGGCTTGTGCAACTGCAACATGAATCCAATGCTTGATTTCCTTTCCCCACTTCTAAGAACCCCGCCTTAATCACTGGGCCTCGATTGAAGTGGCAGATCGTTGGACCAATAATGTGGAGTCTTGCTTGCGACCAGATGGCAGTTCTACATACCCAAAATAAATGGCCACCTATGAATAGATGAATTGGGTCGGTGGTCGTGTGTTGTAATGGTACTGTGCATGATTAAGATCCAAGTTTACTAATGCAACCTTTCATGGTTTAGGTGGAAATGCCTTTTTTGCATTTTGACAGCTTTGTGTTTTCTTCACCAAGTCCTGCAAAGTCGTTCTATCACCACCTCAGGCTTTGTGAAAGATTGTCCAACAGACCTAAATTTCTCCCATGCTTGTTTATCGATAGCCTCATTGAATGATCTTCTCAAGTGCAGGATGGGAGGGTAGATAACATGCCTGACCCAGCAATCAATAGGAGTTTCTGATAGTTCCACTTCCTTTCTCACTTTAAGTCTGTATATATTTTCATATTCTGCATATCGTAGAAAGTGAACAACAACAATATATATGGTTCCAATTCGGCAAACCTCAAAATTCCCCATTAGTCTGTCCATTGTCCATTCTGACGGCAAAGCAGGTATTAGACCATCGGCATTCACATAGTGTACTGGTACTCGCCGAGCAGGCCCAACGGGTCTAGGCAGAGAAAGAGACGGACAGTTATCATGTACGGACTCCATTACATGTCTGGTTTCTTAGGTTAGCTTCCATTGGCTTTCTATACAACCGGTTTTGAGATAACAAATCAAAATTTATCCATCCCAGAATAATCTTGTTTAAATCATGGCATCTCCTAACTGTAAACACGAAAATGCTATTCAGCAAAAACCTGGTCACATCTCAGTCGTGCATTCGGTGATGTGGGACTGAATATGGAGAAGTAAGATCCATGCCTAGGACCACATTGGAAATAAGTATATCATACTTACATGTGTTATCCTAGGCAATTACTTATTTTAAATGCGTTATGGTGGTTGAATATTTGCCGAAAAAATTCAATCAATCAATAAATATTTGAAGACACTATATGACACTGGTTGTTGTATCAGTGCTAAGGGATGTCTCAAAGGGCAACACCACAACGGCTGTAAGTCAAGTTCTCAAGTATGTTTTACAGGGGACTCAAACCACTTCAAAGTTACCGGTCCCCAGGTAGAAGAGAGGAAAGAAAAATGTTACCCAGGTATTGTGTTGGTCAATCAACCTAATCAATGGTGGGGTAAAGAGAGGGTTTGCTTGTGGGCAGCTCATAACAGCACGTAAAATTTTGTCACAGGAGCTATGGTTTACCTCGTTCTTCAGTGCTTTATGCTAACAGGGCTATGATATGATCAAATTCAATCAAATTCAATTGAACATCAAACACATCAGATCCAGAAAAGTGAACGATTATACCTACTGAGTTAGGCGAAATTCTTACAAAGGTGGAAATTGGAATAAGTAGCCAAATTAGGCCCATACAATGACCTCTAATGACCCAGCAGTCAAAGGAGGATCTTACCAGTTTGTGGAATCAACAAACTTTCAAAAATTGTATAATGTGATTGCGAATTAGACACATGAAATGACCCCCAGTGACCCCCCGGACTCAATTTTAATTCTCGGGAACAATGTGGTAGACCAACATCAACCAAGTTTCGGAAAATCTGACAAAACTTGAAAAATTCGCCATATATTATGCAAATTAAGGAGAACCCCCCCCCCCCCACTTAATTAGCATATTTTAGGCTGAAAATAGAATCAGTTCATCTACCTGAACATGTCAGGTCCTACCTGCCGAACACATCAATGGACATACGGTTCTTGTGTATTTGCTAACGAGCTACCCAATAAAAATCACATAGAATAGGGGGGGGCTTAATTACCCAACTAAATTCATGACTGTGCTGCCCAAAATCTTATCAGATCGGTTGTACACCCCCCCCCCCCCCCCCCCCCCCAACCCGGTGCTACACACAAAATTTTGTGCATAATCGCCCCCCCCCCCCCACCCAAGGTTTTTGAGAAATCCTGCCAACAAAAAGTGTGACATACACACACGCAAAGTGACCACGAAGGCATCTCCTAATGTCATTCAGGTGAGACAAAATTGACTTCAAAGTCAGATGAAAATGGATTTTTTACCGTGTACAGAAGGCCACTTGTGACGTCACGAGGGACCTTTCTGCTAGATTGTGCCAAAAACTGGTTCATGCCGATTCAACAGATCTGTTGAACCAATATCATGTCCGAAATCCAAGCAACTGCTGCGAAAGAGTATGTGTGTTCGGATTTTTTTTCGCGCCGCGTCTGACGTAGCTAACGAGAATCTGTACAAGAGGAACGCACACTCGCAGTCTTGTTTCTCTGAAGCCCGGTTTTGGCTGGGTCGTGGAATGTAAGAGCGCGCGGCCTGCCTTTTGATGTCTCTTCCTAGAATAAACCATTTTGGCCGTGTTTGGCCACATGCATGATTATTATCTACTTTGGCCAATGAAACGCAGACAAAGCATGAATCAAATCGTGGATGCATTTTGATGGATTTGCATATGGAACGTACAAGAAACAGTCAATAAATTTAAAGAAATTAATTTTGTGACCATTGTACTTAGGCAATCTCAAAGCTGTTGAAGAGTGAATGGAGGTGGCTCCTTATTGTAACGGATGGTGCATGAGGGGGGGGGGGGGGGGGGGGGGGGGGGACCAAAGCAATCGTAGGTGTAACGGCCTGAATGCCACCAAATGAAACAGCAGTTATAGATAAATGATTACGGGGACTAGTAGTAATGTGCAACACGATATGCTATGCCCAAGGCGCATTGTCAACACCAAAATAATTTGATCAGAATTTGATCAGATACATTGTAATCAGGGTTTGTTTTGGGTTTTTGTCTCGCCTGAACTTTGTTCAAGGGAACATAGTGGTCACTTTGTTGTTGTGTGTCGTCTGTCTGTCCGTATGTTGCGGTTAGATATCTCCTGAACCAGAAAGCCATAATGATGGGACCTTTCTTGTGGAGGTGAGCGTTGAAGAGTTGCCGATGTGCAATCCACTTTTCGTCCCAAATGACCATTCCTATTTGCATAATTTGGCCATGATGGACATTGGCCCGAAGGCTTGTGTACAGATATCTCTTGATCGGTAGAGGCTTTGGTGATGCCGTTCGGGTATATAACCAATATGAAGAGGTACAAGATCGATCCGATCTGGGCATGATATATGTAATTAAGTAGTCCAATTTGCCTATTTTATGCGATTTTTTGGAAGTTTGTTGGATTTTTGAAGAAAACTTGGTGGAGATGGTTTATCTATGTCCAATGAATTTGACAGTAGGGACTAGGGCCCCAGAGGTCATTTAAGGTTAGTAATCTGTATTCAGGTCACTTAGGGGTTCAAAAAACTGTTTTCGGGCCATAATCAGAGAATTGAATATCCCTGAAGGCTGGAAGGTCACCATGTGATAAATTGTTGACCTGCATGTGTGTGACCATTCCGACCTCAATTGACCTCTGTCGGGTTGGTCATTGTGGTTAATGGTTTTTAAAGGTTTTGAGTCTTGATAAATGTGGCTATTTAAGAAGGTAGGCAAAATAATAGAAACTGGTTATTTTTTGGATATGTGATAGACTTTGTGTGCTTATGGAGGAGACCAAACTCCCCAACTTCGATCGGAAACGTACTTTGGTAGTTACAAGGGGTCAAAGTTTAATTTAATAGCTTTTTCGCAATAACATGGGGCGTGTCAGTGGAATGCAATATTGCTTCTAGGAGCTGGATAGCATCCACATCGAGAGTAACAATTTTGATAAATACCGCCATGTCATTGAAGGTCACAAGGTCAAGTAGGGGTTCAAAACTGATTTTAGTACTTTTTGGCAATAGCACTGGCTGTGATCCGAATGCAAAAATGCTTCCTAGGAGGGGGATGTATCAATGGAGAGTTTACAATTTCTAAAAAGGCCATGTCATTAAAGTCATTCAAGGTCACTTAGGGGTCAAAACTTTTCTGGCCATATCAGAGATTGAATATTCGGGAAGAATGGAGGGTCACCATTGTGATATATTGTTGACGCATGTGTGTGACCTCTGACCTTCAATTTGACCTCTGTCAGTTGTTCAGTGTTAAAGGTTTGTTGAGTCTTGAAAAGGTGGCTTATTTAAGACGGTACTTTCCGGCAAAAAAATATAGAAACTGGGATTTTTAGGGTATGTGATAGACCTTTGTGTGCTGTATGGAGGAAGGAGACCAACTCCCACTTCGTTAGACCACTTACTTGGTAGTTACAAGGGGTCAAAGTTTAATGTTTAATAGCTTTTTCGCCATAAAATTGGGCGGTTCATGTGGAATGAAATATGCTTCTAGGAGTGGATGCATACATGGAGAGTAACAATTTTTATAAATTACCGCCTGTCCATGAAGGTCATCAAAGGTCAAGAGGGGTCAAAAAATGATTTTAGTACTTTTTGGCAATAGCAATGGGAATGATTAATCAGCAGAATTGCAAAAAATGCTCCTCGGAGTGGAGGTTATCACATGGCGAGTTAAATTTTCATAAAAAAATTGCCATGTCATTAAAAGGTCATTCAAGGTAAGTAGGGTCACAAAAAACTGTTTTCTGGCCATAATCAGAAGATTGATTTGTTGAAGACTGAAGGTTCACCATTGTGTCATAATTGTTGACCTGCATGTGGTGAAGTCTGACCTCAATTGCCTATGGCAGAGTGGTTATGTGGTTTAAAAGGTTTGAGTCTTGAAAAAAATGTGCTTATTTAAGGAGTTTAAGGGCAAAAAAAATAGAAACTGGTTTCTTTTGGTATGTGATAGACCTTTGTGTGCTTCATGGGGAAACAAACTCGCGCTTCGATCGGACACTTACTTTTTAGTACAAGGGGTCAAAGTTTAATTAATATCTTTTTGCCAATAACATTGGGCGTGTATTGGAATGCAATATGCGACTAGGAGTGGAAAAGTGGATGCATCACGGGAGAGTAACAATTTTTATACAAACCGCCATGTCATTGAAGGTGATCAAGGTCAAGTAAGGGTCAAAATCTGATTTTGTGTTTCGCTTGAAACTTTGTTCAAAGAGAGACATAGTGGTCCATTGTCAGGTGACACCTGCAGTAGCTCTGGGTTGTGAGATATCGATGGGGGTTGGGGGGGGTGGGGGTGGTTGGGGGAGTAGTAAACTCCTGGGGGGGCGGGTATTAAATGGAATCTTATGGGTGACACTGAGGGGATATACAGATAAATAAACTTTCTTAGATAGGACCAGTTTCCATATGGCTGTGTCTACTTTAGTCTCGCCAAATGTTAACATTGTGAATCAGGTCACTAGGGGTAGGCAGTGTGTATAATTGTCATTTCATGACAATGTCAAGTTTGTTGAATCCAATGAAACGTATTAGTGTGGTTCACAATTGGTACTGAGATAAGTGAAATTATAATGGGCAAAGAAAGTTGATTATTGTCTAATTTGCATAATTTAGGCAATCTAGTCAAATTTCCACCCCCAAAACTTATATGGTTAGACATTGTCAATAATCAGTCCTATGGATTTGAAATGGTCACTGATTAGTCGGTTGTTTTTGTCCAATGGCTAATTGCCAGGATATTGAAGCAGCAAAAAAAACTTTTCCATTAAATGCCTTTTGTAATTGTTCGCATGGTGGTGACTAATAGATGAAATCATGATCTCGTAACCAGGCGAGACATGGGGTCGTCGCCTTGGTTTTTCTTTCTATCGAAGGAATATGGTCAAAGAGTTGGCGTGCAGCCAGAGCGATTGCATAAAAGTAAATTGTAGTATTTGAAAACCTTGCAAATGTTAGGGTATTACTATATATTTTAAATTTACAGTATTTGAGGTAGGTTTTATTGATAGGAGAAATTTAGTTCACCTCGTTCCGATGAAGTGAAGTATGCCTTGTTAGAGGATAATTTCGTAGTATTGAAACTTGCAATGTTGGTGATAGTATACACATATTAATATATTATAGTATTTATGTAAGTTTTTATTACTTACCAGAAATTCAATTCAACCTTGACTGAGGAAATATGCCTGTTAGGATCACTTGTTTTATACAATGAATTGTAATCCGAATGACAGTCAGTTTATATCTATATATTATATATATTTTATATATAGCTGAGAATACAGTTCAAGGATTGTTATACAAAAACTGTTTTTATTTGGTACCCAAGTGTCACTTCGAACATAATCACCTAATGAGTCTGCAAAATGCAATTTGGTGGGGGAATTTGAGGTTGAGCTATGCTTTAGATTGGGAATTTTGGCTTTTGAGCATGTTGCAGCAATAAGGTGGTAGTCATATAATCATACTTGTACTCTAATGTTTAGATGAAGCTAGTGACTGAGATTTATCATGACTGCTATTATATATTGCTTGATTTTCAATCATGTATTTAAATATTCACAAGCCCCATGAAGCACCTTGGTAGGGGGACAGTGTAGACGCAAATACCAGACCACGAGTTGAAGATTGATGAGTCTCGAGACATTTGAACTGGGACCCTTGTGCCTTTAATACTGACCGGTCCACGGCCACTACTTCCACATAAATGCCCACAAAGTGATAGTGCCCAAAACAGACTCAGAATGCTATTCCAACTAATTTTTTCAGTAGTAAATCTGATGTATTTGGAAAGTACAACCAACTAACTGGAATAATCCTTTTTGTTTTTGTAGAATAGAGAGTAACAATCATCCCGCTGTTACTGTGTCTATTAAAATATCAGAAATTATATCATTAAAAAGAAAAAAAATATTCAAGGTGGGGACCATAAATATATGGAAATGAAACAATCAGTTCCCTCAATTCGAAGAAAAGTACTCTCAAATTGTCTGTGCCAAAGGGAGAGGAAGTGACAGACAGACGAAAGACCAAAGGAAGCTGAAATCAGAAGAAATGTATGCTTCATCAATGTTTGCTGCCCCCCCCCCCCCCCCCACCCCCCCCCCCCCCCCCCCCCCCCCCCCCCCCCCCCCCCCCCCGCCCCCCCCCCCCACCCCCCCCCCCCCCCCCCCCCCCCCCCCCCCCCCCGATTAGGCTCCATTAAGGATTCTTGTGAAGGATTTTCAGTTTATTCAAGGTCTCCAAGTTATAGTCCGTAAGGTAGGAAAACCATACTTCTGGGCTGATGGGGATTTCTCTTCTTTTGCAGAATACCAGAAGATTGTTTCTTCTTTACACTTGATGGTCATATTTGTCCTCATGGGAAGACATCAGGTGTAAACAGTTGTTAGAGGCATGTTTTTTCAAAGGATTTCCCCTGTTTACAAACACCTGCTCATCCCATCTTGTGATCCCCAGGGAGGGCAGCGGAGGGGAGGGAAGGTGGCTATCTAGGATCCCTCGCTTATGCCTTCACCCTGTCAAATCTGACAATTCACAGCTGAGTTCATTTTCCCATGTTGTGCCCATAGTTTTTTGAAATAGTCATTCGGCTATTAATGACAGGTCCTGTTTAATACACCCGGGGGGTTTTTTTAAAACACATTGTGCAGGGATCATGGACACTTCTTGAACCAACAATACCAACATAACTATCGTATTGCGGGAAGGGTTCGCAGATTCCAGGAGGCAAATCAATTTTCATGACTGTTCCATGACCAAATAATGGTATTTCCATGACCTTTTTATGACATCCAAGAAAAAGAGCCAATGGAAACAACAGAAACACGGTGAGAATGTAACAACATCACTCAGGAAAATTTCTATGGACTTTTCAAGATTTCCGTGACGGGCAGGAACCCTGTTAGTGATAATCTGGAGAATGAACTAAGCTATGGCCAGCACTTTCAAGGGCTAAGGGAAATGGACCACATTAGCAAGTGACTACAAGCGATATTATTACGTTTAGTGTGAAGATGTAGCCCGATGCCAAGTAAAGCTTTCTTTGGTCAGCGCTCTGGAGGTCCTGCCTGAGCAGAGGGGTGACTGTGGTGATACACTACGTACCTTCCCACAACCCAACCCCGTCCCTGACTTACAAAGGCAACATGTTGGTATGCTCCTTGGACAGGCCAGGGCTGGGCTGAACCTTCAAATGATAGAGCATCTGGCAGCAGGAGCAATGTAGTGGTCGAGTCTAGTAGCCCTAGTCCCAATCCAGTCTCAAATCTCCAGTCCTTCAACACTGATGGGATTATTCAGCCGGATTGGAAATTGAGTTGGAGTCGAGCAAGCCAAGTCACAATCACAACATTGGTTGGAGGTCACTCGATCTGGCAAATCGGAGAACGAAACATAATGTCATAGTTCATCAGTGCTGGACAATTTGTCTCAGCAATTTCATACCCTCAGAGCATTTCACAACAATTAGGCAAGAATGACGTGGCCTAACAGATACTATATAGTAACCAGGACCCCCCATCACCGCCAGACGCGTGTTCCCTCTGGGACACACAATATTAGTGTGCCACTTTCGAAGTCCAGTTTGCCAAACAGAGCAAATCTTCCTTCCAAGACCATGCTTGCAGCCTGTTAGTTAATTAATGATACAGTCTACAAAATGGCGATCATGGGTCAATTATGGTCATACTGCCTCGAAGCCACCCTCCACAGAGCAGAAGAGAACGGTTTGCAGCAGAAGAGACCGCTCCCGCTGCATGGGTCATGGTGTGACGCCCCATCGTACATCACCTGATTGGCGGACGACCGCTGCTACGTCGGTGCGTGAGGGCAGGTCAATGGGTATGAGGAGAATCAGTCTTGTACCGTCTCACACTCCTTCTCCATCTCGGCCTCTCCTCGGAGGAAGAGGAGCCGTATCAGGGTTCTCGGGGAGGAGGAAGTTTGGGTGCGCTCACCAGGCTGTGGTGATGCTGGGCCGGGTCATCTCCACCTGGAAGAGGTCAGGGTAAATCTCAAATGGACAAAGACCTGCAGGGAAAATAAAACCCAACTTATGAAACCAAAATCAAGAAAATATCAGGATGTTGGGAGCCTAAGCTTTAGTGCTGCTGATACCCCCATGCAGGCTTCATAGCCAAAACAGGGGAGTGGTGGCAGAATCCTAATATCCTCTCTTCTCACATACACGCGGAGTTCAAAGAACAAGTCGCCAAAAAATATTTAAACGTCATCGATCGTGTATTGACAAATCATGCATCGTGTAACTTTGTTCATGTTCATAGGCATGTTCCGGTTATATAAAGTTACGAATTTTGAAGATTAGTAAATAGCAGTGATAAGTTGGCAATTCTCCAAATTAGCAACATTTGAGGAGCATATCTACCCCAATTGACAGAAGGGCAAAGAATATATCTTATTTCTTATAAGTGGTTAGATATGAAATCATTAAAAGGTTGCCAGGTTTGCCACAATCACAGTAACTACATGAAAATTTGAGGAAAGAGTCTACTGCCTAACCCGAAATGCTATAAACCTGGAACAAAGTGATATTGAATGATTTTTATCTCTCAACATTATACACAAAAAAGAGTATTAATTTGGCCGTGATTTGCCTTCAACAAGACAGGCAGGCATGAATGATTCCTGTTCTCAGGATTGTCATATTTACGGACCTTGTACAAACTATTTCATGGCTTTTCATGATGCATCCAATTGCACCACAAAAAAATTATCCAAATGCAATTCATTCCGAGAGTATCCTAACATTAGACCTATCATTCAAGCCATGTTCAGGGTTACAACAGAATCGGACGAGAGAAAAATAGGTGTTACCAGGGGGGTCATGAGAAAAACCTTTGATGTGTTCACAAGTTTGTTCGCCCTGATCAAGGGTAGGGTGAATCAAGGGGTAACAGGGGTGAATACCCATATCGTGGCACCCCGACATGGTTGTCAACCAATGTGTACCACGGTTGGATCCATGTTCCAGACTCCGGTAAAAAGGCAGTGTTAAGCAGGGCCAGATTTGGGCACCCCACTCAGTAGCCCACACTCACGTCAGTTGTGTATCGACCCCTGTAACATTACTGCCAATTTCAGGATCCGATGAGATAATGGTGCGCACGGTTGACAGTGGCCATGGTTAGACCATGTCGGTTGCTATTTGGTGTCATGTCTGGACTTGACTATGTAACGACCATTCCAAAAACCATGCATGGTATGGGGAGTCTGACAACCACTATTATAGCCACCCAAGAACAGTCATGTCGTAACCAATGAACACCCAGTTGGTAGGGATATAGCAAAAATTCTGAATTTCAATAGATCGCTTCACAGTGTTTCAATCGGGTGCAGAGAAATGCCCAAAGAGGTGTTTGCTACAAGGTCCTTCCACATCCCAAGGTTTCACAGGTTGGCCACTCTCCTGCATTTGTACGAGTTAGGTGTTGAATTGCACCAAGAGGTGGATGAGGAGGAAGTCAGCTCCACAATACAAGAGGAAGGCTGGCCGCATGCTCTTCCACTACATTACACACTCATCAAGGAATGACACCAGAATATGTCAATGGTAACAAAAACGGTTGCCAAACGGAAAGACCATCCTGAATGCACGACAACTCATTCGCGCAAGGGTAGAGGCAAGAAAGAAAAAATAACCAATGGGTATTAAAACAAACTTTAGATTTGAAAAGGGAGAGAAAATTCCTCTATCACAGAACAGGACAAGTACCAGAGCTGACCATGTATATGACAAAAAGGGGGTTTATCAAGGAGAGATAATATATTGCCTCACAATGACGGTGGTATGTTGTTTTTTTGTGTGTTGTTGTAAGTGATGA
Organism: Sclerodactyla briareus; assembly: GCA_026419785.1. NCBI lineage: Eukaryota > Metazoa > Echinodermata > Holothuroidea > Dendrochirotida > Sclerodactylidae > Sclerodactyla > Sclerodactyla briareus. Next base: position 462,290 of record JAODTK010002154.1, on the reverse strand, counting down.
ATAACTAACCCTGCCCTAAACACTGATGCTAACCAAATACCAGATACAAAGTCAATGTGAGAAAATCAATTTTTATCCCCAGGGTTTCCGAATTCACTTCCGGTAATTTGTATGGGGGACAATGTTGTAGCATCCTGAACCCAGGTTTGCGGAAAAACGAAGAAATGTAATGGAGAAAGATGAGTTAACCTCAATGGAATAAGGGAAATGCAATTCCCAGAGAATTTGGCAAATCCATAAGTATGCATATGGTATTATCCCCCATCCCAACATCACAGGAGGGTTTTCCCCCAGGTTAGGGAATGTTACAGGCATAGGCAGCACTCGTATTTCCCATGGACAGCACCAGTGCAGGAACATAGGGCAGACAGGGTGTACAAATTAGAGGCCAGTTGTTATATTCCCCTGAGGGTGAGGAAAAACATAAAAGTTGGTCCCTGAATGCCAAAAAAAAACATCGAATGAACTGCCACAACAAATCGTTGATATGATCCTACTTTGCAAGTTCAGTGGTGCCAATGCTACTCGGACTGCCGAATAAACTTTCTCAATTTTACTTTTCCCAAGCATTTAAAACAAGATAGCTCACCTCCCGAAGAGTGGATGTTACATTGGTTAACTGAATATGAGATTGTTGGAGGACTATGTGGATGGAAGGACTTCTGGGTCAACTCCCTGTGGGGGAAAGAGGGAAAAAGTCAGTGATAATGAACCGTCTTTACCGGCACTATTCTGCCAAAACCAAGCACATCAAACACCTCTTCCACAAGCGGTACAGGTACTCCTACAAATGGATACAGATTGTTGTTCAAAGGACAACTGCAGGAGATTTTAAAAGCGGGCTAATTATATAGCTGGATAATAAAAAGTGAATGCGTCAGTCCAAACCAGAAGATCATACAACTTTCCGTTACCAGAGTTTGGTACTTTGAAGTTTGTGTTGGTGAAGCATTGTGTATGCACAAGATCGGAAGGCATCCATATGCAATAAGAACTGATGTATACTGCACAAACCCTGCAAAACCATTTGTTTTATGGAAATTCAACATTAATTTCACTTTGAAAAGCATTTAATTCTATGGAGGAGGATTGCTGTATTGTAGTGAGTTGGTAGGTGTTGATGGTTACTTTGGTGGCAGAAAGACAACAGAACTTCTGCTAATGTTGACTGTTAATAAATGGAAAGAACAACATAAACACAATTTCCTGTGTTGTCGTGTGTGACGTCATGCGGTAGTGGTGTGCAAAGGGAGGAATTTCCTAAGTTCTCTGCTTAATGGCCCAAACTTTGAAGGTCACTAACCCCATATAGGAAAATCGTATTGTTAAAATGGGGTTTGGACCTATAGTAGTTTTCCGTTCTCCCCGATTATAACCTCCGTGTATTCAAGCCTGTAGTTGTACTTTAAAACCCCTTGAGGTGGGAGGGCCTTACCACACATTTGGTAATGTTCACCTCTGCCGTTAGGGAAATGACTCAGGACTCAAAAGAAATAATGGTCTCTGTGCCCCCCGCTGGCGCGTGGTGGCGTCACGTCACGCTCCAGTGAGCCATCACTCTATCTGGTGGTCATTTCCGGGGTTAGCCGACTGCACAGGAAGGGTCCGTGTGGACAGCCCACGGATGTGTGTAAAGACATCTCTCTGATATGGTGGTCATTTTACTCATTTAGTAATCCCTTGAGCAGGAAGCATGTTAAATGCGCAGCAGTCAAACCCACGCCTTTTCAGGAAAATCAGGACTCACAGGGCTAATCAGAGGTCTCTTGCACACAATGGCTGCAGTGACATCATGTCCACATTCAGCTAACCATCCACTCATGTGGCAGCCATTCACTTAATAACGTAGGGATGAGATATGCAACACATTGTGAAAATGATATTGCATCTTTGAAGAAAAAATTCTGAGAGTTTGTGTAATGGGGCGTCTGTTTTAATTTGGAAATGTAATACAATCCCCTCCCTTCCGATGAGTGGTTACCCAGTGATAGAGCACAGGCATGATGACCAGCAGAGATTGGGACAGTTCAAAACATAGTAGTCACATTGAAGGCTGGTACCTACTGGCCTCCAATTACCATGAGAGAAAGGAGAATGAAGTAGAGCCGAAGAAGGGGCAGGCTTGTTTGTTGCCATCTGTATGTATAACCGCCAGGTTCACAATAGGCACCCACAAGGCATGACCTCATTCTGTGTACACTGGTGAGGGATTTCGCAGCTGACAGTAAGTTTGCAGTAACCTTGTTCCCCACCCTCGGCGGGAGCTCATGTAGGTTTGATTCTCTGCTCGGCCAAATATCCACTTCGTTTTTTGTTTTTTTTTTTTAGATGTAGAGGCTAAAGGAAATTCATGCATAAATTGTTTGGGGTCACAATTTCCATCACAGAAAACAGTTCAACAGGATGGGCTAATTCCTTCACAGATATCCTCATACTTCAGGCATCACCTATCCTATGGCCATTTAACTGTAGATATTTTCTCACTGAAGTACAGCCTAGATAAAGTATATTTATATTAAGTTTTAAATGACGCATGAGCACTCCTTCAGGCCCAGTCTTCAGACAGAATAACTGCAGAGAGAAATACAGACACATAAAAAATTCTATGAACATGATCAAAACTAATGTATGATTATAACGTGTTGTCTATTTATGATGCATCCCCATACCCGGACGGGTTTGAGTCTTCATGGGTGAAGCGTGGGTCGTTAAAAATTCTTGTACATTAACCACCCTTCCTGACATACTCAAATGACTTCAATAAAAATTGTGAGAGATCTAATAGAAGCCAGTTTTGTTGAGATTGTCTACATATTCCAGTAGAAATTATCAAGTGTTGGAGTCGAGACCAGGTCCAGCCAATCCGAGTCCAAGTCGAAACGGAGTTTCAATATCGTGAGTGTGGACTCCAAACTCGGGGGTTTTTCTCCTCAGCAATCCAAGTCTGATTCTTGGTTTCTCAGTCCCGAGTCCCTACTGCAAACTGGCATAGCAAAGAAATATATGGTGTTGGGGTAAAAAATTAAAAAAAAAGGTTAGTGTAGTAATTATAGGTGTTAGCTGTACATGATTACATAATCTCCCACAAACAGAGTATATTGAAGATGTTTGCATAATCATCCAATGCAAAATGACCAAAGTTTTCCTTCCCCGGTACCTGTTTTAGGTTTAGTCACAGCCAAATGGCCATGTAAATGGCAAATTACATTTCAGCGGTACGAAACGTTACAGAAGTGATTCCAGGAAAAACCACAACGCGTAACATCTCCCCCTCCCGTACCCTCTGGAACACAATATTGTTCGGCACTTTCTACAGGGCTGCCACATGCATCTCTCGAGCTAGACATCAGGACCAGCTTCAGAACCCCACTGTAACTAATTTCCAGACAGCAGTTATCACCATTCCCTCATTCTTTGCAGAGAGGCAAAAAAAATACAGGGGGCCCCAATTGTGCAGTTCTATGAGGATGCAACCTGCTGACAGCCATTTTGAACAGGCACAGTTAGTCAGTCAAAGGCACTATTGGCTTGAATTCGAAAGAGCGAAATCTGAAGGCATCCCACAAACAAGACAGTAGTAGGCTACATTTCATGAAGTCAATGTCCAAAAATTCTGAAGTATATTATCCCATCGAGGTTAGGGATTTCTCCTGGATTTTTTTAGTTTGAGGTGGTGGAGTCCCCCCGAGTCTGAAGCAAGAGCTGAATCTGAGTAATCAAAGCCAGGGTCTGAGTCCTTCAAAAACACCTGAGACCGAGGACCGGACTCGGGTACCCCCCCCAACACTGAAAATTCTACCCCAGAGTCAGCTTTATGGCTGACTGACATAACAAGAGCAAACTATGTACCGTGAGTCCACTATGAGATTGCATAATGGACCACAATTTGATGACCAGGCCGACAGTATTAGGGACCACTGCATCATGTCATGCTGCTTGTGCTTGTGAGAAGCACCCAGCACATTGGTTATATTTTATGGTCCATGGTCTGCCCGTATTGTTTTCAAATTTAAAAATGTGAATGCAAGCCTGTCACACACCCACTGTTGTGACCCACACATACATACAAATCTATAACAGAATGATCACTCATTCTGTATTTGGTTTGAGGTTGAGACAACGGGAGGAAATTATCAAATGAAACCTACTAATGGAAGCTTCTGGGTAGAGGATGCCAAAGTACCATGTGATATATGCTGTGTAGCCTGTGTGACATAGGGATAGTGCACCTATGGTCTGGTGGCCAGGTTGTGAGGTCCAGATGGTGTAAGGGTCTTCTTGACTTATAACTGAAAAGAAAACATAGGGAGATGTTGGGGGGTTACTAGTACATACTGCCCAAGCTGCCAACCATTCTTCTATGTAATAAAGCTACACCACTGTAGTGCTTTCTACACAAGTGCCCGTATGTATAACATACTAGCATATTCAAACCCATGGAGATATCAGAGTAAAACTTAGAGATGGTTGTAAACCTGTGTCCATGGTATTTTGAGAACTGTTAGTGGTGGCTGTTTCTGCTATATAATGTTTAACAACAAGTACATGTTCAGGCCATGGTAACATCCACATGGGAACGTGTTGGTTGTGGTATTGTGGCCTTGCATGGCACCAGACCGACTTTGCCTCAGAAAGTCCATAGTCCATAGTTAGAAGATTAGTCATAGACAAGGCGATCGCTAAAACGTGTCTCGCCTGGTTGCGCGTTGGTGTTTTCTATTATGTTCACTACACTACACACTATACACAAACCAAAATGGTTCATGAAGGGACCCATCGTCATTTTCAAACGAAAGCAATATTTTCACATATAATAATACATTAAAAATCCCTGAAAATTCCTAAAATAAATGACCAATAAGTTTGACTCGTATGACCCTTAATGCTTTTTTCTTCTTCATGGCCCCCCCACTCTTCTCTTCATAAATAACCAAATTTGAAATAAAGTTTCATCGCTCAGTCCCAACTCACTTCTTTGACCCAAAAGCCAACTTGAAATATTCTAAATTCCCCTTAGCAGCCCTCGGGGCGTCTTTGCCTTTCAAAATTGTTTCCTTCATATTAGTGCCTTGCGATTTCCAAGCAGCCAGGACATGCCAACGGCCATCCCCCCCCTCCCCCTGCCAGGCAAGGCCTACAAACCCTCCCCCGCCTCACCCCACACACACCACCAAACAAAACTATCCTCAGCAGCAGTAAAGGAGAGTCCCAAAATATATCTTTAGGAAACATCACATCGTCCCTAGTCCCCAGCAAGAAGAGAGAGGAAAGAAAAGAAAAGATGTTACAGTATTTCGAAGTTCTAATCAACCTAATCAATTGGTTGGGTAAGAGAGGGTTTGCGTTGTGGGCAGCTTATAAACAGCATAATTGTCACAGGAGATATGGTTTTTACTCGTTCCTCAGTGCTTTTTATTTTCTAACAGAACTATTATATGATGGAATTCCATCAAATCATGAACATCAAACACATCAGATTCAGAAAAGTAATGGACCATACCTATGAGTTTGGCAAAAATTCTGACCAAGTTGAAAATTGGAATAAAATTATGCAAATTAGATTAGGCACATGCAAGCATGCTTATAACAACAGTTTAAAATTGTCACGGAGCTATTGTTACTCGTTCCTCAGTGCTGTATTCTAACAGAAGCTATTATGGATGGAATTCAAATTCCTGAACATCCACCACATCAAGATTCAGAAAATGTTAAGGACCATACCTACTGAGTTTGCAAAAATTCTTTGGGAAATTGGAATATACTCTACCAAGTTTGTGAAAATCCAACAAACTTTCAAAAATTGCAAAATTAAAATATGCAAATTAGAAACATTAAATGCCCTCCAGTGACCCCCGACTTCACTTTTTTAAATTCTCGGGAATCATGGTTAGGAACCAAATCCACCACGTTTTCGTGACCTTCCGACGAACTTTGAAAAATTCACATTAAATTATGCAAGGTAGACCACTTAATTAGCATTATTTCAGGCTTGAAAATTGATTCAGTGCATTACCTCAGCCAGGTCCTACATGCCAAACTACATCACTGTAGCACATTGGTCTTGCATATCTGCTAACGAGCGTTTAACAATAGGTTACATAAAATAAGCTAATTACCCAACTTTGCTGCCCAATCTAATTAAGATTCTTGTACACGCCAAACCCCCCCACTCCGGTTTTTTGCTAAATACAAAATTTCATCATAATCGGCCTCATGGTGGGTGATAAATTTCCTTGCTAACGAGAAAGTGTGACATTACACACACACACCACACATGCACACGCATAGTGACCACTAAGTCTCTTTCTGAATTTCATACAGGCCAGACAAAAAACAACTTGCAGTCAGTGTTACTCTCTTTGTAACCACTATTTAAAACACCAAGTATTTATGATAGAGGCACATTTGGTAGTGCAGAGAACATATTTCAGTTCATTGTGGACAGGCAATGCCCAAATTCGGATAACGACCAAACACCGAAAACATCCATTACATTCTGAGCATTCTCAAAAACCCCTCTGTCTGAGAGCTGTCGATCAACTGTGGCAGATGAAGAGGGAAAAATTGAAGACAGATTAATTTTCCCGCTTGACCTAATTTGTGATGAACGGCTATTGCACAAGCTTTGACCACACCATTACAGTTACTCACTCCAAGCAGTGAAACCGCAGTACCCCCATTGGCAGGGCGGCAAGGCGGACCGTGTGTCCGATGCTGACTGGGATTCCTGAGAGCGTCTGCGTAGACCCACCGGCCCCTCACAAAGGATGTCCTCCTGGCCTCTGCTAGCTTGGCCACGACCGAGGGCCTCCTCGGGTCTCTGAGGGGGGGCCAGGGAGGCGGGAATGGTCTCCCTCTGCACCTCAGACCTGTGAGAAATTGTATGGGGATGGTTGGAAATATTTTAAAGAAAAAACTGCAGGCTCGGTTTATACTGAGGTTTCATTGTAGGGGAGAATAGAAAACTATCTATATAGGTCCAATCCATTTCAGATCGATGGTCCTGGGTGGAGATTTAGGCCCTTCAAAGTTTTCGCTCCATATGCAGAGCAATAGGAAGAAATCCCTATTGCAAATGAGGCATGATGACACAGTGAAACAACAAGATAAGTTTTTAGGTTATTGCCTTCCAATTTTTTCAGTGCTTTGATAACTTCAAACATCAACAGAAGTTTGTTGTCTTCCTATCCCCATTAGTTAACCATCAGCAACCACCACCCACTACAGGAATCGATCTCTCAGGGACTAATTTCCTTCAACAGTGATGTGTCATTTAATGGAAAAAAGAAAATTCTCAGGATTGTGCAAATGTGACATCATTATCAGTACATGATGAGATGTGCGTGATCTTGGGACAACACACATATACAAACTTCAAAGACATCTAATTCTGTAACTGATAGTTTTATGAATATGGGGTTTGAACTTCTTTTTTTTTTTTTTTGGTATACCTTGCCAAGCAGAGGATCGAACCTCTTCAAGGCCCAGCAAGGATGCAGACTGGATACTGCCACGATTGTCAGCGACAACCCTCACAGGTACAGGAATGAAGCAAGGCCTCTTTGGCGGTACCTTAATGTGGGGTGGGGGTAATCACAGCAGACAGCAACTTTGCAAAGTGCCTACCCCCTCCCTAGGTTTGTCCCTGACTCCGATCCCTTGTGATGAGCATTCCAGCGAGGAAGGCAACAGGTTCCATTTTCGAGTCTTTGGTATGACCGACCGGGATACGAACACCTTGGGTCCTCCGGGTTGGCAAGGTCGACGCTCCTCTACCAACTGTGCCAACCACGCGGTTGAACTGATGCATTCAGTGTTTCTTCATCTATATATATTAGCACTCTTCAGAATTTGGATCCTGCAATGTTCTTCAAGAGTTATAATGTTAGGGTGCAAACACAGGTGTAAAGTTAATTGGTCAGATGCCAATTATTAGTGGTATCATAGAGACACTCCAAAGTGAAGTTCATTGCAGAAAAAAATTGGATCCAGGGAATTCCGAGTCACGCACCAGTACACGGGATGCCGGAACAGTTCTCAGTGACAATGCTGAATATTCATAGAAGCATCTGAACACATGACGCAATTGGTGCGACCATATGAAGCACGAAGCAAAAGAACATGTGAAAAGACAATACTGGTTGCAACATAAGCAAAGGAACGCAAAAAAGTCACTGTTGACTTTGGGTACGAAGCACAAAGTGAGCATTTCATATCGTCTCAACAAAAAGACAGGTATGGGGCTAGTGGCTTACTTTTGCCCTAATTTAATTTATATGCGTGTATGCTTGTTGCACTAGGCATCATGGCAGTGGGCTCCACAAGAAACATGCGTTGGATACTTTTGAAGTTGAAGTAGCTCATTGAAGGTCGTCCAGGAAAGGTGTGACGAAAAGGATCCCTAAAATGAACGTTTCCCACTCATCAGTCGCGGGACCATCAGCATTGTATATTACACAGTGCCCCACCCATGGGAGCTAAATAACAACTGGAGGGGCATGCAGCCTCATGCGTTTGAAATTTTAAGAGAACAAATGTTATTGGTGAGCTACACTGAATGACAAGCATGGCATGTAGGTTGTAAACACGTTTAGCAACATACAAGATCAGACTAATCAAATTTTGATTACAGGAGAGCTACGGAGACAATTCTAGGTGGAGCGGACCCTGGATTGTGGGAAAAAGTGCCAGGATGTGTGCATGTAGCTATTAATTGCAAGGGTATTGCAACCACAAGTCGTGTGCATGTTATGTTAACCTTGAGGTGGAGCGACCGGGGATTGTGAAAAAGTTGCCAGTATGTGTGCATGTAGATATTTAATGCAAAGGATTAGCAACCGCCTTTCAGCACGGGTTGGGGGACATTTGGCTTATAGGCTATAGGTAGGGTAAATGATGATGCCAACAGTTTTTTTATATGCCTAGTATGTGTAGACAAACCAAGTTACAAAACAAATGACAATGTTGATAGTTAGTTATTGTTCATTTATCCATAGTACATAGCAGCATCAATAAGGTTATTAGGCTGTTATCGTGGATTGCCCATCCACCTGCTCAGTCTGACTTTTTGAGCAATTTTAGATACTCTACCTTACATCGATGGCTTCATACTATAGCTCTATCTCTGACAATGCCAGACATAAGGCCTGACAGGAGTTTGTATTAGGCAAGCCTCAGGTAAATGTTGAGAAGAGTCATTAGGTTCTCGATTACAGACCTGAAACCAAACCCTGTTTTTTTTTGCCGCCAGAGCAGTGTGATTATCAGTTGAACTTGCTAGAAGTAGGTGATGCATCACGAATGACCACACGTTCAAATGGCTACCCTCTGTCTAAGGATCGTATCTGAATTATCCTATTGCGATTTCCGTGTTCCTGAAATTTGCGACCATTTCCTCGACCCTGAATAGCAATCTACTGTTATTATACTTTTGAGGGAACCTGCGTGCGAACTCTTTCATTGGTGCGACGCTGCTTCGCATGCACACAATAGGAGATACTAATCTCACAGCAGCAAGCAGCAGAGGAACTCTTGTGATGGGTTTAGAGGATTATAGAAGCCCATTTCATGCATCGAAGAGGGCCTCAACTTGGGCTTGTGATTCATAGCTGCCTGAACTGTCGCCAAGTGCCATATATAAGATGATCTTCAAGCCAGACAATCGATTTTACTAGCGCACCACTTTGTCGCTAGATTTAATACAAGTAAACAGTGTGATCATTTGTGTGTGAGACAGGAAGCCACGAAGCTGAAAAATATACAATGGAACCAGATGATCCAGTCCACATGGTCGCTTATAAAAAATCTGTATTTCAAAATGGGAAGTCTGTTTAATTCAAGTATGACTGCAAAGGATTTCCTCAGAGGTTTTACATTAATGTAAACGATGGTTAAGGTTACCAGCATCTGTGACCCCTCTCATTTTGCGCAGCTAGCTTAAAGTGAGCTCAAACAGATGACTGGTACCTTGGGGATATAGGGGGAATCGAAACAGGTACTGGGTTGAGGGGGAGACTTATCCTCCTGCAGATCACAGAGCTTCTGTTCTTCTCTCCAGTTGGACTGCAGTATCTCAAATTCTTCTTTAATGCCGGAAAATAGAATAGAACATGCTTCCAACATGTCATATAAACTGACCAGAATGACGCAAAAGCTCAAAATCGCCAGGACTTAACTGAGACAAGTGCAAACCATCATTTCCTATTGTCTATGTATACATTTTAAAAAACATGAGTGAATATATCATGCTGTGCTCCATACCCGTCTATTTAGTAATCGGTACCTTGCTGTTGATGAACCTAGCTTTTTTCGCTTTTCGCAATAGTTTCCTCGCGTTCATTCTTCTCGTATGTGAGGGGAGAAAAATATATCACCAATGAATAAAATAATGGGAAAGGTGGTCCTCGCACAAACGTGCTATTGAGGAAATGTGGGTGAAAATCCAAAATTCGAGAGGTCATCCTGTTACTGAGAATTCATGAGAGCTAGAAATTTAAAAAATGACTTCAAAATGGGAAGGTCACCTAAGACTGTTTGCCACGTTTGTAACACTGGCAATTACAAACTTGGCAATAGCTTCAAGACCTAATAATAGGTCTTTCAAATTTTGGAGGACTGCTGGACAGAACTTCTCCAGACCTCAGAAATTGGTCAGTTGAAGTGGAAAACTCACATTGCTCTAGATTGCATTGATGCTTTGAAACTAGGATACATTTGAAAGAGCATGTTTGAAGAATCTCCAAATTTAGAGTTCCAACTCCTTTGGCTTTGTGTTATCTACAATAATGTTTCGAGGTCAATGATGTCGAAAGGGGGAACCTAAAAGAATGTCGACCTATAATACACAGTAATTGGTGGTTTTTACTAATTCATGAGTAAAAAGTGCAATTAAGTTTTTCTCTTGAAGTTCCTAAAAATTGTGTGCATCACATTTCAAATAGGTTCACAAAGCGTGTAAAGCATTAGAAAAGTCAATCTTACATTGACTTTGCCATTGACCAGGTGTTTCATTCCCCTGTGATGCTCTGGAGACATTGTGTAATGTGGGTTATCACTACCCCAAAGCCAGGTTGGGGATGGATTTTCTTTTTATAATCAGCCATGTTGTGAGTTATAATTAACAGTGAATTTAGGACAAACTTTGTTCGTAGGCAGAAGGCATTGATTACAACGTTTACTCTTCTCTGCTATCATGAATACACAGCTAATTCTCTTACTACCTCACCGTTTTGCTTGTAGTTTTTCCTCTTTAGATACTCTTGTCCTCAGCCATCCTCCACCGCTTCTGTGATTCAGCTCCTGACAAAGGAACAAATATCAGAAGCATCTCCTGTTACAGTTCTATAAGCATTAGCCTCCATAGCCGTAGGAAGAAATAATCTGGGCCCCTAGATGCCCACAGTGGATTTTTCTCAGTCTCATACAGAGAGAAGAATGAGAGCACAATGGTGCGTATAGCCACCAATTGTGAGAGAGACCAGTGGAGTTATGTGTTAAATGAGCCAGTAGGGGCCCCATGGAACCTCGCTCTTATTACATCATGTGACCTACTCAAAAACACTGTAACAACATTCAAGAACATCCAACTAATCTTGGTAAGAGAGATGCATTATTTTTTTGGGGGGGGGGGGGGGCAAATTCCACCAATAGCTGATTTATGTGTATTGCCTATGGCATTGTTCTTGTTGTTTCCATCAAAAGCAATGAACAGTGATGGGCATACCACTCAAGTATTAATTGAGCGAATGATCAGCATAGTGGTTTGAGAAAAACTGAAGTAGGAAGTAATGTCCAGGGCTTTCCTGCCTCCAAAAGAGTCCTAGTAGCCTATTCCAGGACAGCAGTATCTCGGGAATTGTGAACTAAGCTTACATTTACTGGACACGAGTGTACCACAATGCACTGTCAATTGCATGCGCACTACCGCCTGGACAAGGACACACAGATGGGTCATTGTACATTACAAACACTATTGGTCATTGAGTCCTTGTTAGTCAGTTGTTACAAACTTGTACAGTAGGCCAAGGTCTATAGTCTCTTGAAAGTGAAAATGAGGGGTATATCACTTTCAGTGGGGTAAGCAGGGGTGCGTCGGGCAGTGGACAGGGAATAGTACAGTAGTCCATGTAACCCTTTCAAATTACATTCGTTCGGCACGACTGAAGCTTTTACGATATCAGGTTTTGCTTCTGAATAGTCAAAAGAAAAGTGTTATTTCGATGTCAAAGTGATTTTTGGCCTGCCTTTCTCCTGGTGTGGAGAAGGCAGTTTTTGGCAGGAAACTACAACCAGCACACATCTCTCCAAATCATAGACAGAGTATGTCTAATTAGACATGGTTGTAAACACTAAAGTGATCAGTTCATCAAAGGATCAGTCACGTTAATGAATGGATGAAGTCCTCCAATTCTGTCTCGGGACGAGTTCACTTCAGCTATCTTCTTGCATAACTGTGTGAAGACATAAGAAATGAATGGAGCATTATAAGATCAAGCAAGAAATAACTCTTGAGATACATTACTTAAAGGGGAAATTCCAGCCAAAAGATTTACTCTTCTTGGTGTTTATAATGTAAAGAGAATAAAAAAATCATTCCATATCACTTTGTTCCAGGTTCTATCTTGTCGGTGGGAAGATCAAGGCTTCCGCTAGATTTCATATAATTTGCAGATTTCGGCAAAACTGGCAACCTTTGTTTGTCATATCTACCACTCAAAGGAAAAAGCATATTCTTACTATTTTTCTCAAATTGGTAGATATGACATCATCAAATGCGCCAAATTTGCAAAATTGCCCCAAATTAGCCGTGATTATTGTTATCTTTGAAAATTCATAACTTTATAAACGAAAATGCTATTAACATGAAACAAAGTTGATTGGCATGACTTTAATGCACAATCATATGTCATTTAAATTTTTGACTGGAATTTCCCTTTAAATACAAACAGGGTCATGAAACTGCCTCAAGCAGAGTGCTGTGAGAACCTGAAATTGGAGTGTTGACTCTCTAGACGGGAATATCCCCAACAAATACACCCCAGTGAGGAGGGAGGGCGGGAATGTCTACTGCATTCCCATATGGCATTAAGAAAAATAAAGGGAGGACTGCCCTACTCTAATGAGATCACTGCAGGATGATAACGTGAAACGTGCCCAAAAATATCATCGCATTTACCAAACTAATTGTTGGTGATTTTGACTATTTGATCATAAAGAAAAATCAAATCACCCTGTAATATTGGAAATTTGCACTCCATTCTGTGGATCAATTAGAAACTTCTTGTTAGACTAGGCATTAGGGATGCCTCAAAGTTCCATTCAGCCTTTATTTCATGTCCTCCTTTCCAGCCACGAGGCTAGCCATACTGTATATCTATGGTAAAAAAAAAAAAATGGCTGACATAAAAACTATGATTTTGAAAGAAAATATGGTGTAGTAATTAGATCAAAATTCACAATTTCGTGGAACTGGTCTGGTGGCGAAAAATAATGTAACGATAACAATAATAGTTATCGCTCACTCTCAAACCCATGCCCCAGTCCCACAGGGAAGATAAACACAGAAGCGGACCGATCCGTGGGCTTTGCTGTTATCATGGGCTCTCATGGCTGTAAGGTGACGATCAATTGTATTGTGTGGTATAGTATTTTTAAAGTGGTGATGGGGCTTCAATACTCCAACAACTGAATATATTTACCTCTTTCTCAGTTCTTGTTGAGTTATCTTGAGCTGGTGGTACTTCCGTAGTTTGCTCGCATAACTAACTGCAAAAGCCAATAGTAATCACTGAAAAATGTATTGCAGTTGCAACCAGTGTATTCAGTTTTATTCATAGCCTTCCACATGCTGCAGTACAGGTTTAGCACAGGCTCATAAAAATGGGTTCATGAATCACTGGTCTCGCCTTCTCAGCTACATGGGGACTATTTTATGGTGCATTTAGAAGATATTGTTTCAAATCAACCTGATCATTAGAAGTTGAAAAGAGAGCACATTGACAGTTAGCATGTACTAACAGCAAAATCCAAAAGCTTACTTAAGTAAGATTGAAGTGGATATAGTTTTCGAGTCCCGTAGTGTGGCTACCAAGAGATGTCCACTATCAGGACCAATTGAAATCAAAGGAATGAATTGTTGACATGTCTACCAAAGGAGTCCAGTTTGTGGAAACGTGACTAAAATTATTGGCGGCTAGTTGTGGGCAAATTAGACCACAAGCCGACTTTTCCAGTGACCCATTTTCAAATTTAAATCTCAGACCAACTGTGGACTGCACTTACTGACGTTTCATAGAAATGAACTAACCTAAAAAGTTGCATGAAAGGAGCAATTGTGACAAATTAAATAACTCCCAGTCACTCAAATTTATGTTAAAATTTTTGGGGGACTAAAAGTAGGCTATACGCCCAAGCTTCATAGAAATTAAATGAAATTTTGCCTGAATTATGGCACAAATTATAACTTCCTCAATACTTCCAGTCATTCAAATCTGTTAAAAATTTTAAGGAATATAAGATAAATCCATACCCACCAAGTTTTCTTGAAAATCTGGCAACTTCACAAAGCATAAATTCTGCAAATTAGAGATGTTTGGAATTACATGCCAACGAACTTACTCGTCGAATAGGAAACTGAAGAGAGAGGCACAGGGATTTCTCTGAATTTCGAGAGTTTGTAAATTATTATTATTGATCTCTGCGAGTGATATGGAACTATAACAGGTTTTCATTCATTTGAAAATAGCAGCTGACCGATCTGAATAGAGGTCAACGTCGTGCTGTGGCCATGGCCAGGGGAATGGGCACCGCAGGCTACAAAAAGGCAGGCTAGATACAGTGTAGAGAAACACTTCTGGATTACTGTTGTCAGTGATTAGTCTATAGCACACCTGCGAACAGAATTTAGCACTGGCACTGTGTACGGGAGTGACAATGTAGTGACAACAATGTAGGCAGAAGGCATAGGCCTAGGTTGGTGTCATTCACAACAGTCAGTGTACGTAATGGGGGAATCACCTTTCACCTAAACCGTCACTGTCGTAAGCTGATGTGAAATTCTCCCTTCCTTATACAGTTTTCGCATGTAAATGGCTTCCTCTTCGAAAGACAGAGACGAACAACGAACTCAATCCCACTGTTTGAATGAATGGAAACAAAGGTGTTGAACCGGGTTCAAATATCGAAGTTCGGTTCTTCAGAATCAAATTCCATTTCTTTGCTGGCCGACAGGGTTACTTTTTTTTCAATAGGTAAATAGTATTAGAATCAGTCGTTTTACAGACTTTGCCCGCTTTCATGGTCACTCGCGCGTGTATGGAACGCCAAAAGGGCACTCGCCCCGCCTTCCATTCCCGCACATGACTGAATTGAAGAATGATCATGTAAATGATGAATGATTTAGACGTGGATATAGGGGACCATTCAAGCAGTGGCGTATAGTTAGCGAGAAGAGAGAATTCTCCCACAGACTTTTTTCAAGATGCGCAGTGGGCGTGTAGGAGCGTTGAGAAGTATACTTGATAAAGGCAACAGCTGGCCTGTTTGAAGAATTCTCATGAGTGGGCTCTCATAAAGAGGTCGGGACCACCTTGCACACTGTGGGGCGGTTTTTGTCCACTGCTAGTGATAGATGATGTGGACACGGGCGACTCTCGAAGCGAACAGTGGTCACGTGCTCAGTAATCAGCTGTGTTGTCACAAAAGGGGAACGTCATTTTGTATACCAACATCAGGCTAGCAGTGGGGCGTGTCCTAACTACTCGTTTCTGGGACGCGAATGTCCTGTTAGGTGCATTATTTGTACGGCGGAACATGAATGTAGTAACCGGTCCCTTGATTGAAGGCAAACTTACGTTAATTGTCTACAATAAACAGGCGGACTAAAACGCAGTTAACGCATCCACTGTAACAATAACGATAACTGTTGGCTATAACGATAGAATTGTAGCTATCACACTGAAGTGAGAAAAAGAAGCTCTCAATAACAGCGGCTCAGAGCGGGGAGCTGAAAATAGGTGTGACATCATGTGAACAGTACATGATTGGGTGGACGACCTGATTGTTCAAATCATCGCTCATCACGGATCGGTCCACGTGTTATCGTTATCGGTATTGTTACAGTGTAACGGCATTATTGTTTTCATTGTGGGTGATGAACGTTATCATTAACGTCACAGTGTGACAGCGCTTTAGTCGTAGGCCTATATGTGTTATGATATAATGGTGCGTTTTAGTATAGAGTTATACTGTTAGTTCTCAATATGGCCAATAAGGTACCATATCTCGTACTTCACTTTCTATATTGGACACTAACAGAGATGAAACAGACGACAAAACGCCCCATGTGCAATTAATGCACTTGGAAATGTTTGCCCCCTGAATAGCAAACTCCCAGTTTTTCATGGAGGTGCAAGGCGGCGGAGTCTCTCCCAAATTTCTAAGCAGTGCCGTAGCAGGTTTTTTGTTTGTTTTTATCAGTGGGGGAGCTGCTTGGGGCTACATTATTATCTAGAGGCTACAATTAAGGCTATGTATCCTTTCCTCTATCTTACATTAATGGAGTTCCCGTAGGCTGGGTACGGTCGACCTAGTTCTATGGTCGTCTTAGGTAGCGACCACAGAAATGGGCCTGTAATGTCCTGTGACTTGGCGTGATAGAATAAGAAATATGGGAGACCGGGGCGCATTGGACCCTTTCCGCTGTGGGACATGCGAATATTCTGTCTTCTGCCGACCCTAGTAGTTGGGTGCTATCGTTTCTTACGTACGTAGCAGCAAAAGCCAGTGCCGCACATTTCACGTGTTAGTATCAACTCAGGGTTTCTGTCTAACGAAAAAAACATATTGTTTTTTTTTGTGCATTCTGACGAACATTGCACACATTTTCATCAGATGCCCCTATGCTTTTTCCGTGTTCACTTTAAAAACAAATGTTACTTGTGGAGTAAAACAATGTAAATTAACGGTATAGATCGATGAGCAGACTCATGAATTTTTTCGCAAATTTGGTGCATATGGTCCAATCAGTGAAAAACCTACTGGGTGCGCATTGGGAACAACTTCAGTGGATGTGGCGCATTGGGACGTGTTACATGTAACGAGCCTCAAAAGAGGGGTGCTTCAGAATTTATGATATAGTATTTTTAAGTGACAAGTTACGTTATTGGACGATAATATCAGTTTCATTCGGTAGTGAAGCTGGTAACACTTATAGCTTCGATAGTAGGCTCTATGTGACACTATGGCTGTCCCAATGCGAGGAAGGTACGCGGGTGATTGGGTCACTTTTTTTCCTTTTTTCGACCTAAATTCTAAGAGTGAAGCGCGACATCAAGTGTTTAGCCGCGCATGTGAAGGTGCCTAACACGAGTCATTATTCGCTGCAATATATGCCAAGCATTGTATTCCGAAGAGATTTACCGAAATGCATAAAAAATGTGCCAATGCGTGCCCCGGTCTCCCCCTACTTTTCCTTAGTATACAAGAGTATCTAATCAGAGAGTTAGATAACGAGAGTCGAGATGTCTAACAGCAACGCAGCAAGTCACATATCTCAGAGACGAATGTGTTGTCTGACCAGTGTGGAACGAAAAGCAACAGAACCATTTAGGATGGAAAAATGATATTCTTGTTTCACAGCCATTTTGAAGCGAAAATCGACTTGAAGCAGTTAGATTGCCTCTTCATTCATTCATGCATCCATCCATTCATCCAATTCATTTGACTATTCGGAAAAAGGTGCCGCACGAAACAGTACCTCGTGAGGAAAGGACAGAATACCTCACAAATCTAAATCATATCGGTGAGCTGGTTATATTCAAAGGTTTAGGACCACTTCTGCCCGATGGGCGGCTTGTAATAATAAGTAAAAACGGTTTGTTCTAGGATAACTCGTACAAACATGATCCTTATGAGCAAACGAGTGCAATGGGTTCGGCCTTGTTCTTCCCTCGGCAAACACCTATCTATTCAGGTATTTGCTTCGAATGCTATTATCTTGCGCGTCATGCAGGAGGGAGGAGGATACACAGGCATCTAACAAGCGAGAAAGACAACGGTTTTACCATCAAAGTGACTGTGAACGTGCGACGGAGCATACACACTTAGATCGAATGACTCCCATCAGTACGTTACGGCAGGCTGGACGATGCGACTACAATCTAGTAGTGGATGGGTTGGGCATCCGGCTTAATGGACTTGCTGAAGTGACGAAGAAGCAGGGAAAAATATGAGAAATCAGATAAGGAGTACAATCTTCCCCAGTGTAAATGCTTCAATACATGGTTGTAGTTTCAATTTGACCAGACTTCCATTGTGTGAGAAGTAGATCAACTACTTTTGATATAGTAAAAGTCTGCACCTAGTTACGAAGGTTCCACCTCATATGTCGGTGTCCATGGTATACAGGGGGAGAAGCCGTAGCAATGTACAAATGGGAGATAGATGCCAATATGTATTTAAAACTAATGCATATGGGGAGCCATTTGTTTATTTTTCATTTGCTGTGATCAATATAGGATATTTCCCTCAATGGATTAGGGTCAAATGATAATCCGACAACAGTTTTGGTTATGTGATCCTCGACGCGTAATTATGTGCGGTCTGTCTGTTCCAAGAATTAGACAAACTTGCAGCTGTCGGTTTATGTATGTGTGGTGTGTGGATCATACCCCAATAATTGTTATGAAATGTCTACATATTAATTATAAACTAAACAACCCGAACTCACCACTATCGATCCTGGTTTCCAGTGAGGGGAGGAACCCAGACTTTTGTTTCAACATTTATGTACCTGTTCACAAAAGTGGCCCCTGCTCGCCGGACGGCAATGATCGCCCAGCGTCCATTATTGACCTCGTCTTATTCTAGCTCACCTCCTGTAGACAGGTCCACTCCCAAGGCGTAGGACTAAATTCGGCAAAGGGCGTTTTTTTTTAATATTGTAGGCCCTACGCAGTATTGAAGACTTCTTGAATAGAAGGTAGTGCAAACTGGTAAGTCTGGGGTGAAATTCGGAATTCGACCGCCTCCTTCGGAACCCGGATGGAGGAGGAGGCGGACCGATACATGTCTAACGGGAAGCCACGTCCGACGACGCATGACCTCGCAGGCACCGACAATATTGTCCTATTGTCGTCACTGGTGATGATCCAGTAAGTTACATCCATTCCTCACATTAGTCCATAATAACGACGATAGACATGAATGTTTATGAGATAGAGAGAATAGAGCATCAAATGGATCTATCCTAAAATCTATCATAGAATGATCCACTGATGCATGAAGTCTCTCGACACCTCTAAGCAATTACGCTGCTGAAATTGTTTCCAAATGCATACACGTTGACGACAACGCCACGTATACAAAATGAGATATGGGTAGTTAGTTTATTCCGTGATCTGTGGTAAAATCAGGTCAACTGCTTTTTCCATGTTCGTGCAATTGATTGTTCAACAGTACCATTCTTGAGAAGGAGCATTTTTTTTAAACTTTGAACAAAGGAAGATATTTGACAGAATAGGGGGAGGAGTGCTTTTCTTTTAAAAACCATCGTCCTGGGAATCAGTTTCATTCTTAGTGTTCGAACTAGTGCAGTTATCAAATTTTATTCCACATTTCAACGAATACCACTCGGGGGCTTACGAGGAAATACCCCATGTAATAAACACCCTGCCCCAGTATTTTCTCCCCCATATGAATTTCAAAATTTTGGTGGGAAGTTTTTGTGGACCCTTTGACGATCGGGGGATCGTCAAAGCACCACTGACCTCACCGGCAATTAAGGTAGGGGTTGCCAAGTTAATCCTTTCGGGCTACTCACGCGATGTTGCGTAGCTTGACCTCCTTTCTGTGACCTCTCCCTCACACCCCCCCCCCCGCCATCTCTTTCAATTGATCATTGGTGCTTTGATCCACCTCGATTTCTTTTCGTTTTCTTAGGACCTCATCTGTCAACACTTCGTCGGACCCTCGAAGTATAACGGACGCCAACCAAGTTTAACTTTGATATGTGGTGTGCTCGTATGAAGAGGATCAAGCCTATTGTTTCAGGCGTAAGGTCAAGGTTATTATTCTCATTATTATATTGTTGTTCACGTGATTACATAAAGGGCGTCGTGACCTAATTTTGGCATTTGCTTTTTAAAGAGGACATCGTTCGCAACCACTCGGCTGAAAGGTGGCGTTCACACGGCGTTCACGACACCATTGGGACGATATACTTACTGCGTATCGTTACCGAATTGCACTGCGACGATTACTGTAGTGACGTCATGTATGTCGCCGTCACTTTTTCGACGTTTCTATACGAGACGGCAAATACCTCTCCAACTTCATTCAGGTGTTATCAACTTGTCAGGATAGAGGCCTAAAACATCTATACAGAAGGTGTTTCTTTCAATTGTACTTTCGGCCGATAGCCTCGTACGCCAATAAAATCAGCTCTTGAAATGCCACTTTCAGTCCAAGCAAAAGTACAAAAAGTAATCAAGGTTAAACGGTAGCACAGTATCTATCCAACTTAGTCATGTGCAACTTACAGCGAGAAAACACTCAAGCTCTCCAAAGATATACGACAATCCCGGAGTGTTAGTGCAGCGTACTGTTGTTGAATTGGTCTCACTTTTTGTATCTCTGTTCGATGGGCCCAAAACTCCCAACTTTTTTAACTTTCCGTCACATATATTGTTGATTACAAACTCATCAATGATTTATGAGAGTGGCTATTTGACGGAAGATGTCGAGGTGGTAACATTATCATGACCGGCCTTTGTAAATTCAATGCATCATTCGCCTTCGAACGACTTATGGCTGTTTGAAATAATGGAGATGGTTGGAAAAAAGAATCGAAAATAGGCACTATCCCAAATGACAAAACCAACAACAAACAACACAACAACAACAACAACAAAGGTCTTTCAAATAATGGACACTGTATGCAGTATCGGATTCTCTTGCCATTAGTATTACCACCATACCGGGTTTCCAGTTTTCAGTATTTTGCATAAAATACCTGGAGGCGTCAAATTAAACTGATAGTGGCAGTGATAGTGCCAACAAATAATGACATGTAGAATTTAATTTCTGTCATCGCCTATATTCCTCAACGATTACCAAGATATGATTTTCCAAATCAGATCCGACAAATAAATACGTGCAACTACGCCAAAGTGACTTACGAACCACGTCTGCGTTAGTGTGGATGGCCCTTCGAAAAAAACATTGCTGACGGCCCCACATAAAGTTCAATCTCGAGTGCTCAAGAACATTGGCGCGTGAACTTGAAAAAACACAATAACATGAGTAATCAGCTTGAAACATTCACTATAATTGTGGTCTTCATGTTCCCAATACCACTATATCACGACCAAGGCGCAACTACTCTACCTCTCTGGGGGGGGGGGGGGGGGGGTTCAAATTTTATGGAAGCATCCGCACACAATGTTGGCCGACACAAAAGGTTTGTTCTTTCACTGCTTAAGACCCCCCCCCCCCCCCACCCAACACTGGTTACGGAAGCAACGGAATTCGCCGCACAGGGGTAACCATGGATTTTTTCTTGGACAGATGTTTTAACTTAAATTCATCAATTCCAACAACCCCGGCTAACAGATTCCTGAGGACGTTGCCATTTGGTTAATCCGAAGAAATTTTACATTTACCTCAGAACATAAAATATGAAACTTTCAACATCAACTTGGAAAAAGTCCCAGTAACCTTGGTCGTTAGGTAAAAAACTTGTTAATAATGTGTTCATGGTTACGTTAACTAAAGCGTCTTTGACAGCTCATTAACAACAACATTGAGGACCATTTTGAGGAGTCCACGGCTTTAACATCCTCCCTCGGATCAACGACCTTTGGTTGACCTTAGACTGTATACAATACAAAACATCACGGAAGAGCCAAATCTTTATTCCATTTATTATAGTAAAATCTGTGGTACAACTTCATATGCAAGATGACGAATGGATATATTTGTTTGGTTTGGTGCAATATGCAGCATTCCATAATTTCTCATCTACGGGTTAGTTGACGTTTCGAGGACCTTTTTTTAGGGAGTCCACATTTTGAGCGTCCCGCTGAAACGTAATACTCATAAGTCAAAACGTACTTAACTCCCCACGGCATTGTTAAATTGAATGTTTGTTGTGCGTCTAAACTCTAGGACGAATATTAAGGCCGATGCGCGTAATGTATCAACAACGCGAGTTGACCAATGACAATTTTGGTGGTTTTGGGAACTTTGGGAACCTCTCAATATTGCGACTGTTTATAATAAGTGGACTGCAAAAAGAAGACAAGGGTATATACGCTGTATAGAAGAGTCATAGTTCGAAGCTGGTTCTCTGGTGTTCGTAAGACATTGCAGATGGAAGCGTACAATAGATCAAGTCAATCTCCCAAAATGTTATCATGGGTAAGTGTCCTTCTTCACGAAGTCCGAACAAGGTCCTTAAAGCCTCCTTGAAGTGCGGCTGGAGAGGCAGCTCGGGTTCGGTGGCCCAATTTCCTTGATCTTGTCTGGTGGGTAGCGGGATGTTCCTGCCGCTCACAGCACTGCCATCAGAACACAAATCTGCGGAAGAGTCGCAAAACGGCATCCACTAGCATATACTGGAGACTTAATTGGGAAATCTATCGTGGTTTAGGATTATATAGTTGCGGCACGGGACCAGCGTAAATGTGAAAAATTCGCTGTTTTGAGAAAAACACTTTAGGAAGGGATTAGGAAAGGAAATAAACTGTAGATTTGGAAATGGCCATTGTTGCCTAGAAGCTAATTGTATATAATCCATATAATCCCTTCGCGGTGACGCGGCGTGGTATACGTGTTATTATTCCTATTCATTGCCGTTCAGAATATTTGTGCATTTCATTGCTATTGAACTGTTGACCCTACTTCCGTCAGACACTTGGCGTCTGTGCTCTGCTGATGAAGCCCGCGTTGTGTTCATGCCGCATCTCGCATCCGCGCACCGTGAATCATAGCTTTAGGTGCGGTTGCGGGATGGAGCATTATTGTAGAAATATTTTTAGAAGGGGAATACCTGCATACTGACGGTGTTGAGATCATTATTATTCATAGCTCCGGTACATACGTTTAAAGGCCTTTCGCATAGGCTAGAGTAGCTGAATGCGCTCATCCACACCCGAACGTTCTAACGACTTTCCGTTACGGAGTTCCAGTCATTTGAAGTTCGTGCATGTGTATTCGCAGACCGATAAAGATCATCATGCAATAATAATGATGTCACACGTGCACACCCTGCGAACATTCTTGTTTTCTATTTAAATTCCA
Source organism: Sclerodactyla briareus (assembly GCA_026419785.1). NCBI lineage: Eukaryota > Metazoa > Echinodermata > Holothuroidea > Dendrochirotida > Sclerodactylidae > Sclerodactyla > Sclerodactyla briareus. The sequence goes on along the minus strand of JAODTK010002154.1, from coordinate 438,992 downwards.
ACATTAATTTAACTTCGAAGAGCATTCACTCTAGGGAGAGGATTGCTGTAAGTGGGTTGGGAGAAAGACAACAGAACTCTGCTAAATGTTGATTCATTACAAAAAACAATGGAATACATAACCTACTTTCCTGTGTTTGTCCCATGTGAGGACGTCATGCGTCATGTGCAGTTTGGATTCTCCGCCAATTTTCTCTGCATAATGGGCTAACCTTTGAAGGCCAATACTCCACCTAGACATCGTATTGAAATGGGGTTTGGACAATAAATAGCAGTTTCCCATTCTCCAGATCTAACCTCTTTGTATTCGGAGCCCACAGTTGTTGTCCTTTTTTTTCATTTCTTGAAAATATTCAATTGAAAATTTCTTTGAGCTGCCTGCGCTGTAGTGCCGCAGTGGTCCCTGATTAATTTTGCCTACTCAGTGCTCCGTCGCATTATGTTTTTATGATTTTTGGCCTCTCTCTATCTCGGCAATTTGCTACATTCCGCATTCGCATGCATTCATGGAATCCAGACGTAATAAGCCTGTTCCGGAGTTCTAAGTGCGCCTGCTCACCACAAACAGTTCAGGGGATTAGACGAGATTCGGTCAGATTCCGCTCATACATATCCGTTACGGCTTATTTCTAAACTGTCACAACTATTCAAAAACACTACCACTTCATCCCATGTTTCCGGATGTTGTTGTTGATAAGTATGGCGAGAAATCTTTATAAAGGTTTTGTGATGCAAGATTCGTAATTTCGGCAGGGTAGTTCCGAAAAATCGTTCTGCAACCTGTACGTTCAACGTCGACTGCGGTCATTCCCCTATATGACCTTTCGACACAAAATCATTATCATCTCATTAACTGTACTCCGAACGGCTTATTCTTGTAAAGATAGGAAAACCTATGGTTGGCTTACATTTCGCATTCTTCCTCGGTATTCCTCGTGAAAGAAAGCGTTCCTCGCGTGAATATGTTAGGATAAGTTGAATTCATGGGAGCGCAGCAACCTAGTATTAGTTCTGAACTCGTGACACTGAGATCGTGGGTTGGAACACGGCACCACTTGGTGTGATCTGTGAGATGCAATTTATCCTCATTGCCTCCTCCCTCCATCCACCTTAAATTCGGACATTGCGAATTTGAGCACATTTTGTTCTTTTCTTTCCCCGGAATTGTCGGTGAGACTGTCAGGTTAAAATATTCATTTGAAGCCCTAATAGAGACCCACATCTGTATAGGCATGGGACTGTAGAACATCCCGGATATTAATATCTGTGATTGCCCGGATACACTATTGATCAACTTCATCATCTTAGATTTTAATTATTGGCGGACAATCCAGTTCTACGCAGGCATGTTTTCCTTGGGCTACGTCTATTCCTGATAATCGAATACATTGTTCCAGTCCGCGATTGATTTCATCGGTAGCAAACGGCGATTAGAGTTTAAACTTCAAACATATTATGTGCGCATTATAAATTATTAAATAACTACTTCATGTAGCAGGCTGTTTCTGCGCTGCAAAATTACATAATGTAATAACAGCGGTAAAGTCAAATTGTGATATGTTTTCCAATCAATGAGACTACTATAATGTATTCAATACCTAACCTTGAAAAAAAAAAATCAATGTTCCGTCTTGATCTAGACTAGTTCATAAGACTGCCGGACGGAGACTGCGAATAATTACAACGACACCGATACAGTACTGATGAACCTATAGTTTTGACCTAGACCGGGTACACCGCCCTCGTGTATATCTCCCGCTTTTGAGAATCATTGGAAGAAGTATCTAACACCCAATAAAGACCTTCATTTTGGTCAGCAACCAAAAGCCCTTCATCCACCAAGTTTTGTTGTAATTCATTGAGTTGCAAAAAAGTCACTAAATCATCCAAATAATGAACTCCGATGACCTTGAAATGAATTCCACATTTTTCGCAATGTAAACCCTACTCACCAAGTTTCGTTCAATCTGACTAACTTGAAACAATTGCGTGGATTATGCAATCCGCGGCCCCAGTATTGCGGCAACGCCCACTTTCGGACTTCGAACCCATCTGAGATCCATATCCAAAAAAAATTAAAATAACAATCGATCCTTAGTGGCGAAACAGATACCAACCCGTTATGTATTCAACTGTCTTCCTTCTCCCTGGCGTTCCAATCTATGTATTATTTGCCCGAGGACCAGAATCCGCGTGTTGAATCGCGGTGAGCCGGGCTTCAGTTCAGGCATGCACTCATCATGCACTCAATAGCTACTTTCCACCGAAGTTCTCACAGCGGCTTGGTAGATATTACTACGATCAGTAACCAGGTGTGCACTCCGACAATCAGAGGGTGAATTGGTGCCTTTTTTCGGCGCAGATTAACTGAGATGTAAAGAATCGCCGAACAGCGATTGCTTCACTTCACGAATAAAAAAAAAGTTAACGGGGTTAGAAGCTCCCATAGTCCCAGTTCTGCATGGGTATTGTTAGTTTGATTGTCTGGCTGCCCGGGGCAGTTTCCAAATACCCGTACCCGCCTCGACGAGCGAAATACGGCCACGCTGGCCTTTTCCCCTGCTATAATGGATCTCCTGTAGGAAGTAGGCTTCGATGGCTTTCAAGTTCTTTATGGAAAGCATCGAGCGCTCCCTTCTTGTCTCCTTTTCCGTTGATCCTGTGTTAATACCTTGGATAGGGAGGAAGGAAGTAAATAGAGTCCGAGTTAGAGGAAATGGACTGCTCGCAATGGAGTGAGAGTGCTATTATAATTATTATTATTATCTTTTATATTATTATTAGTTATTCTCAGTATGTGTGTAATAGCCATAACCAATGGGTTCATGCGCTGCAATATGATATCAAATACATTAGAAATAGGCCTAGGCTTGCCTTTAGAATAGAAAAAAGGGGGGGGGGTTTTCAACGACGACTTAAAACATAGTCCAGATGGAGGAGTCTCGAAGAATCGACGGCAAACTTGCGATTTGAAGTGAGGGCAATCCATCTCAATCACTCCCCCAACCAGCTACAACTAATCAGGAGGTTCTTAGTGTTATTAATAAGGGAGCAAAACTGTTCTGTCGATATGCTAATATTCTATCCTTGTAAATTTCTTTCTCAGGATCGAAACAAACGTCAGAATACTTCATTGATCGTTGTTTTTTAGCAGGAAAAGATGCGATAGCCATAAATTCAAGCGTCCGGTTTCTGGAGTGCATACTGGCCAAGGAATTAAAGTTAGAGTGCATGGTTAAACGGTCAGGGTTTAAAGTCAATTTTTAGCGTTGAGGGATGATGGTGTTTTCCGATGAACTGATGTAATTTGCTGAAAGAATGTTCTTTGTTTAATAGTTTGGCAGCCCTATTTTCCGTTAATGATTCCTTATTCCCCCCCCCCCCCTCCCCAGACCACAAATGGTTCTCCAAAATATCTCTTTTTAATTAGAATAGCGATTAGTTTCAATTTATTCATCTAACTTATCGCACAGTGTTAATGACGGTACGACAAATAAGGAAACATTAAGGAGGAGTGAGTCAGTATTATGCAAAGCAATAATATATCTACGTCATCGGAACAAGAGCATAAACAACCAGTTCAACTGTCAGTCACTAAAAATAGGTATATCTATAGGCTAGATATTCCGTCCGTTATCCAAAGGCAGCATGCGATGTAGAAAACTAAATAATGTAAGTGAGCTCACACTTTCTGGAGTATCACATTACGGCCGTCCTTATCGTCGTATGTTGGTACGAGAATACTCGTCCATTTACTACGTTTCTGTGCGGTCCGCGGGTACCATGAGTCATAAATTTTTGTGGAGTGTTCAGGACATACCGAACAATAGCAGGGATGGGGGGGGGGGGGGGGAGAAAAGAAGACAAAACTGATGGTGAGATGGTATAGAGGACGCATAAATAAGGGGCGTATCATCAAACCCCTCCCCTCATTCCGCGCCTACAACGGTTAGATCGAGGATGTGAAAGGACATCAAGGTCAATTTCGAGAAGCGGTGGAGGGGAAGTGCCAAATATCGTGGTATTCGTTGGACCGAGGTTGCTCTAAGTTCTAAGTTCTCTAAGTTCTTGAAAAAAAAACAAGTGCAAGTCGGAAACGGTCTTGGTAGCTGAGGACACAGCAAAACTCTCGTGGCAAATACACGCATTTTTTCGCCATTTCCCATTATTGTTTGTCACATTCAACCTCTACTTGACATCATGTCTAACCATGGAAGACTTGGAACAGTCTACCACATGAGCCATAATATTTCTGATCAGTGCGAGGACATTTTTTTTTTTTTCCTAGGACTGTGGCAGTGAACAGTGTAAACACATTCCCAGAGAAATGATTATCTAACAGGGTTGACACTCATAGTTATAGTTGAACCAATCCACAAGTTACCATCAAACAGCATGTAGGTGGGGGGGGGGGGGGGAGGGCGACAAGCCCCAGTTCTAGGTCACACACTCAGGAAGTGGACCGAGATGTAATGTAAACAAATCCTTGGAGGCAGGGTCTAATGTAAACTAGTGCGAGATGCGATGAAAGACAAATCATCTGCCCCTGGACAATAGGTTTTATTGTCCACTATTCTGGCCAGAAATGACCTTCTGATAGATAAGGTAAACAATGCTAGCAGGGATGGGAATGTAAACAAACTTTCTGGCCGCAGGAGGCTCAAATAAAGTTGGAAATTGGGAAAATTTAATGGATTAATAAAAATCTAATAACACTATGCGAAATTAAATGAGGCTAAGGCTAGCCAGTAGGCAAGCTTCATCCACCACCAAGTTTCAACATGCTCCGCATGTCAGGTTTAGAAGTTATGAAGAACGTGACGAACGAAAGGGAGGGACGAACGAACGGACGACCGAAACGAACGAACGAACGAGGACGGAGAGACATGAGACTGTTAGAGCTGCTCTCCGCAGCTAAAAATAGACGAAAGGACTGGTCACGGGTAACACGTATACCACTTAGAGGCAATATCTTCTATCGCAGAGACCAGCGGATTTTGGAATGCCAATACATCTAAACCGCCTAAACATACCACCAATAGCCTGCAGATACAAAGCGCAGAGGATAATGTCCCAACGACCCAACATGTTATGCCCCCCCCTCATTACATTCGGAGAAAACATCAAAAGTTACCACTTTTGCGATAGTGACACAGAGTTCACAAACAGGTATGAGAGTGGCAACTGTGGGCTACTGATGCGCTTCCCTGCCACGAAACAGGCATTCCCCTGATAAGTGGGTCATTCTGGGGACACTCCTGTAAACGTGGGTGGAGAGCGGAGGTTGAGTTTTTCTATTGTTTTGATCTCCTCGAAGGTCAAATAAGCGAGGGGCCTCTCGCTAAAGTGTGGGCGAAAGTCGTGAGTGGCAGAATCCAAAATGACCGATGTCGGCCATCTTGAAAATTGGTTATCAAATAATTTGAGGTAATGTAGCTTGAAACAATCATGCCTGGGTTTTGGGTGTCTATGGATTTCATTCTTTCATATCAGTTTTATGATTCCAAGTCTTTTGATATCTGAAATCCAAAATTGCCGCCGACTCACCGCTTCCGATTGGTCGATTTCCAAGTTCGTCGTTTTGCATTCATGATAGGCCGAAATGAATGCTCCCACTTGCTGGGTTGAGTGGGGAATACTAGAGGAGTGAAGGCAGGAGTTCACCACTGGAATACTGGAATGCGGAACTGACCCTCCCACCTCCCCTCCTTCCACTCTTTGAAGATGCTCGTCGATTCAATAATTGTTTCATTTCACCTACGAGGAGGTCAAAGCAATCGTAAAACCAACCTCCACACGGTCAGGAAGTGCCCCAGAGACTCAAACTATGATATTGGCTAACGCTAACCCAAATCTCTCCTAGGAGAGGACTCCATAGAGCGGATGTGTATTGCGGCCGGCAAGACACCATAAATGGCGCATTCATGCGAGAACACACATGAAACGCAGTTAAAAAGAGCCGCAGTTGGTTTGCAGATATATAAGTTCAGTAGCAACAAGATATGATCCAAATACATGAAACGAACACCTAGAAGGCAGGAGTAACGCGTCTACCGATGCGGTAGTGGTGATGCCGATCACGGCAAACGATCCTATGGTCTATCTCTTCATAAAGCAATTCAACCTCCTTCTTCATGAGTTGCTCGATAATAATAGTCTCATCGTACTGTTCATTCCCTTCTAAAAATATTTTCCCCTCGCGAAACTGCGATTTTTACATCTATACGTCTGCACCTGTGGAATCCCGGCCTCATCCTCATGGACGCAGATTTCTCTCGAATGATCACAATTAAGGGGCACAATCCGGAGCTGGTGACCTCAGATGACCTGAACCTGACCCCTAAAATTATAAAAGTTCCTGTATCATCATGGGCAACATACATACCGGGTAGTACTTCATCTATCCAGATGTGGTCGAGTTATCGGTTTACAAGACTAAATTTGGCCAGAATATTGATTTTTCACATAATTTCTATTTTGATCAAAAATGATCCCGATTACATAAAAAAACACAATAGGGTTCCTGGACTCCCAATAAGACACCAAATTTCACCACTTGATCTGACTAACCATTCTGGGAATGATCGTGTGTACAAGGTTTTAGACATTGACCTATGGTCACCTCAGATGACTTCTGACCTGACCCAAAACCATAGGCGTTCAGTACTCATCATGGGAAACCACAGACCAAGTATGAGCGTTCAGCATCAGATGGGGTAGAACTTACTGTTACAGATAGGCGTCACACACACATACACACACACACGCACACACACACACACGCACACTGTATGAATGCATAGATTCTTCTGACTTCGCGTCAAGGAATAAAAAATGAGTATGATATAATCTATACAAGCAGCCGTCACCTACCACAGGTCTTCACTCTAATAATATCAATAATAATAGTTAAATTGACTCAGAATTGGATGAGGAAGCATCAAACCAATTTTGGGGTCAAATTCCAACCCAGGTACCGCTAAATTTGACCTGATTTGGAGTAATTTACACACCAATATCCCTTTGTTTTCAGCGTACCTGACCCGGACATTCCCGGCTCCAGCAGTAAATCAGACGTTCTAACCACCCGCGGTACTGGCATATGCATGACGAACAAAGGTTAAGAGGGGTTCACGATTGAAACGTAAAAACGCTTTTCGCAATAATGATGACAAGTTGCCTGTGAAAACAAATGAATTCCCCTTGGTAATAGAAAAATAGCCTACCCCTCAGTAAGGGTGAAATTTCCATCCGGAAGTTCATGAACGAGAGTGGGGACTTTATGGAAAGGATTCACTTTGGTAAACTCCGGCTTCAATTGCTCACCTGAAGTGAAAATGAGGTCAAGGTTAGTGTCAACTGAATGAATGTATACAGAATGTCACAATGTCACAATGCAATGGAAATGAAAATTACAGTATATACAAAAAAAAATACATGTGAACAGGGACATCAACGAGTCTCCGATTACTACTTGCCGCAGTGTTTAGTTTCGGTGTCAATCGATCGGAGATCGGAACAGTCTTCCGGAAACTATCATCAACTGTACCATCAACGATATCGATATCGATACCAAGCGGCTGTAACATAGCATTTTGCTTGCAGCTATTTTAGCCTAATTCACCCTCCCCGCATGCCAATAATGAATACTGGCCGGTGGTTTACTGGACCTGTGACAGGTGCGTTACTTTTTCAATGACAGTTATGGGTAACTGCTAATTGAACTCTAGAATTTTAGGTTTCGTGAATCTAATCGAACACTTTCTGTACGTTATCTCTCACATTCGCCCACAAGAAAATGATTCACATTTTCAAAACTCAATCCCAAGTATATATTTCTACAAAAATCTGGTTTCCCACAACCTCTCAGGAATGAATATATTGCATATGTTCATATATCTCAAGTTTCGGCGAAGAAAATCTGGAGGACCGCTCTTTCACCCTCCAAAACATTATCCAGTTGGTGTAAGAAGTATTTTTAATTTCTGGTGTTTCCGTAAAAAAGGTAAATACCTTAAAATGACAGTTTTGCCATAAGGCGACTTTCAACAACCTTCGATGACATTGGTGACATGCACACCCAGTCCCAGCATCATTCATTATGTATCTCAGTGTACACATCCAATGTTATTGCTAGTGGGGTGTCAAACCAACCTTTGACCCCTTTGAAATTTAGAATCGGGTGTCCAAATGATGCAGGAGTTGGATTCTGCAAGGGCACGCATAAAACTAACACATGGGTCCAAAATCGACAATGATTTCCATTTTGGCCTGTGTATCAAAAATAGCACATTATGTAGAATTTTAGGATTTGACCTTTGACCTCATGGTCATATGTAGTTTGACACACCAGATGAAAAAAGAACAACAATATTATAAACCTGTAACTAATTTTCAAAATAAAAAACTTTGACTTCTGATATCTATGCACACAAAGGTCATACGGGGTCAACCTATATGAATATTTTTCACCAGACAGTACATTGCGATCCACAAAATGATATAACCTCAATACCCCCCATCATAAATGCCGAAGGTCACTGAAGGTCCAATTAGGTCAAGGGTCACACAGATGCGGATCGACTGGGGGAGTGCAACGGTGAACCTCCTAATCTTGTCTGACATTTCGTTGACGAGTTATTGCCGAAAAAAGTAACAGTCGAAAAAAAACAGTAGTTTTTCTACTTCAAGTGACCTTTAGTAATCTTGGATCGTATGATCGAGATGTTTTCAACACTGACCTCACCCAAGTCAGAACTACTCCCAAAAGATCAACCTGTGTGATCCTGCATGCCTCCTGGAGTTATTGCTGTTTTTATATATGCTGTTCATATTTCAGTTTTTGCCCCTTAATTGACCTTTGGTGTCCTTTACATGCAACAGGGGTGATAGCGTTCATCCGCACCACATGCTAGAAGATAGCTTTTGATGTAGATGGTAATAACAGTATGCAGACGTCTACATGTAGGTCCCGTATCGGGCGCCACGGGGAAAGGTAATTTTCTACTGCCAGGTGGGTCGAGAAGCGTTCGAACATGTCGCAGATGCAGTTCAACAGCCTGGTCATCCTCAGCACTCTTTAAAAAGCGAACGGACCAGTCACGTCCGTGCTCCATCGGGGATGAATTCGTGTCAGTAAACCCTAGTCGGAGGATGAAATTTGGAGCATCAAGATGGACTACATTCAATGAGGGCATGAATGTTGTCTGGCAAGAGTACCTGTGATTGAAGGAAGCGGAAAAACGTGCGTGTGATGGGTATTCCATTGTGCTCCCACAACAACTTAAGGAGACACCGGCGCTGTTTAGCACATCATTTTTGTCCTGGCGGTTATACTACACAGGAGCACATGGCAGTCTCCATACCATGGCAAGAAGTTTAACATTAATTCAAAGAACTGTTGGAGGTTTGTGAATATTTCTACTGTTTACCTTTTTTCACTTGCTGATAATTCTGAATGTAAAATTTACCAAAACATCTAAAATCGAGTGATTCAACCCCCCTTCTCCTCCCTTGGAGTTGCGAAAACCCCACACACATGATACTTTGAAATTGGGTCAACATTTTCATGTGTTGATACCATAATTTTAGCAAGGAATTCCTTGGCACTCAGCTCATCGCTTTCCTTTTTCATTACTGATTTTGTCGCGAATCCCTATTATATAGCCTATCATGTAACCTAATGCGGCTATTCCTAATACATAATCCATTTTTTAATTTCAGTGATTTTTCTTGGAATTGAAAATTTGGAACATAACTCCCCATCACATGAATGTTGATCACTTGAAACGCACGGAAAGTACATCCCCCTGCGGTCCCGGGTGTCTGTCAAACGAAGAATCATCCGCTACGCTCCGCGCAAACCGATGCTTGGCCAGCCACAATTGTTCGAGGTCTCCGTAATATCTGGTGAATGATGGTTTGGAATTGAATGGGTAGATCGCGCATGGGTCCTGAATCCCTGGACGCCCTGAAGTTATGGCCATGGCCATCATTATGACCAATGTCCGCACTGTACACCACATTTGTGGGAGGAGAAGCATTTTGCGTGATTTCACATGATTGCCCCAGGGCCCACACTGGGCATGGGTCCTAAATCTCTGGACACCTTGGAGTTTCGCCACCATGCCATCATATGACCGAACATCTACACTGTGCAACAAAATTTTGCGGTATTTCATATAATGGGCCCTGAGGCTCAAAGTGGGCCCTAGGCTCAAAATTTCCGAGCACCCCAAATGGCCCTCTACTCAAGACCATCACAATGTAAACTTTGAAGAAAATCTACTGACGCCTCGTGGAGGATATGCATTTCAAGTACCATTGGTGTGAAATTTCATAAAATGGGCCTCGGGCCCAAGTGGGACCATGGACCCAAACTTCCTGAACACCACGGAGGAACGGCTATTAGAGTATTAGATATTAGACCATCAATATGACGAACATCAGCACTGAGTGCAAAAATTAGTAGGAGAAGTAGCGTTTTGCAGTTTTCCACTCATTGGCTCATTATGCCCCTTCATTGCCATTTGACCGTGACCTTCAGGTAGTCAACGATGACCCATCAGTCAATGAACATTGTGACCAAGTCTGGGCGCGATTCATCGAAGCACAAACACTTTGTTGCCCAAGAAGCAAACGTTTACGGACTGGATAGATAGATAGATAGAAGATAGATAGATAGATAGATAGATAGATAGATAGATGATAGATAGATAGATAGATAGATAGATAGATCGATAGATAGATAGATAGATAGATAGATAGATAGATAAAATGAAATGACATGGGCATCACAATAGCTCAGCCAGCAATGCATAGCGGTTTGAGCCGTAAAAAACTGACGGAGGATACGGTAGCAGGAGAGAGTTGCAAGCCATGCTGAACAAGGGCGCAACCACTATGGGGTCGTGTATCATGACCCCCCCCCCCACTTTCGGGAAGGCCTCCATACAATAATGATTTTTTCACACACAAAATGTTACTTCGGAACCCTCCAATTGCTCTTGAACCCCCCTCCCCCAACTTTCAGACAGTGGCTGCGCCCGTGTATTGCTGAATTTCATACCAACTTGCCTGTTTGGCTAACGAATGGACGAACAACGATGATTCAAGAGCGCCCGACAAAGGGACCGCGCCTGCCAACTACAGACTAGTCTTGGTCTGAGTACTAGTCTTGTCTAGACGCTTTGATTTTTGTTCATCTGCGCCCCTTCATTTAGTTCAATGACTCGCTTTGCCACTGCATTATGCACCCATAGAGTTATACATCCTGTTATCTGAGCGATTCACTTCTACAATAACAATAACATCTACAGCGCAAACGCCCAAAAAAAATTGTTCAATGCGCTTTACCGGATGCTGAGATTGCAGTGGAAAACATTAGGACTGGGAAAAAGAGAAGTTTTCGGACTACGTCTGAAAAGATCGATACAGTCGAGAGACCTCAAATCAACATACGAAAGGGAACGTGGGAATCCACAATGACACATCGCGTTGAGGACAATAACGTCCTAACAAAGACTACAGACCGATGACCTGCCTATATACCAACCAAATCGAGACTACGGGGGCCATTGCCGACAAGATCATACACAATCTCACACAATCTGACGGGCAACAATATCATGTATGGAGAACAGAACTGTCAAAACCCCCTGACTGGAAGTCGGGTCGATAGACAGTTGGTCATCGATGAAATAGTGCGAAGTATACCAGCCAAGTGTAGGAGAACCACTAGTGATGACATGGATATGAACCAAACGGCTTGGGAATCCTGTCCCACACCCTGGTCTCGAGGTCAATATACAGAGAAAATGCAAATATACAGCGTAAATAAAAACAGCACAATGGTGGTTAAGGTGCGTACAGCGTTCATGTGGGACGGGGAGACCGAATGAAAATAAAATTCAACAATATGTGGGATATTTCAGGGCGATACCTCAACCGTTCACACTGTATTCTGTGTCGCAATCCCAAACCCTCTCATCACTTGCTACGACACTAACAAAGATATTACAAGCCCGGACGCGGGTCGAACCAATTCCATACATGACGATCTCAAAGGTGTGCATGGGAGTAACAACAAGACATTGACGATGATCAACACCCTCGAATGAATATTGCATCAGGGTGGAGTTTCAGACTCGGGGAATGTGGGAGGCTAATTGTGGGCAGACCCGCGGCACGCCGGACAGTGGGAGCTACACGTAGAAATGGAATTCAGGTGTGATTCGAGATGCGGCATGCCACTACCAGCAAACACAAAAACGTTCTCAAACATTTCAAAAGAGCTCCAAAAATGGTCTCATAAACGTTAAATTTGGTGTTATTAGACATTGTAGATGGTCGAAACAATTTTCGACGTTTTAATAATCTTGTAATTAGGTTAAACGAGTAACGGGTAATGTGGCAAAAATGTTATTAATAAAACCTGATTATTACATCACGAAAAATGTTTTCATAAATATTAGACGAAAACGTTTTTCATACGTTGTAACAACGTTTTTGTGTTGGCTAAGCAGAATGTCATAGCCTATTCACGTATGTACAAACATGCAAAAAGTCTTCCTCATGAAGCGATATTTAGGCCATGGCCATTTAACGCTTATAGTACAGTTCGATTCCTATGAAAAATACCCCCCCCTCGCAAAAATGCGGTTTTCACGTTCACACCGCATCCGCTTCATGGAACACGTGCTAGCCCTAATCCACGCATTTGCATAGTGTGGTGATTACCAGCGGAAGTATAGGGTGAAAATGAACTGACCATCAGGGCTGTGCTATCGTTCAAATATAGGAGGGGAAGAGAAAAGGTCTAAACAAATCGGAATAATTTTTTTTTTTAAAAAAAAATCTGACTGTAGGTATAGAGTGTCGGGAATAATTGGTTTATGGGGGCCCGAGGAGAATAATACATTGATGTGAAGCGCGGATTTCGCTGGCCGAGGTAGGGGCAGGACAGTTATTTGATGGGGGCAACTAATTAAATCTCTCTATGAGTGGGGCCCTGTTGATGGACACGCATCATATTGAAATGCATAATCGAGAAAGTGATCGGGCAGAAGAGCTAAGAGACAGTAGCCAAAAAAGAGGACATGAACGATAAACAATCGAGCAACCAGAAAGCCAGAGGGCTCAGGATTTCGGGACTGCAGTTCTATAACCCATGACCGTAGACTCAAATGGAAACCATAGCATTTTCCACGAATGTATCGTAAGATGGCACACTCAACGTAACAGCAGAAAGTGCACTATGTCGATATAACTTGATAGGACCAAACCATACTGGACGTATTTTGCTTCACAACGATTTGTGAATTCCCCTATGACATCTCAGGGATACACCAAACATGACTTCCACCCCACTCGGGTATGTGTGATTGATCTAATATTACAAGCTCAAATAACAGAAATTTATTTTCTCCAAGAGGAGGTTGTCTCCACATAAGAAATTAGTACAACAAAAAATCATATGATCACATTATTATCGTACTAAAGGATTTTCAACTTCAATCTCTGTTGACATAGATCTCTCTGACTGACGCAGAGGCAGTAGGGTTCATGTACTCACCATGCAAAATACCAAAGTAGTATCTTCACAACCCGGTCATAGTCGACTTATGTGTTTACAAGCTGAAATTAGTATAAGTATCAATTGTCCATACTACTTTTTTCGAAAATTCAAATTCGATAAGAAAGTGTTCATAACTTTCATCCCGAATCAGACCGAACATTATGGACTTACTGGGGTTTATCCAGACTTTCACCACGGATTATGTTAAAAATTTGACCTGACAGATTAGGGTCAAATTGACCAAAAATCTCGCTTCGTTCAATCTGACCCAATACTGCATGCATGGGTCAAGTCAACCGAGATCTTTAGAGTGTGGAGCAGCCTTCTCGACCGCGCTCACGTCGAAGGGAGGCGCGATACCCCGATGTACCGTACGATTAATAGCTGTCAATTGTTTAATAATACTACCATTACTACTACTACTAACTACTACAATAATAATAATAATAGTTGGAAGTGCCCACATCGAGTGCTCGACCCCAATAGTCCGGGAAGGGACTCCGAGGCGAGGTACAGAAAGATAGAATGACCAATCACGCAGTTGTGAAAAAAGGATATTAATAATGATAATAATAATTGGTTTGATGAAAAGACAAAACGAAATTGTTTTCGAAAGTTGTAGGCCTAGTGTGTGTCATGTATATCCAACATTATTAATACACGGAAGTCTTATATTGTCTAACGAAGCTCTAGATCAATATTGGATGGATGGATACAACTCTCCCTTCCAATCAGACAAATTATGAAATGCATTTGGGTGGAGCGTCGACAACTTTCAGAAGTAGCCACACCGACCGACCGCGAAGGTGTGAAAGCGGGTCAAAGTAGATGTTGTACGGGTTTGACAGCTTGAATTGAGCTGCAAGCAAAGAGATAAGCGAGTGGCTTGTAACATTCGCTGCGTTCACACACCCATATAATCCATATATATAATAGAAGTTGTGTGTTTTCCCTTACTTCACTCGACCCATTTAACGACCGTTGACTGACGAGCTTGAACGAGCTTGACGAGCCAAGAGAATATCCAAAGAGAGGTATGTTACCTCAACAAATCCGGAACGGAGGTGAGCTATACAGCGTATCAGATGTCCCTATAGTTATACGTCAAACATTGGTCGGGAAGGAAGGGATCGATTATGATCTTGCAGCCAAAGTAAATTTATAGTGCGGCCCCTATATTTTGCAGAACCAATCCTTGCCATGCGCCTCCGCCACCACCCCACAACACACACAGCCGGAACGGAAGTGGCCTCCGTCGGGGAGTAAAGAAAAGACCCGGGCGGACGTTCACAGGACCCGCTGGGTTCTCTCCTGACTCGTACCCCATGAGTGACGTAGAAAGAAGACGGCGCAATACAGGCTTACGTAAAGGGAGGCACAACATGACGCATACTTTTGGCGCCATTTCCAGGCGCGGATTCAGAGGTGGGGCGCACCCGGCGCGCGCCCCCCTAAAAATCTAGATGATTTTTTGTAAGAAAAATTGTAAAAAGTAGAATTTGATTTTTTTTGTGCGGCTCGGGACGTTGAGTTGAAGCGTGACAAAAGCCCCATCTACACCCTTCCGGTGCGCACAGTCCCGATCCAACAAAGCCAGAGAATAAAATAACAAAACAGTTGTAGCGACTCGTTTCACAACATAAGTAGACAGACCCAAACAGATGAAAAATATCTCCCTATACGCTTTTTTGCATGATCCGAATTCGAAGAATAGAGAGCAAAATTGGACTGCGCACAGCTCGCTCGTATGCGAAGGAAAATTATTCAAACGCGCCCTCATCACAGAAGTCCCGCGATGATCTTCTGCATTGTTACGTGTGGACCCCCCCCCCCATCCTAAAAAATAAAATAAAGACCGGGCCGAGTGCGCTGTCCTGGGATATAATTTGCGTCGTATATCCGATCCAAAGGCCAGCTTTGCGACTTGCGTTTCAATGGTTGGCGAGAAAGCTGTCTGCGCAGTGTTTTTTGCCTCCCTCGTTAGTCAGTGGATCCTGCGTCCGCTGATGATACATTGAATTTGATCGAGATGATATCCCACCCATGGCTCATGGCGTTCAGAAGGAGATGCTTGGAGAAGACTATGCATGGAACAACTCCCAGTCTGAGCGAAAACAGGTATGGGGTCCACATTGCAGGATGAAAAGAAATGCACGATCATTTATCTGCATCACGAAGATATGGCAATTTTGCTGTTAACGCCAGTAACCTCTAGGGTGTTGAGCGGCAAATTCTTTTGACATTCATTCAAAACACTCGGTTAGTGCACTATGGGAGAGGGATCGTCAATGCCTGTATAGGTCTATGTTCACAAGAATATTCCAATTGACGTCGACAAAGTAATTGACATCTATGCTGGCTCGTAAAAAGCTAGGAAAAATTGCTTCACTGACACCGTGGAGATTTGTCTCCGATAACAAAGTATGAGTGAGGTAATGTGAAGTTTGGTTACTAGCCAGGGGGCACGATTTCTAATCATACGGTACCGTGTGAACTTGCCTAGTGTCAATTTATTAACCTTTGGCATTATCGTGCCACGTCAAGGAGTATTCTGAAAAGACTGTAAAAAACCCTTATCTTACTGATGGGCAAAAGTCACAATTTTTTAATTTGCACAAGATTAGCAGAAAAAAATTACCCATGCTTGTAGTATGGCCAAGGATTATGATACTCACTTTTATCTGGTCGTTGAAAAAAAACATGTTTCAATCGAAATCATTTTTAAACGGTCTCACTCACTTGGTGAATGCTATTCGAAGCTGGCCGACCATGATTCGCCACCTTCTGGTTGCGTGCATGGGTTGCATCTGTCATGCTGAGTCTTGCCATTCTGTAATGTGTTTGGACGTCCATCCCTCATTGAACCTTTCCACCGGCGTCAAACTTTTGACCCAAAACCAGGAGGTTTACCATACAAGCATCACGCATGCTTCAAATTTAATGATCATCCAGGATTACACCAAGAGACGGAATTCCGGCTAAAATTTTCTCAAATAAATTGTAGCCAAGATTATGACTGTCTGGCATTAACGGTACATTTTTACTACCGCGGTTACACAGAGACGGGCTTTAAAAAAAAAAAAAATCCATCAGCTTGTTGACTCTTCAGCGAGCCCCAAGCTTACCCCCCCCCCCGCCAGTCAGGATCCACGTGCATGCGTCCTATGTTTTCAAATCTGGGTAGGATCAGGCCTGCCTCGCCTGGATTTACAATGCGAGCTGTCTTTAGGGAGCTGCTTAGCTGGCATGGCGTTTATTTCGTCGTTGGACAGTAGATATAGAGCAGGCTAAATGTTTTAAATTTCTGTGATCGGATCCCGATTTTTTCGGATATGCCCGAAAAATCGTGCGCACTGGCGATCAATTATATAAAAAAAATCTGGCAGAAAATCAGGAGGCAAAGTCGGGGCAGCAATAGGACAAAGGTCGAAAAAATGTCTCAATTTTCCACCGAGTTGGAATTTTCACAAAAAAGTTGATCATTAAATGTCCATGTTTGCAGTTGTAACATGCAAGCTAAGACCCGGGAAGGGTCAATTCGCCACCTGGGGTGCTGGTAAACCAAAAATTTTCTACGCTCCGAGGAAAACGCCGTCGGGGGCGCGCTCCGGGTAGATGATAATTTGGTGCTCCGTCAATGTCTTGTTAGTCCTAGAATGAAAAAGTCGGGTGACGGCCACTGCCAGGGCACCTTTTTAAAAATCAATATTATTTGAGAAATGGGACAGATGACTGATGCAGCATGACCTTGAGCAAGGCATGCTTGATGGATGGCATGTTGATGAACTTGTCAGTTATACATACCGATTATGGAGGCCCTTCCCAGAGCAAGCCTGGTACATAGATACTCAGGGAAGGCCGTTCCGGATCTGGGGGGTTGTAAATCAATGTAAAGCCACCATATTCATTGTACGCTGCGCGCCAACCGACGGTGGCGATCCGCTTAGATAGTGGCGAAGGTAATTCTCCCTCGTCAAAAAATTTTTGCCACCCTCTAACCGAAATTCCTGGATCCGCCCCGATGATGTTCATGCACATGAATCGTATCGCATTAAATCTGTCGCCCCCTCCTAAGTTCTGAGGGCGTCCATACGGCATATCAACTATCGAGTAAACTAGTGTGTGGCCACCGTATATAGGCGGCTTTTATCGACAGGATGTGACTAACATGAGCGGTTAAAGATCCGATCTGCAACAGTTTGATGATTGGGGGAGAAAGGGGGGAAGGGTTTGGGTTAGATTGTGTTTGAAGTGAGCTTCACTTATTTGCCTCGGAACCTACTGCCGTTCCCGTTATATGCAATTACGAATGAAACGTGAAAACCCTGACGAGAACAAAACAACAGTGAGATAAGGACTCAAGAAAGGCCGCTGGTGGCATATGCCAGAAATGATAATAGGATATAAACAAGAAAAGCAGAATCAGTTTAGTAGCTTATAATGTGGAAAAAACGAAATTTAAGTTGAATGATTACTGGTAGTGCATGGATGCATGAACCACTAGTTTCGCTTTGTTAATGATCAGTGTTGTTTTGTGAAGGCATTACTATGTTAACCACCCTGCAGTCGGAGAAATCTGCAACGATGGAGAGTGCCACTCCTTAACCTTCTAGGCAGGGTTTTTTTACAGGAGTTATACCCCTTTAAAACCAATCCACTAACGCTATGATGACTCTACGAGTAGGTGTTCAAAGGCTAAGGTCTGGCTATTTGATTTCTCGATCAAATAGCGGTGACACTTCGGCACCCACTCGTCGGAATTAATTGAGCCACAAATTTCACCCTGAAACCTGAAAGAACAAACTGCAGGCTTGATTTATACAAGGACTATTAAATAGCTGGATTGAAAACTGAATGCGTCAGTCAAATAGGAGTTCATTAGGACTTTCCGTTACGGAGTTATAGTCATTAATCCCGCAACAACTGTAAGTTGTTCGGGGATATTATGGTTTTGGCCGTGTGCCAGCCGTCTCCGCGCCGCCGCCCGCCGGAGGAGGAAACTTTAGGCCGTTAGCGCTCTCATTCTTTAACAATTCATCCGATTGACCCAAACTTGGTACACATGTCGTATGAGTAAAATCTCGGATAAGTTCGAAAATGGGCTATTACGTATATTTGTTGCCATCTATTTTGCGGGTGTTTTTCGAAAAATTTTCAAGTTCGTGCCGTTTACACGAAACTGTGGTGGTTGTGCGGTAGTTGTTGGAGCGAAAAAACATGGCGACACTTTCAAGGTCTCCGATGGTCAAGTTGCATTTTTCCTTTGGCAGTAGCCTAATTATAGCATAATGTATGTGATATTTCAAACTCATTGGATTTTTCATGAAACTGGGAATAAGGCCTACTTATCAGATGCCGATGAATTGTTTCCCAATGTGGCCCGAGGTCACTGGAGGTCATATGCAGACTAATTTGAATTAAAAGGTGCCATAGCATTAGGCAAACTATACAACTTTTTGGATTCTCACGAAGCTCGGTGAGTAGGACCTTCTAACAGTCCCGATAAATTTATCAATGCCTTGAAATCACTCTGAAGGTCATTATTGTGTTTAATTTACATATTCGTTGAGCATACAATTGAATAATTAATGCCAAGTATTTCCTCAACTTTAGGGATTTTGACGAAAACTTTGAATCATGAATAGGACCTAACTTACCAGTCCTGATAAATTTATTCAATAGCCATCAAGATCACCCTGAGGGTAAATTTGTGGGACTAATTTGACTATTAGTTGTTCCTAATCAGTCAAAATGATGAGGTGAAATTACTTTTTTGCCAATAACATTGGACATTGTTCATGGAATGCAATATGCTTCTAGAGAGTGGATGCATCACATGGAGTGTTGTAACAATTTTTATAAAAACGCCCATGTCATTGAAGGTCATAAATGGTCACTTAGGGGTCAAAAAAACTGATTTTAGTACTTTTTCGGCAATAGCACTTGGGTGTGTTCATCAGAATGCCAAAAATGCTCCTAGGAGTGGATTGTATCACAGCGAGAGTAACAATTTCTATAAAAAAACGTATATCATTAGGGTCATTCGGGTCCACTAGGGGTAAAAAACTGTTTTTTGAGTATAATCGGAGAATTGAATATCTGCGAAGGCTGGATTGTTCACCAGTGTATTATAAATTGTTGACCCTGATGTGTGTGACCTCTGACCTGAATTGACCTCTGTCGGGGGTCATGTGGTTAAAGGTCGAATATTGAATAAATGGGCTATTTAAGGAAGTAGGCAAAAAAATAGAAAACTGGTTATTTTGGATATGGTGATAGAGCTTGTGTATGCTTTATGGGGGAAACAACGCCCCGCTTCGATCGCGACACTTACTTTGGTATACAAGGGGTCAAAGTTCAATTTATACCTTTTTCGCAATGAACATTTGGGAACATGTTCATTGGAATGCAATATGCTTCGGCAGTGGTGCCCATTCACATGGAGTGTAAACAATTTTCATAAAAACCGCCATGCATGGAATGAAGGTCACTTAAAGGTCACTTAGGGGATCAAAAACGGATTTTAGTACTTTCGGCAATAGAACTGGGTGGTTCATCAGAATGCAAAAGGCTTCTAGGAGTGCTGTATACATGGAGAGAGTAACATTCTCATCGAAAAGTGTCATATGATTTAAAGGTCATTCGGGGTCACTTAGGGGTTCTCAAAAAACCTGTTTTTTGGCATTAATCGGAGAAGTGAATAGCTGCGAAAGGCTGGATGGTTCAACATTGTGCTATTGAATTGTTGACCTGCATGTGTGTGACCATTGACCTGCTGAATTGACCCTATACGGGTGGTAATGTGGTTAAGGTTCGAAATCTGAATAAATGTTGCTATTTAAGGAGTTACGGGCAAAAAAAAAATGGAAACTGGTATTTGTGGATATGTGATAGAGCTTTGGGGCTTTATGAGGGAAACAACTCCCGCTTCGACGGACACTTACTGTGGTAGTTACACGGGGTCAAAGTTCCAATTTATACCTTTTTCGCCCACTAACATTGACATGTTTCATTGGAATGCAATATGCTCTAGGAGTGGATGATCACATGGAGTGTAACAATGTCATAATAATAAAACCGCCATTGTCATTGAAGGTCATTAAAGGTCACTTAGGGGTCAAAAACTGTTTTAGTACTTTTCCGGCAATAGCACTGGGTGTGTTCTCAGAATGCAACCGGCTCCTAGGAGGGAGTATCACATGGAGAGTAACAATTCTCAAGAAATGTCATATAATTAAAGGTCACTCGGGGTACCTGAGGGGTCAAAAACGTTTTCTCGCTATAATCGGAGAATGGAAGATCTGCGAAGGCTGGATGGTTCACCATTGTGATATAATGGTTGACCTGCATTGGGTGTGGTTGTGGACCTCTGACCGTGAATTTGACCTCTAATCGGGTGGTCAGTGGTTAAAGGTCGAATCTTGAATAAATGTGCTTCTTAAGGAGTTACGGGCAAAAAAAATGGAAAATGGTTATTTGGAATGTGAGAGAGCTTGTGTGCTTTATGGAGGGAAACACTCCCGCTTCGATCGGAACTTTACTTTGGTAGTTACAAGGGGTCAAGTTCAATTTTATAATTTTTCGCAAGAACATTGGAACAGTTCAGTGGAATTGCAATATGCTTCTAGGAGTGGATGCATAACATGGAGTAGGGTAACAATTTTCAGTAAAAGCCGGCATGTAATTGAAGGTCATTAAAGGTAACTTAGGGGTCAAAAAATGATTTTTAGTACTTTTCCGGCAATAGCACTGGGTGTGTTCATCAGAATGCACAATGCTCCTAGGAATGTGGATGTATCACATGGAGAGAGAACCAAATTCTATAGAAAAGGTAATATAATAAAGTGGTCATTCGGGGTCAGTAGGGGTCCAAAATTGTTTTTTGGCGATAATCGAGAATTGAATATCTGCGAAGGCTGATTGGTTCACCATTGGGATATGGAATTGTGACCTGAATGGTGTGACCTCTGACCTGAATTTTGACTCTGTCGGGTTGCCATGTGGTAAAGGTTGAATCTGGAATAACGGCTTATTTAAGGACGAACCTTGTCCGGGGCTGAGGGGTGCTCATCCAATAAACGGGCATTATGGAATGACCCATCTACCGGTACACGTTGTCGCTGCACAGGGGAATAAATGTATTCTTTCCACGAATATTGTCTGGTTTCATGTTCACCAAATTTCTTGAATAAGCGATGCGGGGATATATACGTATGGCGGTATACCCGCCGACATTTGCTAGTTTGAACTTTGTGTTGTTTATGGAAGCATGTGTATTGAGCAAGATCGAAGCATCCCATTCATGAATATAAAACTGATTGTAATCACTTGCACACCCTGCAACATTCTTTGCTATCTATTGAATTCAAAACAGTAATTTCATCTTTGAAAAGCATTTATTCTATGGAGAGATGCTGTAGTGGGTTGGTTAGGGTTCGATGGGGGTCACTGGGCACATAGACTGGAGGTCACTGTCACAGCCATTGTGTCTATTTTACATAATTTATTCCGAATTTCAAAGTTCGATTTTATGAAGCTTGATGGGTATGGTCTAGTTTTAGTCCTAAACATTTTCAACATTGACTCGAGGCATGGGGTTATTCAATGTGTATAATTGCTTCATGTTTGGCAAAAGTTAGAAGTTGTTGGATTCCCATGCAAACGTTAAATGTGGTCCACCGTTGGTCATGAAATATTCAAAATGAAGAATGGGTCAATGGAAGAATTGTGTCTAAATTTGCATAATCGGCATTTTCATAATTAGTCACAATTCCACAAAACATAACTACCTTGGTACGTATGGTCACACAATCAGTCATTATTCCCGCAACCTTTAAGTGTTTCGGGGGATTATGGCTGTAGGGGTGCAGGCGCCCGCGTCCCGGCCGCCAACGCCGCGGAAAACTTTGGAGTTAGCGCAAAGAAATCTTTAACGCTTTATCCGATCGTCTGAATTGGTACAATGTCCGTCCTAGTAAAATCTTGGATGAGCTCGAAAAGCTGTGCCCTCTATTTTGCAGGTTTTCAAACAAAAAAAAAAAACAGAGTTGGGCCGAATTACATGAAACTTGGGGGGTGGTGACGGCGAAGTTGGTCCCGAAAAACATATCGGTAATTGAAGGTCACACACTGGTCAATGTTTTTCTTCGAGATTATTATGACTTTGTCAGATTTGAACGAAACTTGGAGAATGTGAATTACAGTTGGTCTTGAACAAACAGGTAGGGCATTTCAAGTCACCTGAGGTCAAATGGACATAAATTTTAAGGCATGTGAATTCCTTCAAACGAGGTCCACAAGGTCATTTTAGGCGGGGATACTAAACGTCGGCGGTTTAACCGCCGGCAATGTGTCTAGTTATGAATGTCAATGATTACGGCAATCTTCTGTAAAATATATACCAAAATCGGAAGCAACAACATTGGAATGCCTGCTTGTTGCCCATGGTGACTGATGAAGAAAGAAGAAGAAACCACTGCGGCGCGCAACCAGCTGAGACCCTGCGGGCGATCGCCTTGTTTGGGAAATGTCCTTCCGTCATCATGCGACCTAAAATAATGAATTAAAAAAAAGAAATGGTCCAGTCCCTTAACCGACCAATCGCCAATTGTAGGTTTGTATTACAAATATGGTTATGGTATACTCTTAAAATATAAGATAACGAATTGGTTGTAGTCAAGTGTCCATGCCGACTTACGCTTGAATTATAGATCCATGACGGTCGTTGTAGCCTTCTTTTACCGGATAATATTGGGAAACAACGAACGTCTTGTTGTTCGCGACTGGATAGTCGGTGTACGAATGCATAAACTTTATGGTATATACATGTATGTATTCAATGAAAACAGGGAACACCCACGCACTGTCCGTGGTGCCGCAGTGACACGGGATGACAAATACTGATTGCATAACTGACACACGATAACAATGGCTGATATAAGACCATAGGCTAACGTGATCGATATTGACAAGAAAAGTAAAACGGCCCGGGCTTGACCCAAGTGCCCATGGTTGTGTTATGGTTAACGATTGTGGGGGTTTGGAAATATCCACTGAGTGGTGCCCCATGGTGGGCCACTTGTGTTTGAGTATGAGCACAGTGCTGAAACGCCTGCTACTTTGTACGCATTGGGGCTGTTGGCGAATATTCGTGATGGAGAACTAGATTCATCTTTGGTTCCTGTTGTAGCAACATACACCTAGCTGTGTAGTCGGTGGCCGTTAGTGTATGTGTGTGCGTGAATGTGTATAGTTAGTTTAGTTTAGTGAAATGAAAAGGGGTCAGGCAAAAAGAAAAAAATTCCTCTGAGAGACCCTGAAAGCCACAACATCCAAAAAGAGAAGAACAAATCAAGATGCCTAAAGATTCGCCCACAATTCTGAGAATTAGACACGATGTTCTTGAACGCTATACACTCTTGGCCAGAACGTCAGGAAGGCGCTGTGTTAGTTACATATCATTATATAACTCTCTGCGGAGAAAAAAAAATTTACAATATTACCGACCAATGTCTCCAATTACAGCGTTTCCCATGAAGCGGAGGCCAATTATCCTAATTGTGGTAACTTTGGAAATCTAAAAGAATATGGAAAGGAAAGGCCTTCTAATCCATTAACAATTTCTAAAACCTTGAATCAAATCACATCGAATTTCGTTCAAGTCCATCGAAGTTAGCACGAGCCGCCTTAATCCTTCCTCGTATGGTAAATCTCTAGGACAGTGAATTAATCTAAAGTAGCCCTCCGCTGAACGGATTCAATTACCTGCTCGTCTTTCGAGAACTATGGCTCCCATACTTGGGACAGAGAACCCAGGTTAATTGTCTCACCAGCTGCTTTGAACAGCCCGGACAACAATATCTGTATCAAGCAAACCGAAGTTGACGTCTAATCAAGCCAAGAATCAGTTACCTCCTCGGTAGCTTCAGGCACAGTGACTTAGAAGGTTCGAAGAAGACCTTAAAATGAACACCGAGATCCTCTCTGAATTCCCCTGATTAATATTGCCCATTTAACATTTGAAATGCTAGCGTTGCGATTGTGGAAACCAACATGCATAAACTTTGCACTTGTCGGCATTGAAAAACATTTGCAATCGAGAAAAGCCATTGGAGATTATATCAAGACAATTATTGCAACTTCATCGTTCGAAGCACCCTCCCGCTACACACTTGCGTATCGTCTGCAAACTTTGTAAATCTGGAATGCACCGAATTTTCGAAATCGCGATAATATACGCCAGAAAAAGTAAAGGCCCCCAAGAACCGTCATGGGGGAAACCCATAATGAACCTTTTGCCAAGGAGAGACGAACGTCATTGATGACCAAAACTCGTTGTGTCCCTATTGAGAAAGCAATGCACGAATCCACTCACGGACATTCCATTAATGCCAAAACTTTTCAATTTAAGCAAGAGATGCTCATGAGGAAACCTGTCAAAAGCTTTTTGGAGAAATTATATAAATAGCATTGCCGTTTTGTCGGACCCTGCACTATGTAACATTCTTCCATGAATTAGTCCATGAGCAATAGTCAAACACGAACATTTTCCTGAACAATGCTGAAGAACTCCGAAAATTAGGACTATACTGATTAAAAAAAATCGACCATATGATCCCGAATGATGGAATCATACACACCCGTCCATGGGGGCGCCCACAGGTGGGGGGGGGGCGGTTGCCGGGTTTGGGCCCCCCGAAAAACAAAAAAAATCGTTTTTCTTTTAACGCACTTATTTTCGCAGGTGGTGGGGTGAGGTGTTATACTTGTTTACTACTACTACTATCGAGTTTGTCGGCTTCGAAAAAATCTTCGTAGATGGGGGGGGAGGGGGGGACAAGTTCCCCCAATGAAGTCCTAGTGGAAAAATAATGTTGGTGATAGTATTTTTTTAACACTCTTGTGGAAATTGAAAAACCCAATTTTTCGCGCTCTTCGCGCGTGGCGTGTTTCTTCGTCAGTTTTCATTTGATCCGAGCTATTCCAACGCATGGACTGAAGTACAAATAAAATCAAGTTCGCGGATTCAAACAAACTTCGCGTGGGGGGGCCACGTTCCCCCAATCAAATTCTAGTTATTAGGTAAATCGAAAAACCAAAAAATATTCGCCGCCGCCCGCAGCGCGCATGGCGTGTTTTCTCGTCAATTGTCTTGATCCGATTATATGCCACGCCTCAATTTAATTGCTATCAAACTGAATTTCGCGGATCGAACAAATCTTAGTAGATGGGGGGAGGGGGGGCATGTTCACCCGATCCCTAAGTGAAAAATGTGTGGTGATATGTTTAAACCTTAGGTAAATCAAAAACCCTAAAATTTTCCGCGTTCGCCACGCGTGGTCTTGTGTTTTCTACATCAATTTTCATTTGATCCGATTAGGCCACGCATGAATCTATTTGTACGAAAACCAATTTTGTCGGATTCGAACCAAATCTTCAAAGAGGGGGGTACGTTCCCCCAATCAATCCTGTGAAAAAAAAAAAATGTTGTGGGGATAGTTTTTAAACAATTAGGTAAATAATAAAAACAAAACTCAAAAACATTTTCCCGACATTCGCGCGACGTGGTTGTGTTCTACATCACTTTTCATTTGATTCCGAAATGCCCACGCCTGATTACTGCTACGGAAAATCAAGTTTGTCGGATTCGAACAAACCTCAAAGATGGTGGGGGGGGGGACGTTCCACCAATTACATACTTGTGAAAAAAATGTTGTGTTGATGTTCTAACACTTATGTAAGGGGAAAAACCCCGAAAATGTCCGCGAGCATACGCGCGCGTGCTGTGTGTTTTCGTCGTACCGTCAATTTTCATTTTTGATTATATGCGATTATATGCACGCATCAATTAAGTTACCAAACACTGAAGTTAGTGGATTCGAACACAATCTTCGTAGATGGCGGGGGGGGGGTGGGCGGGGCGGGGGGGGGCATATCACCCAAAGTCCCAAATGAAACAGGTTGTGGTGATAGTTTTCAACATTTAGGTAAATTCCAAATACCCAAAAAATAATCGACCGCGCGTCCCGCGCGGGCTTGTGGTTTTTACATCAATTTTCAGGAATACTGAGTTGCTATGAATTTACTTGTACGTAAATCAAGTTTATCGGATTAGAACAAATCTTCAAAGATGAGGGGGGGGGGCACGATTCCCCAATCAAATCCTGTGAAAAAATAAAAAATGTTGTGGTGATAGTTTTTAACAATCAAGTAAAAAAAAAAAAAAAACCAAAGTTCCGCGCGCTTCGCACGCGTGCCGTGTTTCTTCGTCAATTTTCATTAGACCTGATGTATGAACACATAGGGCTATATCTAATTGCTACCGTTGGGGCTGTCGACTTCAGAGGGAAGTTCACAGTATGCGCGCTAGGAGGAGCATTACGGACACCCCAGTCTGCTATGTACTCAGCAGGTTATTTAGTCCAACCAATCGGCAGTACAAAGTCAGTACAATCTTACGCATTGCGCTAGGCGCCCTTAAATGAGGCCCTAAGTTCACGATCGAGTTTTTGTGCACTGTGTGTGTATGCTATCAGTTTATGGACTGCTATTGCGGTCGTTGCTGGTCGTCGGGAACATCCCTCTCCATCATAAAGGGAGGAAAATTTTAAAAAAAATAAATACCAGTTTATACAAAATGACAGGACCAAAAAAGCAACTTAAAGATATTTTCATTGTCGAGCTTGGAGCTTCAGACGGCCCAAAAATTTCGGATACGCTCCGCGCCCCAAAGGGTGGCGCTCGCTAGATGGTCAATCATCAAGTTTTCCCCCCCCCCCGATTATAAAACCCTGGTCAGACCCTGCCAACATAAGAAAGGGACCTGGCATTCAAGGACTCGCTCAATACCCCAACATCTGGGGTGTTGAGCCACTACGTAAATGTAATTTCCCCTTCTGTGACTGTTCAGCGATCAGTAACACTAGTGTTCGTAAATTTTCAAACGTGGCTACGCAGGTAAACTTACCGGTCTTCTTCCATGACGATCGTTTGCAATTTTAACGAGCAGTGTACACTGCGGGTACGACGACACAAGCGGGTGTTAACGCCGTCCACAGGGTCACTAGTCTTTATCGTCGGCACACGGAACGCCGTTCAGGAAAAAAATACACAGATAGGTTCGGTCTCGTGCCGGAATTGTCGGCAACCATCTTGATCAATAACGTAAATGGGTATAAGTGAGAGGAAACTAACTCGCGAAGGTTGGGGGAAATTCTGGTAAATTTCCGATGTATCATTCATATTCATAATTAGTCAAGGAGAAGAAGGGAGGAGGAAGCGAAGGATTAAGCATTGTGGGAGAATTGGGGCGCGAGTGAGAGACGTCGTAACCTACATTGACAGTGAGCATTAGGGTGGGGAAGTTGCTCTGACTATTACGACATATAGGTGTCGGTCAATGTATGTCTCCCTCCACCATCTGTCATATGCAACTCTTCTTTCAGGTCTTTTCCACACGTGTCTTCTCCAGTAATGAATGATAAAACATTAAGTGAGACAGAGTAGGCTAGTCCTCGAGCCGACGATACTAAAATCGAGCTCAATCTCAACATTCGAAATGAGGGAGGTGAAATTGGACAACATAGCCTACTCTCACCCCATCCTCCCTCCACAACAAAACGATGGTTCAGCCAATTAATTTGTATATCCGCTTGATAGAAAATGACCAGGACATTAAAACAATGCAACGCGCGTTTTGTAATGTACTGTCAAAGACAAAAACCCATATCCCCAGCAGGGTGAGTCATGTAGTTGTCGGATAGGGAGTGAACCAAGTGGTTCCTCGAACTGGCTTCACGTTGCCACAACGGACGCACACGCACTCGCAGTTATTGATTACTGCATGAAGTTTTATGCCCCCCGCACATTCATCCTCGGGCAACTTAGATAAACTCCCTCTCCCCGGCTTAACATGTGTTCCTCTGGAGTCAGGCAGTATATTGGATTGAATAGGCATGCATATGCAAAATTATCAGTGTAACAATGCGGCAGATGCAGTAAACAACTGAATAAAATCCGTGATTGTATAGGATATTTCCCCCATTATTCCATCGAGCCTATAACGTATATACAGGGCGTTCTTCAATCCATACGATCTCACCATAAACACGTTCGACACATGTACTCGCACAATGAACAATTGCGTGTCCAATCTTTTCCCATTGATTTCTTGCTGTGTGGGATGGGGGGGGGGGGGGGTGACGCATACAGATACGAGCGGGTGTATATGGAGAGCAGGGAAATTGCGTAGAGTAGGCATTCCCCTGATGGAGAGTTGATTTAGAATTAGTAGGGCCGGTCGCTTAGATCAATCCCCGCCCCTATCACTACTGCCAACTCTAACCCCTGTGCACATATCAGGTCAAATGCTCTCACCAGTCACTCTTATAAAAATTCGAATTTACAAGGAGAAGGAGGAGAAAAACCGACAATAGACGAACGACCTAAACGGCTGCGGGAGCTGATCTTTCTGCCAGCCGTGTTATATGTCATCAGAACTCGTCACAAATAACGAGGCATACACTTGAAAACGGACAGGTCAGTATGAGAGGCTACATACAGTTACGTGTACATAATATAGTCAAATCGCAGGAAAGTACTCATAGGCCCATCATAATGATCCGAATGATCAGAAGCCGGAGTTGGTTTCAGTTCTAGCTCTAGCACTGCAGTGAGCATACCCAGAACAACCGTGATCCGGGACAACATGTGCATAAGTTAAGGAATAGTCCACTGATTCTAAGAAATTCAACTGGTCGAATTCGTTGTTAGCAGGACATCCTTCTCCTCGTTTGCTTTTGTCTCAGTGACATTAGTGCCACAACTTCCTGCTTATTATGTGGAAGCACTAGTCTTACGGGGGGGGGGGGGGGGGGGGGGGGGGTTCCTCCCGCGTAATTCGCGTCTGTGCTTTTTCTGGGTTTCTCCGACTGCTAAAAAATCAGTAACTTCAGGCAACAACAACGCTTTTTCTATTCTCTCTTATTATTCACGAACCATTGATCTGCTGAACTGTCAATTCTAGGTCTTGCTTCTGTGTCCGGAAATTGCTTTTTTTCTGATCAGCTCTCCATGACTGGTGTCATCTTCGCCCTCGGAGGTAATTTTCCACTCTGTTGGGGCAATCTTTTGTTATATTGTGGTACCCCAGTCATTGGACTGTTCTCGTTGCCTTAGCCTATACTTGCTTGTGCTCCTCATCGGGGTACTACTGAGTACTGACCCGTGGTGACCACCCGTGAATCCAGTGATAACGCAAATAGAAAACATACTGACAGAATAGCGAGATTAATTTCGGGTCTCACTGGATTTTCGTAGTTTGTGCTTTAGGACTGTTAGACCAGCACAGCGAACGGCTATCCTTCAACAAGAATACTGAGTTATAATGTCTCGTTCTTCGGTTCGGCGTAGAGATCAGGCGTGCAACGGCTACACAATGGCATATCGTACTCTGGATTTGCAATAAATAATTTCAAATCAACAATCCTTTGTCCCCCTCAACCTGAAGTACGCACCAGATTTTAGCACTATAATAATGAACCCATCGTCTAAAGCGCATATCACTCTCCACAAAGAGACGTCTCTACGTGCTGACCTTACTGAAAAAACATATGAAAAAAAAAAAAAAACAATAACCACAACCATCACAGACCATCACTTCTGGAAAAGATAGGACTCCAAATGAGACCCTGAAAGTGCTATAAGGGCCATACTTTTTAAGGTGATTAGGGAGATCGTTCCAAAGTTCAGCAGCAGCAGCTGCCGCGCCGCCAAAGTACGAGCTCCGTAAATCTAGTCACACCGCAACAGGCGGAACCAAAAGACAGCGGTAAGATGACCGAAGGATCTCCTGGTGTACGATACCTTGCAACAACAGTCCCTGAGATACGAAGGAGCGAATCCCCGCTAAGCAGATGAAAGTGAGGTGTCAAAATTTTATAATCGATGCGTTTCTTAACTGGAATCCAGTGGTAAATCAGGTAGAACCTGGTGTAATGTTCCCCGTTCTTATACGAGTAAACCAACCTGGCAGAGAATTTTGAATTCACCTCTGTAACTCTATTTGAAAGTCCTGGAATACCAATAAAATAACAGATTACCCGGAATCAATACGAGACAATTACAATGAGCCTGACCTAGCCTTTCTTTCTGTACCTTCCTAGAAAGTACGAGCGACAGACCCAATTTCTACGGAAGCAAAGTTTGCTGATTTGCAATATTTGATTAATATAGGTCGTTCATGGTAAGATGCACATCGAGGTTAACTCCAAGGTTACGTACAGGAGATACTAACAATATCAATGACGCTATCAATATAGAGGTCACTTTGCTCAATCTTCTGAAACTCCCTAAACTTACTAGTAACATTGAATTATCTCATCTTCTCGCATTTTTTGATTTCAAACTTAGATTAGACCCAATTGTTTTATATCACTGACACAAAGACTGCAACTTGAGGTGGAATCCGAACTATTACAATTATCCATGAAAACATAAATTTTGTGTATCATCGGCATACATTATACATTTTTATTATTGTATAACAAAACAATACATTGATGTGTGCAGAATATAAGCTGAACGCAAGAGTGCCAATTATACCGATCCCTGGGGCACACCATGAGGTTTACACCTGAACAGGAGATTAGCATTATTGATTCCAACACAGTGAGACCTTCCTTCAAATAAGATGAATAACAAGTTCAATGCATGTTTCCACCAATACCATATCTCCTCCTCGTAGAGCCGATAAGCACAATATCTTGGTTCAAAGTGTCAAAGGCACCAAGAATAATCTAAAAGTAATAGCATTGCTTCTTCACCACTGTCAATTGCCGTGGAGTACTCATTTACCTACCCCGATGACGAGCGCCGTCTCACTCTGTGGTGTTTTCTGTAAGCCAATTGGACGCTGCAAAATAATTGATTTTCTTTCTTGAAGTTAGGCTAAAGCTGGTAAGCCATGCTCTCCTCCAAGACTTTTCCTATAAACCGTAAGTGAGCATGGGGCGGTAATTCTGTAGTTTTCTGAGTCAAGTCACCCACTTCAGTCGCGGCGAAACATGAGAACTTCAGTGATTGCGTAAACTGGCCATCAGTAAGGCACTAAATTAGTAAGTTTAGTAATGAACCACCCGGGACGGCTCTGTTCTGCAATTCTTCAGGAATGTCAGTAGGAAACGGATCGAGTTTCACATGGTCGACTTCACGAGAGATGTATCGCTGACTGTTTTCTCTGACACAGCTGAAAAATCACGGAATTCTCTGATCATTTGTTTGAAAAACGATGTTGGCTAATTGCCTGGGGCACAGAATCAATTTAGGAATTTTATAATATTTTCAGTCTTCTCTACAAAGAAATTATGAAAACGCTCTCTCGGCCAGATGGTAATCCAGAGGTTATTTTGCTGTTGGAAAGTTTCGATGTGCGAATGTGATGAAGATTGTTGAAACTTCTGAAGGCATCTTTGGGGCACAGCTCTCCAGTTCCTGTGCATAGAATTGAGCCTTGGTATGAGCGAGTAGTTGTTTGATACTCTCTGAGCTGTGATTGAAACTTTGATGATGGTGGATTTCTAATCCAGAAGAACGCCAACGTTTCTTCAGCCCCCTCCGGACTGTTTGCTTCAGCTGATGAAATAATATATGATATAAATTTCGCCTAGCACAATATTCTGCTAGATTTTAGCACAATATTTTGAAGGTTTTGGTTGTGATTGTAGGGTGATTAGAAGTTAGCAGCCCCAGCATCTCATTGGAGTCGATGACCACGCAAGGCCTTAGGGAACACATTTGGTGGCAAGCGGTATCAATGAAATCAAGACGACATGAGCAATGTCTACCGGCAGTGGACAATACAGACCTCTCCATTCACTCGATGCACATCCGCGAAATGTTCCTCCCTGGGAACAAATAACCCTTATTCTGCTTTAACCTGGGCTTGTTTTCGAAAATGCAAACTTTGTTTTTTAATTATTCTCTTCACACGATGGAACTGAAATTCCCCCGAATCCCAGGTATCTGAAAGACATCCTATTCACTTGAAGCGGTAGCGCAATAACGTCGACGTTGTACGTCACTTCCGGATTATGCCTAGAACTATTTCAAGAGAGAGAACACCGCCAAGAGGTATACCCCCTCCCTTCACTACACCCGCCCTGGTAGTGAGTGCCAGCCCAAGATCGATTTGTTGTTGACTATTTTATATACAGTCAAACAGTCGCCGTATTTCTTGGTATAACATCGATATTTGTACGTCCCTTTCGTATAGCCGATGGTTTCAAGGTACAAATGGAATCATTAAACAGTTACCTCAGTGACCGATGCTTCTACAATGACATTGAACCAGATTGGCGCGCCCAAAAATGATTAAAGCTATCCGCATTTCCAAGGTATATTTCTTTAACCGTTGAGCTTTGGAAGTAAAACAGCTGTCTAAATAAATATTAGTTATGAGGAATTATTATTGATGTTATTGCATACTTACTGAGTGATCAATGTGTCTATAAGCATGGTAAACCAAGATGGCGCTCAGAAAATTCATCAAATAGCTAAGTACCTGTAGCATTTCCCTGCTGAGATGACGTTTGAAATGTATTTCGGAGGTTCACAGCATAATCTGTTGTACTGACAAATCAGTCCCCATTCTCGGCCCTCAAGGCTAATGATGCATGGCTTCGTCATATCATCTGGTTGTACGGGAATGTGTTAGAAACGATTGTCCACTTCACCTCTGCACAATGAAGTGCCAGTCCCAGTTTTTTACGGCCGCAAATTATTGCTGCAACATCGGTTACACTGAAAAATTTACTAACGTCTCTCACCCCAACTACTACAGACCAAGTGAGCTTTGTTTTCAGTTTCATACAAGAGACTTCCATTGTCTGTAATTGAAGTGAGAAGCAGCCCATCTATTGGTCTGGTCCAAGATTATTTTGCCTGTATTCCAGGATTCATTTTCAAGGGTTTAATTGTTTTGAAATTTATCCTTGTACACAATTGTACCTTGGTCCAGGTACTTGTAACATAAATATAGCAGATCATTTTTACATGATGGTCTCTTCACAATATGAATCAAACCCATGTCCACAATTTTCCATAATTGATTTCAATACTCATAGAATCAATTTCAATATATATATATATATATAATAATATCATAATTATATATATATATATATATATAATATATATATAATATATATAGACAAGAGCAAAAACACTGTAAAACAACAATTGCCTAACGTAAATGATAGGCTGGATCTCGAAGATATGCAAATAGCGATTGAGCTAGGAAAAATGTGAGTAAAACAGCCGATATGTTTTGGATGCATATCTTATATTATAATAGAATGGCTATGACTTTTTCTTATGGTGAACAAGGAACCATAATTTTAACTACACATTACAAATGAACAGATGTTCCTCATAGGCTATACTGCAAAAGATTGCCCAAAAGCCGGAAAATTATATCAGCGTCACAATTTTATCACTGTAAGTAATATTTGGTTTAGAGGTAGTTTTAAAGATGAATTGTCGTCAATTAAGATGAAATCTTGTAACAATATACTGCACCCAACAATTTAGATAAATTGAACCAAATGATATATTTCACGGCATGTTTCGTCCAAATAAAAATGATATATTAATATGAAAGTATGTGATCCGATTATATACCGAGTTGGTGCACAGTGCGACATTTGGTCGGACGTCATGCAATTCGCGTCGTTCGTTCGCTGGACGCTTGTAGACGAACAATCATCTTTAAATCTATAGAATAAATAAAGAGCAAATCAGAAAACACACAACGTTTTGAAAGTACATGTTCAATACAGAAAGTTGAGCATCAAAATCACATTAAGGGGGTCATGGTGGAATCTAATGCAAAGAAATACGATAACGTGACGTATTACCCTGGAAATTAGGCCACAGTCCACCAGTCATATAGGGGACTACACTAGCCAACACACTGAATTGCTATATTTACTTGAATACCACGATGGTTATGATTCTCTGCCAAATACGAACGTTGAAAAATATTGGAAATCGGACGTTCATTCTTTATGGATTAGGGCTACCCTCACGCATACCAGAAAAATCATTTTACCTGATATGTTCTAACGCAATTAGCCAATCCGAACCAAATATTAGCTAAATTAAAAAAATTTCTTGTACCTGTATTTCCAATTTGGGCCAATCGGATTTTTTCAGAACAGCCCAGTTCTTGAAAAATTCAAACCCTGCGGTTGTTTATCTGAGTTGTAGGTGCCCTGAAGATTTTATAACAGTGTGGTAGTCGAGACCAAGCACATCGAGACCGAGACCAGAGGGTGTCGAGACCGAGACAAGACCAGGAGCACAACTTTGAGACCGAGACCGAGAGACCAGCAAGGTCCGAGACCGAGCCGAGATCGAATGATATTATAGTGTTAGGGCAACAATCGAAGTTGAACTTTATGTAGGCCTATTTACACCCACATGCTCTATTTTTTTGACATGATAGACAACCTGTGCTCATTGATACATTTGCTTTTCAAACGATCTGCAAACAAGTCACACTCCTTCTTCCCGATCATTCTAAAGAATCGATGAGGAATAGGTTGACAGCAAAAATCAAGGGTGGTGCCACGTGAGCATGCACGCCCATTCCCTTCCCGCCCGCCAGCCCCCACCCCCCTACCCCAGTCCGCCAAATTTATTGGTGATGACCCATGAACCAGAATACACACCCGTCATGGCCTCATCAC
The DNA here is from genome assembly GCA_026419785.1 of Sclerodactyla briareus. Classification (NCBI taxonomy): domain Eukaryota; kingdom Metazoa; phylum Echinodermata; class Holothuroidea; order Dendrochirotida; family Sclerodactylidae; genus Sclerodactyla; species Sclerodactyla briareus. Next base: position 403,671 of record JAODTK010002154.1, on the reverse strand, counting down.
ATTTAAAAGAAATGTAAAAATAGATTGTGAAGACCCCGCCAGGATGCAGACTGACCTCGATGTAATTCAACACTACGGAATATGGCCACTGATACACAGTAACAATGCACTGCGACTTCTATGGATGAGCCCCTCCCCTCCCACCTCTTCACTTGGTCTACCTCTTCCCTTGGCCTGGGGGCATTCCTTCTCTGCAGCCTTCAGGCAAGCATTCAGCATACTACTTCTTCCCTAAACAGGAATTGTAGTGATCTCTCTCACTCTGTATTCCACTTCTTCTATGTCATATGCCCCCCCTCCCACCCCAGGAACACCCACTTTCCTTTTGTGCCAGGTGGGGGCGCTATTGTGTCTCTATCCATAGCCGCATCCCTAGATTCCAAATCCATACCATAACGTCCCCTTCAAATGCATTACCATTAGCTTTAGTCCTTTGATTGGATGACCAATTTCATATACCATGTTGTACTATAACGTTAGGCATCACTGTTTGTCGCAAATGAGAATTCAGTGGTAGACCAGTTTCTACTTGTGGACCTTTCCACAATACCAGTACAGTTTAAGGTGGTACTTTCTCTACCTAATCAACAGCTACAATACCCCCTGGACAAACCTGCACACTGTGGCTAGCTAGGCCTAGTAACTTACCGATAACGTATCGTAGCCTCTATCGTAGACCTGAATGCCCTAAGCTCTTAAAATACTCCATTGATTGACATGGGCAGGACTACTTTCATGCCAAAGAACCATAAAGCATCAAGGTACAGTAAAGTAGATGGGTACTGATAACAGTTGCCTCATTCAATAACTGTGCAGCCATGTCATATCAACCTTTCGCGCGAAACTGGTACCAAGGTCATAAAGGTCTGACCCTTCTGGAAATCGAACAAATTCAATGTTCACAGTTCATAATTATAATTGATAGTCGTTTAGGCTATACGGCAGTTACTGGCAAATTTAATTACCAATTAATGCTCCCTCCTCCCCACTACATTAGTATGACAATCACTAAGTATTCACCTCTCCTTCTCTCTCTCCATTATCATGGTTGTCAGTCCCTACTGAGTTTTTTGTATCGGGGTAGCATATGTAATGGGGTTCCCATGTTTTATAGCCCGGTTTTCTTTTTTAATCATTCATTTTTTCTTATCATGATTAGTGTTCAATATAGAGGGTTTGGATAAAACTGGGTTGAATAGCCTAACATACAACTTCCGAAAATCGCGGAAACAAGATACTATTCCGGTTGAACATACACAAACATTATTCGGAGCAATTGATTGGCTAATGCCTAATAGATCCACTGTCAACTACAGCATTCTTAACGCTGGAGGTCAACACCATGGAGCTTACTATATTACTGAGAGACATCAAAGCGCGTATTGTGTGTCCTGTCCAAATTTTCGTCAGACGAACACAACTGCGTTTGTGAGGATGCGCCCCGATTGTGTGTAACATTGTAAAACACATTCAGTTTGTTTTACTCCTCATCCCGAATTTCTTAGACCGAGACCCCCGAAAATACCGTCGTTGTTCCATGGTGAAGATGGCATATCATTGTGCAAGATTCTGCACATCTTCAGTGATGGTACGCCTTTTCAGAAAACGCGGGAACATCAGCGATCTATTACTGAAGCACATACACCACATGATTAATTTGGAAATACAAATCGATTGCGTCTGGCAGAAACACCCTCTAGGCGTAAGGCAAGTACATCACGGAGTGAACTAAGCTTAATAATGTTCAGCTCGAATCGAGGAGGCTTCAAACGGAGCATTTCTAATCTTACGACGAAATGCGAATCTTGTCCGCCCTTAATGCCCAATGTCCCTATTACACCACTGTGATTTGGGTCCTGTTTGATAGCAACGAGGCTCAACACTGACTTCTGTTTTTGTATGGGAGCTTCAGTACAAGCATGTACGGGGCTTGGGCAACACCTACGATTGAAGCAGTTACCAGGCTTTTGCCTCCTTGCCTACGGTACTGCACGTGGCAGTAAGGCTACGGCACAGAATGTTAGGCACAATAATCAATTGGATTCAGGAAAACAGAGTTAGGGTCACACTCTCATGAGTCCTATTAGATTGGTGTGTCTAACACTTCTGGGACATGAATCATCCTTGTGCGACTACTGTGTTGACAATGAAGCGTTGTTACTTGCCACAGTTTTAGCTAGCAACAATACTTTGCCCTGGTTCCTAAGCCCTGGGCCTGTTTCCCACATTGACCAAGTACTTAAAGGCCCACTCTACTTGCTAGTTCATAGCAAACGCCACACATGAGTGCAGTATGATTTTTTGCTGAACTAGAAATATTCCGAAGAAAAAAGGATGACACATAGTTTTGCTGGTCTCGAATCAGACCGAGATTTCGACCAGCAGGTTCGAACCGGAGACCGAGAACCCCCAGGGTTGTCGAGAAAACCGAGATCGAGACCGCACCAGCAAAAAGGCTGTCTTCGAGACCGGTCTCGAGACCGTAGACCGATCTCGAGACACTACAACACTGTTTTAAATACAACAATTGGTAGTAATATTTTCAGGGATTTTTGTTCTTCCCAATAATCTTAGATCAATCATCAAATAGTCCAGTAAACTAACTCAGGGCCATGAGGGACTATCTTTTCATGTTGCCTCAAGTACACTAATACCACTTACTTACTCACGCAGGAGGGCCAGCTGATCGAAAACCAGGATATTATTCAATTAATTGACACCGTTTTGAAACTCTCGCTCCGGCAGTGCATTTCGACCTGAAATTCACATAAAAGAGGCTAAATACCCTCTTTTTTTTTACCTTTAACGTTTTTCCTTTTTACTTCAAGTTATCCCCCGTCATTTTTCCAAAACCTCTCCTAAAAAGGCACTTTTGAGCAAATTACTGGCGTAACATCAACGAATTTCCATGTTTTTATTCTCTAATTCCTTTCCCCCACTCGAGAAACCCTCATCCGTTTCTTAGGTGACACAGCAGTGAAAAGTAAACATCTCTCAGCTCTGTTCATAAAAACTCGTACCTTTACTCAGTATTCCCCTCCGTCATTTCAGCGTTGAGCGAAATTGTATAATTATTTACTTTGTTTTGAAACCCCTAGATGACTCAACACGTGCGCAACACTGTAGGTATGGGGACCTAATTTTTTTTTTTTTTTTAACGGACACTTCAGAACAAAATTTCACCTTTCCGTCCTAAATAGACTATTTGAACCAGAACTCGCCATTTTCAAGGAAACTATTAACATAATTCTGAAAGAGAAGCTTTCCCCATCAATCATGTCGATTAACTAGTGCGAGAAAATAATGCAGTTACAACTTGTGTCCGCTGAATTTTCGTGTGGAGTGCAATGAGTTGCGCAATTGACCTTGGAAGAACTTGGGTTGTCGGGCATGGCGAAGTCAGTTTGATCCATTAAATGAGTTTGCAAAGTTTCCATATAGTGGTTCGTGGCAAATATTGATCCATGACAGCAGATTGATGGAAAGAAAGAGCATTAGCTCACAAAATGACCCTACAGTATGGACAAATCAATTCAATCTAGCAACTTTGCATATTTCAGTGGAACTGATTATATTAATCTCATAGTTTTTTTCTATTGTAAGGTGGTGTTGGCAGTTTGGCTCTCTGCGAACCAGCTACATGGCTTCCCTTCATCATTCCTATTAGTCTTATTCTTATTCTTCTTCCTTTTCTTACCCTCAGCAAATTTTCGCTGGTATTTTGAGATTTGTATGAGGCAGAGACGAGGTCAGAAATTAGAAGGTGGTTTTGCACCCACTGTGGCCGAACTGTTGTAAGAATATGACATGCCTACTATTGGTGAAACTCGTAAGGTATTTTACAATTAAAGGGCGGAAAGCTCCTGGCTGGTTCCGTGGGCGATCACCAGATGAAGTAATAATCCATCTCCTAGGTGCTGATGAACGAAGGGATTTGGTTGGTCCCATCCATGTGTTCATGCGTTTGGTATTGCCATTGTCAGTTTGCTCATCTATGTTAAGACATTGCGAAGTATTCTTCTTTGAAGTTGTCAATTTTGGGATAAAGTTGTCTCGATTTCGCTGACTCAACTCCCACGTTTCAACAATTATACAGAAAAATACTCATTATTACTTATTGGGGCATCAGAAATCTTGAAGTTTTATATTGCAATATGTATGAAACATTGTCAAGAAGCTCATATGTCGATATAATTCAATATTTTATAATACTATATCCATGTCCCCCTGTATGTAAGTATGTGGCCTATTTATTAATCCTAATACAGACACGGCTGGTCGAATTGGCTTAACTTTTCAAATGCTCCTGTTCTATTTCACATACTATTTTTGAGTCTTAAAGAGAGAAAACCCATATAATTCAGGAGAATTTGATGGGTTTGTGTTTTTATTTAATAATCCCAATCATGCTCTTACCTCCAAAAATCTCATCCCTATGACAATCAACATGCAGTATCAGTCAATATAAATGAAATGTTGCTCTAATCATATCTGTCCTTGGAAAAAATATAGCGTTTAGTTGACGACGTGAAACGGTAGAAATTTTTGAGAATTTTCTCCAGTTCATGACCAGGTTCAAGTTACAAGTTGACGTTCAACGTGGCAAGTTTCATACAACTAGTTTCTTCATTAATAGCGAGGGGAGAAACCTAGTTTTGTAGGATGTAGGCTACCTTTGCCGGGAAAAACTGTGGCTAAGTTACAACACGGTCTGTTTACACCTATCCCTAGGCCGCCTTGTCTTTGTACCTGTACTAAAGCCTGCGTTTCCAACTCAAGGCCTAGGCTGTTATTAGGCTATAGCGCTGAGGGCCAACTTTCTGTTTCACTTCAGTTTCTTACAATCTTGCCATCTTCTCGATTAATGTACCCATAAGACCAATTATTGTGGTTAAGAAAAGGTTTAGAAATCATTCATTCCCCGTATTGGTCTTTGGCAATGAGATTAACAAACTGCACCCGAATCGTCGTGAATCTCTTCACTTCCCACAAGTTGACTGTTGATCGAGACACGTCACAGTTGTTGTTTTGTGCGTTGCCACACTCTCATTATGAAAAAAAAAAAATCGCCAGATTTTCTACGTACTGTTCCTGCTTGCCAATCTGAATAATAGGAGCGCCAAAATGAGCCCTGAGTGGTCAACACGTCTCTGTTTACAAAACTAGTTTTCAACATAACACACTGGGAAAAACAATTGTGATGTTCACCAATTTTGTCAAATTTAGCTTGTAAGTACCAACTTCATACTAAAGAAATTTCAACATTAGTAGTGGATTAGATTTTCTTGAATGATTTTTTGAAAGTTATAGAGGGGTGTGTAATCGGAGGGAGAAGTTTGAGGCATGATGTGACGGATTTCCTCACCTTCAATGTGGAAGTGTGCTACAGTAAATTTCTTCTTATACGTGACTACCCTAGGCTAGGCCTAGTCCTCGATCATTCCCTAATATTACCGTAATTGCACAAACCTCCATACATTGCCCTAGCCTATAAACGCCTGTACAAGTTTTCCAGGACTCGAACGTACCTGTGCTCCTACGAACACCAAACAAGGAATATTCACTATGAACTTTGTGTATCCCCTTTGTAAAGATGTGAATCTTCGTATCAATCTGTTTTGGGGTATTTTTCCCTGTCAAAGAGAGCACAAAATTGGACTAAACATGCTGTTTTTGGTTGATAGCCAGTTGCACCTGCCCTGTAATGTATGTGCTATCTTTACTGTGTGCAATTTTTTTAGTACACAAGCCCGGGCAAGTACTGTGATGTGGATGTGATTTAGCGGCTGTAACACACACGTCATGTTTCAAGACATAGGCTAAGCTAGGCCTAACTTTACCCTAAACTCAACTGTTGTACTGTAGGCTAAGTGATAATCAGTGTAATTTGTCAGTTATCCTACCCTGAGTTAAGGTATGCTTCAGGCTAGCTATGTTGCTTGCTAAGCCTAAGACCAAAGAGTCATGTTGTCACTTGTAACAGATTTGCTTTTAGTTTTAGTTTAGTTAGTTTAGTTTGAGTTCTTGAATAGGGTCAGGAGGACAAAATCCTCATAAACGACCCCCGGAACCACAACAACCCAGAAAGAAAAATGAACCAAACCACTAAATAGTCTCCGCCCGTGATTCCTGAAAATAAGCAAGACGTTCTCTTGAACGCATTCGCAACCTTAAGTTAGACAGAACACATTTTCAGGAAGACACTTCACTCATTGATCACTCTCTGCGAGAAAAATATTACGACTGTCCAACTGCACGCTGCCACTAAGCTTTAGACAGTGTCCTCTATTTGCAGTAACATTGGAAAATTCAAAGAAGTAAGGGAAGGCCAGGCCACGAGGGCCCATGGACAATTTTGAAAACCTTTATCATCACACCCCCGAATTCCGCCTCAGTTCCATTGAAGTTAGATCGAGACGCCTTAATCTTAATCTCTCCTCGTAGGATAAATTTTCAGACAGTCATCCTTCTAGTCCCCTACGCTGAACGTTATCAATAACCTGCTTGTCTTTTTGCAAGTAGGATTCCCAACTTACAGAATTTCCAGGTTCGTCCCCCCAGTTGCTAAACAGCACTGACAACAATATCATTATCAAGGAAACTGAAGTTACGTCTAATCAAGCCACGAATCCAATTACCTCTTCTAGCAGCTTCGGCACATTGCTGGAAGGTTTCAAAGAAGATCAAAACAATCCCCGAGATCTTTTCTGAAATCAACCTCCTGAATTTTTTTGGCCATTTAACTTGAAGGAAGCGTGTGCGAATTGGGAAAACCAATATGCATAACTTTGCACTTTCGACATTGAAAACTTTTCCAGTCGGAAGACCATTTGAAAATTATAGCCAGATCCCTTGAACAATTTCAAGCACATCATCATTCGAACCGACCTCCCATTACAACTTGGTATCGTCTGCGAACTCTTAACCCTGGAATGAACAGAACCTTCAGATCGTCAATATCCGCCAGAAAGAGTAACGCCCGAGAACCGATCCCGTGAACACACTAGTGACCTTTTGCAAGAGACTACCGCACATTAATGACAACTCGTTGTTCCCTATTATGAAGCCCTCACGAATCACACTTACAGGACATTCCCCTGCAATTCCAAGCTCTTCCACTTGATCAAGAGACGCTCATTAGGGAACTTGTCAAAAGCTTTCTGAAAGTCCGAAAATTTATCAACAGCATTGCCGTTGTCACATAACATTTACATCTTCCCTATTCCAGAAATTAGCAAACCAACTATTTGTCCTAAACCCACTGCTGAGAATCCCTAATCACTACCGACTATGCTCATTTAAATAATCAACCATATGATCCCGAATGATTGATTCCCTTACCTTGCAGACAACACAGGTAAGACTGACTGGCCTGTAATTAACAAGGAACGAGCCCGTTTCCCCTTTTCGGACAATGAGAAAACATTTGCTCTCCTCCATCTCCGGAGACAATACCTCTTGCAGAATGTCTTATTGAAAAGAATAGCTATGGAACCTACAGCTCGTCGTCAAAGGATTTTAATAAGAAAGGATAAACTCCGTCAGGACCATGAGCTTTATCACTTTTTGGAGTCTTCTGCATTTTCTCTCTTCACTAACCACTCGGCACAACCATATTACCAATACTATGCCGAGAAACCCCGACAGACCTAGGTCACCAAAATTATCAAGTTCTCATGAGTAAAACAGACGAGAAATATTATTGGAACCTTAGCCATCTCTTGGCTATCGTGATTGTACTATACCCGAGTCGTAATCATCAAAGGACCAATGCTTGGTCCTTGACTTTCTGATTCCCCCTCACATAAGATAAAAATGCACGCGGATTCTCCTTGATATTAGCGGCAATCTGCCTCTCAAAGTCAAGTTTAGCACTAAAACTAAACGCTGCAGCTTTTTGCTGAACTGTGAAATGCTCTAGATCAGACCCCGAACGCCAGAATAACGCTAAAGTCGCCAAAAATGTCGCTTACGTTTGTAGGCCAGGAAAACTTCCCTATTCATCCAAGAAGGCCTCTTGTTCTTCTGGCACGTTTCCTCCAAGAACGTAAACTTTCATAACCTCGTTAACCTTTCAATGAAACCATTCAAGAGTAACTCATTCGCACTTTCTTAACAATTACGCCATCTATTTCGCTAAATAACCTAGAAAGGCCATCGATATTTGCCTTCGCGAAACAAGGAACAGCTCTACACTCTGTGTATATTGACTGAACAAACACATTAAAAGCTAAAATACGTTATCCCTTGCACCGAGCTTACCCAGCTCTCTACCATCATCTACAGAATCTGATCACTGCTCAAAACGAAATCCAAAATATAATGCTTTCTGGTAGGAAAATGTACATTGCTTGAGAAAGGAAAACAATCCTGGCGTGACATTGAAAAAGCCAGATCCCTGACTGCCTCTAGTACCATCAGACCAAGAATATTCTGTATAATTGAAATCACCCATGTTGGTACTCCTTCTATAAACTTCGAAAAAGCATGTGCCGTAAAAGAAGAGCGGTTGTTGTCTCAGAGCTATTTGAGAACGGGTACACCACGCCCAACTAATAAGACCTGGAATACCAGAGATTTAGACGAATTTACACACCACACAAGTTGACAAACCCCCACTTCGGGCCTTCTCACAACTATTCAAGTCAGACCTCACAATACAAACAAACTCACCCCAAAACCATGCCAACGGGGAGTATCGGTCCTATCTTGCTAATAAACACATAACCATGAAGGTTCACTTCGGCTTGTGGAAAAGACACTGTTCAACCCGCTCTGTAATAACCAATGACGTCAGGCTTTGCGTTTCATGGCTAAAATCTGCAACTCATCAAGACTTGTTCCTGAATACTTTGAACATTAGCACAAGAAAAAGACAGCTGGCTACAGATCTAATCGCTATGTTGACCTCGCCAACCTCCCCACGGCGATGGCTTCCTAGTTACAACCCTGCCAGGAAGCCTACGGACACCAGACACCCTGCCCAACTTTAGTTAACAACCCTTCCCACACAGACTATTACCAACTTTCTAACACTCAAGCCCCCGCACCATTAAGGTGAAGAACCATCTTAGACGAAAAGATCCCTCCTTCCCCAGAAACACCGAAACCTCCACACTGAACGCCCCCCTCGCGTCATTCTAATTCCTAAACCACCTGTTGCACCCGCAAATCGTCCCTACCTGCCAACACCCCGCCAAACCCTAGGGAGAATGCCCGGCAAATCGCGGACCTTTCGACCTAGTGGACTTCAGCCTGCACAGCATTTCACGGAATTCGGGATCTTAGGACGGCCTACGTCACCCCGTAGATTAGAGTGCCCTATCTCGACAACCACCACAACCACCTCCTCATCCCCCCCATCCTATTAACCCTCCTCCGAATATCCTCCACCCTTTGCTCCGGAAGACCTACCGACACTCAAATCCCCCACCCAAACCTTTCCTTTTACCTCATCCCTCCCCGCCACAGTCCCACGCTTCACATTGTCCATCCACCTCGACGGAAACCACCGGCTCTGACTGTCGCACCTCCTCTGTACTCACCCCGCCCCCCGCCCCCACTCCATCCAACTGACCCCCCTGCAACGTGCCCTGCCTCCTCAACTTCCAGCCCACTAAAACTATTCCAGTGTCCAAGGCTTTAAAGCTAGTACATGTGGAAAGAAGATATCAAAAAACCACACACCAGATTTGAAGTTCTAGCATGTTTCCTATACACGAATAGCTCTGTTTGGTTCACCAGTATGGATGGTAGCACAACTTTCCAGGACAGAGACATATTGGTACACTGCAAGCGAGGGCTTGTCTCCGCATTTCAGCTCTCAATACAGAATGTCAAACGACTGCTCAGCCAATCAGCCTGCTCGAACCAGTGTCAAGAATTTTTCCACAGACGCGCGCAAAATCCGCGGAACTCTGTATTTATTCGGGTTTAACGCGGAAAAGCATGAATTGCTTGAAAAGAAAAAAAAAACCCTTTTAAATTTAGAGATAATTCCTTGAAAAATGCACAATATCACAATAAAATTCAAAAAATGGCAATCACGTCGCGATGCCCCTCGTTGCTGCTATAATCCTTTTACCATCCATTAATTCCATGTTAAAATCAACTAAAACAACATCGTTTTCAATTTCTTTCCGAATCTCGAAAAGCTACGCACGTCGTGATATGCAGTGCCGTAGTGCAAGCCACTAGCATCGGCACTCGCCATGTACTGTTAGGCTACGTGAACTCTTAACACCGGGGGCTTGCCATTTTTTTACGTACAAATTTTGCATCTAATGCCGAAAAACTGTTGCGTACAGTTTGTTGCTCGGAATCCACAAACTTTGAAACCTCAATAGAGCCGAAATTGCTCAGTGAATCCTTGACTCAATTCCTGACAACATATGAACCGAAACAAAAGCAATGGATAATCATAATCTCACTAGCTCATCATGAGCTAACATTTAGAGACCATTTTTTTGTCAAATCGCAATACAGAGAACAAGAGCTGAGGCTCAGTAATTCCTAATGTCCTCGCCGGCCTACATGTGCACAACTAGAAGAAATGTTGTTGAGAGGCTTTTATAATGGGGGTTTCAATATTGTGCCGTAGGGGCAGGAGGTTTGAGAGCTAGCAGGGGGTCTGAGGGGTATGATTTTACTCATATTAATGATAGTTATATAGTTGCTAGGAATTTGAATTCTACTTTGGGCTGGGGCATTGCTAATATTTTATCTTCCAAGTGCCACGGCACACTTTCCATCCTGTCAGGTTCGCCCACAGCCAGCTTCTCTTGGCATTTTGTCACATGAAACACCACCCGTGGTTTGCCCTTGGGGCTCCCAATGTCGGGTCTGTCCCCGCTGGTGCTTTCCGTAGGATTTTTTGCTCCCTGATGGAGCATGGTGCGTTTACTGGATGTGGCTTCCCATCATCTTTCAGTGGCCTTGATTGGTTTAGAGAGAAAGCCTTTTCTCATCATCAAGCAATCAACGATGAGCATCTCCACCGCCACTCTTCACCCTTGTCCCATCATGTGGTGGGATTGGTTGACTGGCTGGCTCCTTTCTCTGCCACTGTTCCCATGGTCGAAAATGAAAATCCAAATGTTAGTCCAGGCAGCATCAATCCCCCGGTCATCCCTCAAACAACTGCTCAGCGGCAATCAGCATAGCAAATTTGTAGATTGTCATATGAAATCAATCTTCTACTCTTGATCCAACTGAAGCAGTCCTCATGTAAATATCAAGCATCAAGTCATTGGCTAACTCCCCCCCTGTTTCATTAGAAGTAGGACCAGCAGCATACCGATGTCACTGGTGTAGTGACCCATTTCATTAGAAAGGTAGGACCACAGCAGACTCGATGCAGTGGGTATAATGATTAGATTTATCCACTCATCCAACCAGTACAACCTTTGCCTACCCCTTGTGGATATGGGACCTGCCACTGGTGCTCTGAAAAGAATTTTAAACAAGGTGACTATTTACCATGACGTCCTGACAGCTTGCATGTCCTAGCTTTGCACTAAATGACTACATACATATTTCTGCTTGAAAAGAAAAAAACCTTTAAATTGCGACTAAATTTCCTTTAAAATGCACAAATATCACATAATTCAAAAATGGCAATCCCGCGAGCCACACGTTGGCTCTGTAATCCTTTATACATCCATTAAATCCATGTTAAAATTCAACGTAAACATCGTTTTCATTTCCTCCGAATCTCGAAAAGCTTACTCACACGTTTGGATTATGCTTGCCGTAAGTGCAGGCCACTAGCATCGGCATCGGGCCATGTACTGTAGTAGGCGAGTGAACTCGTAACACCACCCGAGTGCTTGCCATTATTAATACAAATTTTGCATCTATCGCCGGGAACTGTGGCGGAAAGTTTGTTGCGCACTGCACAGATAACTGCTGTCATGAGATTGAGAACATTCTATGTTTACGTGTTACATGTTCTAATTTGGATTCATTACGTGTCCATTTCTACTATACCAATCCCAATCTGTGTATTGCACGGCTCGAGTGGCATCACTGTAGATTCTTCCCGAAGGACCCGAACACGTGCGAAATGCACAGTTTCTACTGTAGCTAACTCGTGCAATCAGGGATTTTAGCTCCCGTCAGTGTTGGCCATACGCTCATAACCAAGACATTTTTAAAAAACGAATACAGCGGAATTTGGTTTCCTGAAAAGCAGAACGAAGCAGAATTTGACTTTTAAAAAGCAAAAATTCCTTTGTACGCTACTCTAACCCCTGAAAGACATTAGAACCCGGGAACCCAGTCACTCACCTATGACATCCCCTGCTAGCTCTGGGCTGCACTCCACACCACAAACCCCTCACAAAGAGGAACGCCCCCCGAAGCCCAATCAGCCAGACCATGGGACTGTTGCCAGAAACCGGAGCCGCCCAGTCAACCAATCCACCACTGAGGACAAAGGTGAAGAGTGCAGTGAGATGATCATCCGTTGTGTTGATGATTAAGACAAATGGCTTCTCTCTAAACTCAATCAATCAGGCTGAAGATGATGGTGAAGCCACATCACAGTCAAGGCACCATGCTCCATCCGGGAGTCAAAAATCCTAACATCCGGAATCACCACGGGGACCGACCCTTACATGGGAGCTCCCGAGGCAAACCACGGGTGATTTCAATGCTGAAAATGCCAAGAGAAGCCAGCCGTGGGAGAACCTGATCCGGGATGTAAAGTGTGCATTGGACGTGGAAGTAACATATTATATGCCATGCCCCAGCCCAAAGTAGAATTCAAATTCCTAGCAACTATATAAAATATCAGTAATATGAGTAAAATCATACCCCTCAGACCCCTAGCTAGCCTCAACCCTCCATCCCCACCACAAACGTTGCACCCCATTATAAAGCCATGCTCAAAACCATTCTTCTAGTTGTTCACATGTAGCACGGCGGAATTACGAGCCCTTGGGCTCTTGTTCTTGTGAATTGGTGGAAAAAATCGCTAAATGTTGTCTCATGATGAGCTAGTGGATTATTTATCCCATTTGTTTTGTCTCGGTCATATTTGTTCAGAAGTGAGTCAAGATTCACCTGAGCATTTTGGCTTTCTGGTTCAAAGTTTGTTGGATTTTCACAAAATTCCACAAAACTGGCAGTTATGGTTTACCATCTGTCCTGATCAATTGAATTGCGTTGAGATCACTGAATGTAATTTTATTTGTGTGACTAATTTGGCATAATATAATTCCATGAAGATTGGCGATTGACATTAAAGTGTTTTTGTAGTGTGGTCTATTTTTGGTTATGAGAATTTCGTTGTGAGAAGTGGGGTAATTGGCGCAGAAGTCACTAGAGGTCATCAGTTATGTTCTAATTTTCAGAATTTATGACAAATGCCTTATTTTTCATCTTACTGACTTGAAATTGGTAGAGTGGATTCTGTGGCACTGAGCTTCAAACTAGAGCAGCCGCCTCGTCAAATGGGTTTCAGGTTCTGGGGGGGGGGGGAGTGACAAAGGACAAAAGTAGAATGTAGGTGTCATTTCAACCCTAATTGAAGGCATCATTAGGAAAAATCAAAAAATGCTTTGGTGCAGATTGATTCTGTCGATAATGGCAAGAATTATACATAATTTTAATAGACAAATGTAATGTTGTTACAAGGTCTCCTTCGATGGTGTCGTACCTCATTCTAATACTGATTATTTGCAGTATATGGATTACTAGATGGTATACCTATGGAGAGGCCTCACCATCAACCGCTGGGGCGTGTTCTCTTATTGAGCTGCTACACCGCCAGCCGCATCACGACAGCAAGGAATTCAAACGGATTGGCAATTAATCTGTACCGGGATAAGGACTCCAAGAAGCTGTCCGAAGTACCCACAGGTAGGGGAGACTTGGATCCATCCTGTTTGGGTATAGGTTTAGAGATCTCTCTGCAGAGGTGGGGAAAGTCACCAAAATCTGTTCAAGTCACATTGACTCAAATAGGTTGGCAAGTCACTGTACAAACTCATGGAAGCAAGTCTCATCTCTGGGTCCTTGTTAACTCCAATGTTGCTTTTTGTATAAAATGCATTGAACACATATCTTATAACCATCAAGTTATTCTAGTGGAGGTCAGGACTCTATAGGCAGTCTATTGTCCACAAAAACCCAAAGTGGTGGAACGTTTTTGAAGACCCAACTACATAGAAAATTCTAATAAATGGCTAGGGGAAAACTGAATGTCCAGCCGACCCTGACATTTATACCAGTACGACTTCTGTTTTGTGTTGTAATTGTGCGGAGTTGAATGACCCCTTCATGCAACAATGGAAATGATGCTACTTGCATGACCCTGCAAATAATTTTTAAATCAAATTACACAAAATTACTACGAAAAATAACTAGATGAGTAGGCTGTTGAAATGGGTCCCACAGCTGGTCTGAAACAGTTAGGGCATTTCAAAGTCACAAGAGGTCTGCGGGGATATACACGTCGGCGTTCCCCCGCCTGCCCATGTCTAGTTATTCTATGAGAGGGGATTACTGTAAGTGGGTTAACACCTTGTTTCATTTGTTGTTTTGGGTCTACCTTGTACAGCAAAATATGGCCCAAAGTAGTAAAGAATTTTATGTGGATGAAAAATGATCTATATAGAGGCCCTCATGAAAGTAGGCAGGCCACAACCCCTCCACCGCCCACCCTTTGTTGAAGAGCAAAACTGAGATGTGTCTTCGTAGTAGGAGGTCGGGTTACAGCGCAGGGCTTCTTCTCCCTTTAGTTATGATGTCATAATGGTTCTTCTGTTCTTAAAGCCCCAGTACCAGTCAGTACTCCCATTCTTAAATTATTAATTATGTCCAAATGAAAGAAAATGCAATACTATGTGAGAACAAAATTGCTAAAATGAATCGGTACATACAGTTTTCGCCACACCGTGTTGGGGGGGCTGACGCAATAGCAGCAGGTGCGGCCCTGCGAGTGTCTTGGGTTGTGGTGTTTGTGTCCTTCACACAGTGTCAAAATGCTCCTGACACTCACTTACCTCAAGGTATGCATATCTTTGTGTATCTCACTCACATCACTGTGTTTGTGCAGCTTGTGTATTTATTTTTGTAGTTGGAACTGGTTTATGGAATGACTCCACACCTAAAAATGTAGGGACAGGTGACATGGTATTTATGAATTGAGGCATGACGCCTTCATTGCAACCTCTCCTAGAAAGACATTAGGATGAAATAATTCTTGCATTAGTACATCACTGTGGTGTTTTAGTAGTCGACTGTTATGATTACATCTATTCATCTCCGGAATACATGCACGTTTGTGTAGTGCTTTGCAGAGCATAAATGTTCCCAACCTGGTTCCCCGGTCCAGTGCCACTGTATCACAGGTTTGTACTGAGATTCCTCAGGAATGCAATCTTTTCACACAGTTCCAGATAATTTTTTCTCTGGGTGAATCACTTCAGAAAATTTGCCCATTTATTTACAAGAGGCATTCGCACTTTCATGACCACAGAGCCCTACTCCAAGTCAAGGACATTGACAGGAAAGGCGGTAACCAAATGTTGCAAGGCATCATGGGTATTGATGGGCAGAGATGCCGGAGATGGCCGGGGGGGAATGAATCCTACCACCGTAGGAGATGGCAGCAAAGGTTGCCCGGCTGAAGATGTCCTGCTACAGCAACCTAGCTGGTAAGGTTATTCCACTGCTCATTTTATTACGTAAGTTCCTGGTAAGGTGAGATCCCGTCCGCGCGCATGCACAGTCAGTTCGTCTGCCGTTAGCATGCTATGCCGATGCCAATTTTGCGTCCACTTTGTCAGCCGTTTTACCGAATATTTTACACAATTTTTTGGTACGAAGCGTTAGTTTCCACAGTTCATAATGTCCAACTCGCGAATTTGTTTGGAGGTATTTCTTTTGCTCAAGTTTTCGGACACTCACTAACATGGATGCAGAAGATTCGGGAGGGTTTGTTCATAACGAAGCCGACGCCACGTGGCTGGCAGTGGGCCCCCCCCCTTTGCTGCTAGGCCGAGCGTTATAGCTCACGACGACTGGTGAAGGCCTGCAGAGTATTCCACTCTCATTTAAGTCTTTGGTGTTAATGCTTTGGGTCCCGAGATTTTCTGAGAGGCATTAGCACATTTGAAGGGCTCCCCAGCCACATGTCCACTTTATAAAGGAGTTGTCTTCTTCCATGTGCCCTCTCGTTCACCGCGCGCCTCCGTTCGTCAGTGGCAATTGCTACTAGATCAGCAGCCAACGCTGAGTGACGCATGGAGTGTGACCCTATATCACTGCTGGCTAGTTTTGGCACAGGGTCATCTAGATAACCCATATACTCGAGTAATTTCTTTTCTTAGCTGGAAGGGGGGGGTACAGACTTCAAGCAGGTAGGTTGTTGAACTATGTTTCTGATATCCTGCTGACTGTATCTTACATGGCTAAGACGGCAAAAGGCCCTTAGAACCTATTATGAGCCCCCGCTTGAGAAGAATTGAAAGACTAAGTGAAGAACAGCTTGTTTATATTCTAGACTTAAAAGCTGAAGGTTGTAGGAAAGGGAAAGCAGATAGATGGCAAAGCAATTCCAAAGGCTCGAGGTCCTGACGGACGGCTGAGGACGAAGCGAACAGAGCGGGCGTTCCGAATGCAAACGTATTCGGTGTATGCTGCTTGTCGGCCGAGTTATCAGGATGGGATAAAGGGTGGGGGCATAATACCCACATATGTAGCGATAGAAAAAGGAGAGAGCTACGACACATCTACTCCCCCAAACGCGTGTAACGTACTCCAGGTGGGGGCGAGTCTGTGCTTTATAGAGTCACCAGATTGAACAGCTCAAAGTAGTTTCGAGAGTGCAAACGTTGTATGCGGCACTAACAAACAACATCACATCTCTTCAGTGTGCCGCCACTGAGCGGTCGACTGAGCCAACGTCTCGTTCAAATTCTGAAGAGCCTTTGTGCAAGTCAAGGTCATTCAGGAAGTCACTGTATTAAAATCTTTGGGAAGGTAAGTCCTCACCTATGGGCAAGTCATTGGCCCTATCCAGTACAACTTGGTCCCTAGCTCCGCATATTCAGGTCCTTACCCGAGAGACGGTATTTACTTTACTGCCGTTGTGATCAGTGCTCTGGTTTCCTGAACGCAATCCACTGCCTCACGACTGAGGGAGATTTTATATGTGCACCACTAGTTGAAACATGGGGGGAGAGCCGCCAATGAGTATAAACCATTAGTGGGTGACATTGTCTCATTGGGACTGGCCCGAATTTGCAATAAATGTCCGCCAGTGGGGTTCCATGGGCTAAAAACGAAAGTTGGTTTCAAACGACCGCCATGTTCCGAGACAAATCTGCAAACAAGTAGCGAGAGATGACCACCGTCAATTGGAGTCTGGTGGTGCCCACTTTAACCTATCTGAAGATTCCCTACGGCAGACATGTGTGCCAAATGTCTATTGTTGAAAAGTTATTTTGCGACATGAATATCTGAATTGTGTCACGAATCCAAGATAAGGCCACCAGTAGAGTTGGTGTCCAGTTACGCCCACTCTTCCAAAACCCTCTGAGATTTTACTGTGAAGGATGGTGCCAAGTTCGCTAATTAACTGCATTGGAAAGTTACTTCGATCAACACAAAGCCGACCATAATAAGCCCCATCGTGGGTTATAAGCATATCACATTTTCTTTCAATTTCTGCCCTTTTCTTTTCCTGCCTCCACTTCCTCAAGTTGAAATTCCTGCAGGACTTGAAAGATAGCCTTCCTGTTCCCTGTCTACCTTACATTGTATTAATCATTTGTGAGACATGATAATACATGATTCACATTCATTTTCCAACTCCAACCAAACTACAACATAACGAAACACTGACGTCATCAACACTATTTTTCCCGGAGTAGGTCACTACTACTGGAAACTCGCGTCCAGAGGATCTGAGATCTTGACTCTCATGGATGCTTCAAGGAGGACTTGATACTCATTTGTTTTACATGTTATTTTTCCCTTGCTGTATACTGTGTTTTGCTTTATTTTCCTTCCACCCCCCCCCACCCATAAAGCACTTGAGCAGCTTCCGGCTTGACTTCTGTGCTATATAAGATAATTTCTTATATTACTATTTCTTATTATTAAGGATGGCATGGTCAGAATTCGGGAAGATAAAACTAGGCTAACGTTAACAGCATGATCTCTTTAGTTTATTGTACAGTGCTCTCACAAATTGGAGGTACCAATCCCTGATAAATCTCAGCAAACATTGTAGTGTTACAGGTTTACAAAATCCCCCCTCAACACATCCTGCCCTCCATGGTCTCCCCCCCCCCCCACTTCCCTCAATCATCTTACATATTGGAACCATGCTAACCTTCTGTTAGACTCCAACCCGAGAGGGGGAGAGTTGCATGGGTGCATTTTTAAACATTCGGTCCATGATTGTAGTTTTCCACCTCTGTTAACTGAGCTATTTCGTACATTTCATATTACGTATTCTTGCAATAGTTAAACTAGCTAAATGAGCCAATTTGTACATTTTTTGTGATTTTTTTTTTTTTTTTTTTTTGAAAGCTTGTTTGCTCCATGACCCGATAACCCAACTACGAGCGATATCAGATCCTGTGACTCTGTTCTGGACATGACAGCAGAACACCAAGGCCTTGTATGAAGGAGTTGCCCTGTATCAAAGAGAAGACTACGACCGAGCCAAGCGACCCTTACCCAGGCACTGAAGCCTACGAAAAGGGTAGTGATCAGTACATTCTTGAAGACCTATTCGGAGGTTTAATAGTAAGTCTGGGATTCAACAGGAACTGTGTTCATTGTCCACGAAGTAAGACCCAACCCGCTCCCAAAGAAAAAAAAGAAGAAAAATGTCAGATTTACACGTCTACACACAACTACAGGGGTGGTTATGCCTGGCTTCCATTCATCAAGTAAGCGTTCACAAGATCTTCATGGGGAGGTGAGGGGGAGCGGGGGTTAAGGTAAGATCCCAGGGAAGTAAGCCCTCATAAATGTCCCCTATTGGCAATAGTAACTATAAAGAACTATGCGCAGCCGATTCGGGAAATTGCACAACTTGTCTTGAACTAGTCCGTGAAGTGCTTACCACTGAGTCGAAGGCACGCATTGGCCCGACGCTGCCACGACCAGTTTGCGCGTAGTTCACGAAGTGTCGCACAACATTTGTTTTGATTCCTTGACGAGTCATAGGAATCTATGGCAGTCCAACATTGTGTGTGTTTGTGTGTGTTGTGTGTAAGTGTGTATGTGACTCCCACTTGTAAACATGATAACTTTCCGTCTGATAGGTCTGGCTCATACTTGGTATATGTGTTCCCCATGATGATTACATTATCCCTATTGTTTTGGGGTCAGGTCAGAGGCATCTGAGTCACCCAGAGGCCAAGTCTGAAAACCTTGTAAACATGATAGTCCAGAAGTTATTGGTCTGCAATCAGGTGAAATTTGGTGTGTAGCTTTCTTATGGGGGAGTACAGGAACCCTATGTTTTTCGGTATAGGTTGCGGTGATTTTGGTCAAAAATGGGATTTGTGAACACTTGTAAACACGATAACTCGAACCCCACCTGGAGTGATGAAGCTCATGCTTGTATGTGAGCTCCCCAAGTGATGAGTTACATGAAACCCTATTGTTTTGGGGTCAGTCAGAGTCATCTAAGGTCACCCGAGGTCAAGTCTGCAACCTGTAAACACGATAAGTCCAGATGGTTGGTCTCATCAGGTTGAAATTTGGTGTGCGCCTTTCTTATGGGGAGTCACAATAACCCTATTGTTTTTGTATAGGTCATGGGTTGACTGACCCGCCTGGATGGATGAAGCTCCATACTTGTATGTGTGTTCCCCATGATGAGTACATGAACCCTATTGTTTGGGGTAAGGTCGAGGTCATCTGAGGTCGCCATAGGTCAAGTCTGAAAATTTCGAAATTCCAGTTTGGTAGCGTTCTTTATCAAGAGTATAGAACCCTATTGGTTGGTTGAGATACATGGGAAATTGTCAGTTTGTTATGTTGTCCATAATGATCTGGTGCAATCTCTTTTTGTCCTTGTCTATGCTATAGGTTTTGTCAAAAGAGTCAAGGAAATCACGAGCCTTCTGGCTTTCTGGTTTGTCATGCCCCGCATTCCAAACATGTCACGCAGGCCCGCATTCCCTGCACGCTGCCACAAACACTTTCTCGCATTGGCCACGAAATGGTACGAACGAATGCACAAAACTATGCGGGGAAACACCCCAATGCCCGTGGCAAATGTAAAGGGGGCTTAAGTCTCAATGTCACAGACAGTGTGTGATTGTAAGCGAAGAGAAAAAACCATTGAATAACTTGTTGCGAGTGGTGGGGTGTGTTGGTTTTTGCCTGACCTGGCCCCAATGTTTGGACATGTTTGCGGAAAGTGAGGCAGTGCCTGGCCAGTGTTGATACTCATCAGCTGAAAACTAAACGTTTCCAGGGTTGAAACACTCGATAATACTTTGAGACAACCATATTATTGAGCCTGGATCGAAGACATCCTCACTGGTAATGACAATCAAATTCTGAAGCCTGACCATCCTAGCTTATTTCTCGAACAGACGTTTCACGTTTTTTGCCTCGTATTTACTTTGTATCACTAATGCACAGCAGTGATGTAATGTTAAATTGGCAGTTTGTCAAGACAAGGAGTTATTCAAACTGTCATGATAAATATTCACATCCTCATGGGGTGGGACTAGTAGACAGAATTTGAAAAAAAGGAGATAGCCTACAATCTTGGACTACATTATTGGAACACTCACTGCCATAAACCGCTCAGGGCCCTGGAAATTACGATCTTGAGGCATACTACATGTACTATATTTACACCTACAGTTCAGATGAAATGTGCATGAAGCTTAGTCAGTATTATCGATGACCAATACTCCCGGGTGTTCAGGAATTTGAGGTCAAAGGCCATCTAGGGGTCATTTTTGCCAAAAAGGTGATTTTGGGGTCAACAAACAAAATGATTCTTCTCCCAGAGATCAAAATTGAATGACCATGATAGTTGGTCGATATTATTATCGACCAATCGTAATACAGGGTGTTCAGGAATTTGAGGTCAAAGGCCATCTAGGGGTCAATTTGGCCATTCTGCTCAAATGGTCAAGCTGTCCTTCTGCTCTACAGAATAGATTGGATGATCATGAAAGTTGGTCAGAGTAATCATTGACCAGTGATACTTATGGGGTGTTCAGAACTATGAGGTCAAAGGTCATCTAGTGGTAAATTTTGGCCATCTCCTTTGAATGGTCAATTGGCTTCTTTTTGTGTGGGACAGATCGGACCATCATGGAAGTTGGGCAGTATCTCCTTGACTATGGTACCTTTATGATGGGTCAATATGGGGTGTTCAGAAATATGAGGTCAAAGGTCATCTAGTGGTAAATTTTGGCCATCTCCTTTGAATGGTCAATTGGCTTCTTTTTGTGTGGGACAGATCGGACCATCATGGAAGTTGGGCAGTATAATCGTTGACTAATGTTACATATTTGTCAATATGGGGTGTTCAGAAATTTGAGGTCAGAGGTCATCTAGGGGTCAATTTGGCCAATTTGTTCAAATGGTCAAGCAGTTTCTCCAACAGTTCCATTTGAAAGTGCATAACACTCAGTAAGATCATTCAGTGACCCAATGTACGGCTGGTTACATATGGTCAAGCAGCTCCTACTACTACTGATTAAATCAGATGATAATGAATTCGCACTATTACAATTGATAAAATTGTCAATATGGGGTGTTCAGGAATTGAGGTGGAAGGCCTATCTAGGGGTTCAATTTCAGGCCATTTTTTTCAAATGGTCAACGTGACTTCTACTCAATTTGGGTTTAAGAACATTTGTGTGGCTTATCTTTCTACAGAATAGTTTGGATGATCATGAAAGTTGGTACTTTCATTTTTGACTGTTGATAAGTATCATGTCAAAGTTCATTCAAGGTAGTTGAAAATTATGCATATTTCCTACATTCAACTGGAACAAATTGATAGGTGAGCTACTGTGCCATTGGCACTCTTGTATTGAATTCTGTTTGGAGGATTTGCACAATGAAGGCCCTTGAGTTAGCCTCACTGTGTAGACCAACGTAGATTGTGCAATGGAAGATTCTTTCTTTTCCAAAGTTATAGCAAATGCATAGGCCTACCCGGAAACAGGGACGTAGCTATCCAAATTTTAGTGCCGGCTAAAATTGGTACCAATTACAGTCAATTCACTGATCAACAGTTGGGGCAATTGGGCTGTTGTTTTGGGGAGTAGAATGATAATTTATTATTCCAGATCTAAATTGTGCGTGAGTGTGGTTGTTCAGGCTGAGTGCTGTCTACTACGAACCATCACTGACCAGTGTGCTGAATCCTGCCCGAATTTATCCTGGTAGAGTTGATCTAGAATTGCTTTGTAACAATTTAAACCTGATGTTGGCGTAATTAGATGAATCCTCATTTTAATCTTCCCATTGCGACGACTTCATGATTGTTCAACTTTTGCCATTGGACGGCCCAGCGTCAAATGATGCTCAAAGCTATCACCAGTGCCTTTGTGCCTTAAGCTGCATAAATCCTCATTTGGGTATATAAAGAGTTGTCAATCCATACCCGACATTCAAGTTTTTATGGCATCATTCTGGTGCTAAGTCTCATTTCTGGGTATTATGGGTGGTTCAGTTCAATTAACTACACATAAACTGCAGGATCTGTGAATCTGTACTCTCCAAATGGACTTGTTTTCACTGGCTGTTAACTGTCAAGTATAATAGGCTCAAACTTGGACTGCGTTTTAGTGACGGTAGTGTTAGATATTTACTCATTAAGCCAAAAGTAAGGGGCGGATAGGCTAACGGAGCAGGTGCACAGCCATTACATCATCTAACAGAGTAAACAGTTCCCAAGAGGGGGACTGATAGTAGGCCAACACCCACTGCTAGCACCAGAGTTGTATATACAAAAATTATGTCTGCTTACAACTGATAACTGAAACACATGCCCTTTGCATTGAGTCGCCGTGCAAATTATCTATCACAAACAGTCCACAAAAGGCCCCTCGTATTGACATTCGACATCATTGTTCAATTGAGCAGATTTGGAAAGAAAAACGGTGATCTCATAAAGGATTATGTCCTATATTCTTCACATTCTCAGAGAAATAATGGAATATTTCATGCATGGAATAATGACCAGATATTCGGACCTTTGTTTTCAAATTGAACTCGTATTCATGACATCTAAAGGATGGCAAAATACTAAGATTATAACCTAGGGATTTGTAAATCTCTTATTCTTATGTGCGTGGGTTTATTCGAAACAAGGACTCTCGTTACCATTCATTTTTACCTAATCGGAATGCATCCCATCGTGCATTAATAAATTATGTCAAACATGCACAACCCTGCAAATTACTAATATAAAATTTCTTCATTAATTTCACTTTGGAGAATGGTAAGTCTGTGCACTTCTCGATTGCTGCAGTCCAGGCTCCCTTCAAATGGGGTGTAAGCTA
Organism: Sclerodactyla briareus; assembly: GCA_026419785.1. NCBI lineage: Eukaryota > Metazoa > Echinodermata > Holothuroidea > Dendrochirotida > Sclerodactylidae > Sclerodactyla > Sclerodactyla briareus. The sequence goes on along the minus strand of JAODTK010002154.1, from coordinate 380,158 downwards.
CCATTGTGGCGTATTAAAACAAGACAGACACATAACATATACGTTGTAAATAGGAATCATTCATGCGCATTACAGTCAACTATAATTTCGACATGTGGGGCGGGTTTTTTTTTTTCCATTAAATCTATGAACAAGTTCGGAGTTACAGTTTAATGAGATGATAATGATAATTGTGTCAAATGTCATGGGGAACGGGGACGGAAGTTCGACTTGAACAACAGTGTGCAGAACACTCTTTTGAAACCGGCCCAAAAATAATAAATCCTATACAAAATTTAAGATTCCCCCAGACGTATCAACAATAACATCTGAAACATGGATAAATGGATTCAGTTTTTTAATAGTGGGGCAGTTTAAAAGAAAACCTGTAACGAATGCAATGGGGGGAATCTACATGCGCACTTACAATTACAAACGGTTTTTTTTTTTTTTTTTCTCTTTTTTTTTTTTCTTTTTTTTGCTATTGAGGAAGCCAGCCGTAGTTGGTGGATAGTTTGTGGGATGTTCTAGTATCATCTCATCCTCTGTGTTGTCTTCTGTGATGTCAGGCATTATTGCCCGATGGGCTCTCCTTAGTTTCTCTGCCTGTGAACCAACTCGTGAACATAAAGTCACTAATTAATCTCTGGAATCCTTGGAAGTGTGTGAGGCATTTTAAGAGGGATTCTCCTCCCATCAGGATGGAGTAATGTCATTGTCCCACAATGCACTGCAAAGCAATATATTAGAAAACTACTAATGTACTATTGACGATTGACATCACATCACTTGGTTAGGGATAAATCAAAAACTAAACTCCTGCAGAATATGTAGTCCCTGTTGACCAGTAATTACCGAGTCAAAGGGGATAGCCCCCTCTATTTTCTGGAAGGCTGGAAGAAGCTGCTTGCAACGGATGTAGTTAATGATGGCGATAAATGAGTGATTTATATACTATACTGCAGTTCATGGTATCTTTGATGATGAGAACCTATTTCTTTTCAAAACTCCTTCTCCAGTGTCACTCGCTATACTCTGCTACATTATGGTTTCAACTTGCGACCAAGCAACAAAATTCTCGGAATGATGTCAGGTATGGGAGAATAGCAAGTCTCACCCACCAGTGTTATAAGGACATGCCTTGATTCACAACATTTATCCCATGAACAGCATAATGTTAAGCACACTGCCTCAGCTAGATTTAAAGAAGGAAATGGGGGTTAGATTCTAAAACTTTTGTCGTGTGGCAAAGCACCACACTGCATGAGATAAAGTATATAGCGGTTTTGCAGTTCAACAGCACCTCCTCAAAATAGGCAGCAGAATATATAACTACCGCATGTTCCAGGAGTGCAATGACTCAAAGACGCAGGAAACACCGGAAATTGTCAGCATGTTACTCAGCAAAAGGGGAAAAGTTGTGTGGAGATAGTGTGAAGTTGGCCCGGTTCTGGAAAATCATGCATGATCAGAGTGACAGGGCTTAGAGCGAATTTGTTACAAACCACAAAGTTCTTGGTGGGAGGTGTAGTATCTGATATCAGTGATAATACGTCTCAGTTCATCAGTAAACATGCAGGCGAGGCTGATATGCGAATTTTAATCCTATCAAAATTAATGTGAACTGGTAAGTGGAAGATGCGAGGTCTGATTGATTTCATTCTTGATTGAAGATCACCCAGGATGAGTAGATGATCCCCATTGTTGTAGTGCCCATTTGTAGTTGCCAATCTCATTATATTCATGGAGGGCCCGGCCTATAGCGATTACTTCAAAATTTGAATCTCACCAATCGTAAAATCTGATTTTGATAAAAACTGGTGGCAGGCCATTGGTGGGTGGAGGAAATTATGTGGGCATGGGTGATAATTAACAGATGCATCCAACTCGTAATCAGGCAAACTTAAAAGACAACTGCGGGATAATTAGAAGAGCTAATATAATAGCTGAGAAAGAAAGACTGAATGCGACAGTCCAAACCTGAAGTAAAAAAAGGGTTCATACGAATTTTCCGTCACGAAGTTACATTCCTTTTAAAGTTTGTGCATGTGTATATGCAAAAGGAAAAAGCATCCCAATCATGCAATAATAATGATGTCATACTTGCAACAAACCCTGCAAACATTCTTGTTTTCTATGTGAAATTCACACATCATTTTCACTTTGGAAGCATTTAGTCTATGGGCAGGGATTGCTCAAGTGAGTCGGTAGGTCCTGTGATGGTTAATTTGGTGAGAGAAAGACAACAGAAACTTCTGCTAATGTGGAGTTTTCAACAAAATGATAAATGAGTGACCATAACATGATTTCAGGGTGTCCAAGTGTGACATCTGCATTATGTGCAATGGGATTCAGCCTGTTTCTCTGCTAAAATGGACCAATACTTTGAAGGGCCAATAACTCCACATGGAATGTTGGATTAAAAATGGGGTTTGACCTATAAATACAGTTTTCCATTCTCTCGATATAACCTCTGTTGTTTCCAGCCTTTGCAGTCTGCAGTGTTTTCGAATGAGATCATTGTCTTATTTGTGGGTAGATTGACAAAGGTTACATATGAAGATGTCCAGCGATTTTGGGGGTTGGGTCAAAGATCACCCAGGAATCATTTTCACAATTTCATGAATCACCCAACAGACGTGAACTACTGTCACCGTTCCCGCTCCACTGCTGCCAAATGATTGGGACGGCTTTACTGTGCATTGGCTTTATTTTCTGTACCCCACACTGTATAGAATATTTACAATTCAGCGACGTTTTCCAGGGTAAAAGGGGGGGGGGGGGGGGAGTGTTTTGGCTTCTTATATGTTTCTGATCATAAATGTCCTGAAAAAACATGAAATATTATACAAATTGTGGCTCTCTCAATATTATATCTGAGCAATTTCAATTGGATTTTCTAGGTATGTGTGTCACTGAGAATGACAATTAAGAAATTCACATAGCTATTCAGCTGTCAAATGAATATTGAATTGCATGGATTCATCACTTTGAGCGAAATATACGATTATGAGGGAAGAGGAAGAACAATTCCTGAAGGTAAGGCAAATACATTATTTTGGTCCTCTTGTAACATCATCGGACTAGAACAAATGATGCAGATGAAACGAAATAAAACGGAAATGAAAATTACAAATTTTGGTATGAATATGTCGTTTCTCATATATGAAGTTTTAAAGCATTCCACTGCAATTAGAGACGTGACTACAATTCCAAAAAGACCTACTATGACACAAGTGATGCTCATACATTAGTGGGGTAGTTATTCCCAGAAGAGCACCCCCCTTGGCACATTTTATGCTAAGTTTGTTGGCCCTTGTTCCTATCAGAAAAGTGCAAATAGTGCCACCATGTGGACATGACCCTGGACTGTGTAACTTACCCCTCACATCATCAGGGAGAGTTGAAACACCTGTGTGAATACAAGAGTCATAGCGAAACACATTTTCAGAGGCCAATGGTCATGTGACAGATCCCCTAGACAGATGAAAAGAGGGCATATAAGAACCCAACCCCAAATTTCAATTTGTACTATGGCAGACATGTTCGCCAAGTTCTGGTCTCCCACCATATGCAGATTTGGAAAGTTATGTACGCTCAACGCTCGAGGGTTCCGGTGGCTACACTCCCAGAACCGTAATATTCCCTTACAATTTGTGCACTGTGTAGTCATAACTAATATTACAATGCGAGATTGCAACCGGATGTCACAGCATATGTTGGCCAATTGTCTGTTGTGTGAGCTTAATAATGCATTTGCTTGGAGTCAATCGACCCCTCCAAATTTATATCGCTTAGCAGCCCCATTTTTGGAGTAGACAAATGATTTATTGAATTGTCGGTCTAATGCACACTATCAGACTGTTACACAATTTTCTTATGCAAGAACTTGGCACAGTGGAGTAATTGTACTGTGGCAACATTCTTAGCTCATTATATCCCAACAACACTGAAAGTGTTCGGGACATTATGGTTTTGGGGGGGTGTAAGGCTTTACCGCCGCTTTGTCTCCACCAATGCTTCCGGAAACTCCTATCCATCAGAGAATAACTCTTCAACACTATCCGATTGAATCTGAAACTTGGTACATATGTCACCCAAGTAAAATCTCTGACACGTTCGAAAGTGGGCACGCTGCATGTCGGCTGGCCGCTGTATTTTGGCGGTTTTACATGAAAAACGGAGTTAGTCCGTTTCCAAAACTTGGTAGTGGGGACAAAAGTTTGGTCCCGTAGAACTGACATTGGATTTTAAGGTCCGCGAATTCACAGTTATGTTTGTCCGTTTTGCAAAATATTACAGAGTTGTCGAAAAAACCAAAACTGGTGTGTGTGTACAAAAGTTCGCTCCCAAAAACATGATGGTGAGGTCAAATTGTGCTATTGCCGTGGTTCCCTAACTGTCAAATTTGAACGAACTCCTATGGATGTGGACTGCTATTAGTACTATACAATATGAAGTCATTTCAAGTCACAGAGTTCAATTTGCATAATCCCTGTGATTTTTCATTTTCAACAAACTTGGAGAATAGTGGACTTACGGTGTTTCGTGTAACAAGTAGGTAGGCATTCAAAGCATTTTAGGGGTCAAATGGATTTTCATATTAATGTGCTTTATGTAAACAAGGTCCTCAAAAGCCATTCCCGTGGGATATACACTCGGCGTTTTTACCCGCCTGCCACAGGGGGGGGGTGTTCTAGTTCAGAGCTGTTGTTCACTGACCTGCGTCTTGTGTCTGTGTCGGTCTGTGTTGCATCCTTCTGTGTATCCTTTGATGGACCGATCATTATTGCTGGTGTTAGACCTTCGATCAAGGTGTTTGTTTGTGATGTGCTGTTTTCTGAAGGAACAAATGGTCAATAGTTTATTGATTGTTACCCAGACTTCCATCTTCTGTCTTGCCTAACAAGTTCAGTAAAGTTTAGCGATCATTTGTTGTTTGCTCGTGTGTGTATGTGTTTATCTCATCTGTCATCAGGATATCTCTGGAACACTGTAAGACTGGTTTCTGTCGTCGCCTGAATAAATTCAGGAGAGACTTAATGTCACTATGCTGTGTGTGTGGGTATCACACTTTCTCGTTAGCAGGATTTTCCCAAAACCGTGAGGCTGTACACCAGGTTGGTTGTACACGATCTGATTAGATTTTGGGCACAAACTCATTAAATAATTGGTAATTCAGCTTATTTTATGTCATTTATTGTTCAAGCTCGTTAGCAAGATTACGCAAGAAACCGTATGTGCTACAGTGATGGAGTTTTGCATGTAGACCTGGGGACAGTAGATGAACTGATTAGATTTTCAGTCTAATATTTTTATTAGTGGTCTAATTTGGCAAATTTATTGAATTTCCAAGGTTTGTCAGATTTTCACGAACTTGGTTGATATGTGGTCTACCATGGTCGGGGTCACTGAGTCATTTAATGTGTCTAATTTTGCATCTTTTATGCAATTTTTGAAAGTTTCGTTGGAGTTCCAGAACTTGGTAGATGCCTCCACCTTTTGATCCAGATCAATTTTAAGGTAAGCTGGGGTCAGTAGCGTCTTGGTATGTGCCTAATATGCAAAATATCCACGTTCCAACTAGGTAAGAATTTCGGCAAACTCGGTAGGTATGGTTCCGTTAACATTTTCTGAATCTGATGTGTTTGAGTTTCATGAATTTGATTGAATTCCATCATATATAGCTTCTGTAGAATAAACACTGAGGGAATGAAGTAAACCATAGCCCTTTGCAATTGTGGCTGTTTTTAAATCTGCCATAATCAAACCCTCTCTTACCCAACCAATTGATTAAGTTGATTAGACATTCAAAATCCTTGGGGGTAAAAAAACAATTTTTTTCCCCTCTCTTCGTGCCTGGGGACGGGATAAATGTGGGGGTTCCTGAGATATATTGTGGGACATTCCTTACTGTTGCGTGGGATAGTTTGTTGGGTGTGGGGAGGTGTTTGCTGCCTGAGGGGGGGGGGGGATGGGGGGATGGCATGTTCTGGCTACTTGGAAAATAAAAGGCATGAACCAATGAAGGAAATGATTTTGATGAAAGGCAAAAGAAGCCCAGACTGCTAGGGGATATTTAGAACATTCAAGTTGGATTGTGTCAAAGAAGTGAGTTGACTGAAGTGATAAAAACTTGCATTCACATTTTGGGTATTTATGGAGAGAAGGTTAAGGGCAATTAGGGACTTTGTATAAGATTCAAACTTATTGGTCAGTAATTTTATTTGTTATATGTGAAAATATGTGATGTTTGTTTGACATTATGAGGTCTGCATGAACTAGTTGCGTGCTGTATAGTGTGTAGTGTAGTGAATAATAGAAACCACCAATCGGGCAACCAGGCGAGAAACTTTTTGGCGATCGCCTTGTATGGAATTTGGTATGTGGTATCTGGTTATGGTAACACAGTATTTGATTAGTGTTCTGGCATGAAAAGTCAACAATTACCCTCTCAATGTTTTTTTTCATTGTTTGAGCGTGGTTGTTAAGGTATGAACAATCCGTAATCTTGTAGCGTGATACGGGTCAGCTCATGAGTCCAGGATATGAAGTAGATATGAATTAATAAGATTTTCAATGTAGACTATGCTGGATCATGTGTTTTACATCTGCGAAAGTGTGTCAGATTTACAGGAACTTGTGGATATGATCTACCTTCAGCACCAATAAAATTGCCACATAGAATTGGAGTCACTGGTGTCATTCAAGGTGCCTATCTTCTATCATTCATACCTATTAAAGTGAATGATCCCCATTGTTTTGGCATCAGGCAAGGTCACCAAGGTTTGGGAATACTTAGTCCCTAATGTCGGGGTCCAATTTAGCTAAAAGTTAACGTATAGCTTTCTTATGGGAAGCACAGACGGCACTTGCTTTGGTGAAGAGTTTTTTAGGTGTTAGTTTGTTTGTTCTAAAAAATGGGAAATTGCTTTTGTTTCAAAAACATCATTTGACTGGACGGATACATTCCATGATCCTACTAGGTGTTGGATGTGTTGGTTTGAGGTCAGTCAGAGGTCATCTGAGATCAATGAATATAAAAGCTGATATCACTTAGCCTTCTCGTTAAGAAGGGGGAGGCATAGGGGCCATTCCCTCTATCAATGTTGTTGCCCCCAGGTGCTCTGAATAATGGACATTTTTTGCACTAATACTTGGAAATAGATGATTAGCACAAGTGCATCCGGACTTTGAATAAAAGAATTCTCACAAGCGGATACATCGTCCCTTTCCAAAATCCCTTCCCCAAAACTGAAAAATCTGGCATTTGGCCTCGACCCAAATGCAATGCATCAGATCCATAGTTTTTCCCCCCGGCAATTTTCCTTTATTGGGCTGCTTCTGCCATCGCACTGCCAACATTTGGAAGTCTGTGTGCATGTGGGGCATGTGACTTTGAATATTTGTCTGAAACAAACTATCGCCTTCGTGTGTGGGGGCTTTGCATGAGCACTGGACTAGGAAAACATTCCACTGCCTCTGAACTGGGAAAAGGGGCTTTGGGCACTCAAAAGTTAAAATCCGAAAGTCAGAAATTTGGCCCATAAAACCTTAACTTAGGCAACTTATCAAAGCGAGCATCTATGCAGTGAGATCCACTGGTGCATTTTCGTTGTCCTCATTGACATGTAGAATGACATACAAATTTATGACCAAACTCATTTTTCACCATAGAGCAGTGAGGCGGTCAGAACGGTAGAGTGTCCCACCTGCAATGCCTGACGTCCCTGGTTCAAACACTCCGGTGTCGTCACAACCACCAACTTTCGCCCCGCTACTTCCTCAAAACACCCCCCTCGACCTAAGTCATCAATGAATTTTCAACACGAACTTGAGTTTTTGGCACTTCAGTAGAAGTTTTGCAGCTGTTATTTTACAAATATTGCAGCAGCAAGTGTCCTTATGGCCCATAAATTGTACTTTATTTGCCAATAGGGAGGGTGAGGCCATTTATGAGGCGCACGTTCCTCGGGTCCTGACCTCAAACCTCCCCCTCTCCCCATGACAATCTCTGCATATGCTACTGTGTCTGTCAGCAGTGTGGTAATAACCATTTAATTCATTTCCTATTTTCTTCAATGATTAGGCTCTATCAGATCACTGTAACTTTCAGAAACTCCGTTTAGGCGAGTAAATGAGTGGGTGTTCAACCATCCACATTGGAATGAGCCTGTCCCAATTTTAAAATACCATATTGTTTGATTCCAATATAAATCCATGCCCCAATAAAGTGCACATGCATTTTGACATAATATTGTGATTTTTTGTGGTCGCAATAAAACCTTGTCAAAACCAGGCAGACAATCAGACAACCAACAATCGGTGGAATGCATCCGTCAGTCTGAGACGGAGCCGCCAGTCCGACACGCCACCAGCCCGACACATCGTCAGTCCAGAAATTACCGTACACACAACTACCAGTGTAGGGTTACAACCTGCAGCACCTGATCAAATGCCCTTTAGATATCGATCACACCTACTCTTGATAGTGTGGTACTTATTTTCGTACTGACGACCTGTCAAACTGACACCTGTCGAACTGATTCAATGACCCAAAATTGATCCTGATATGATTGATCAGGGGTTTCTTTTCAATATGCTCACCAACATCTACTCTAGCTCTGGTCATTTTGCTGGTAAAATAACTTAGCCTCATAGCAAATCAATGTTCTAAAAAAACGTGCATGCTTTTGTGTGGTTGCACAGGCAATGGAGCCTTAATGGAATGCAATATGGTATCGCCTGTTACAATTTATACTCACTATTTGTCTCGGTAATGGTTTCATTCGTATAATTCTAGAACCCCAAGCTATCTGTTTATTGTGAATACAATAATTCTGATTGGCTAATCCCAATCACTTGGCTGTCCAATAACGTCAGTGTTTTTTGCAATATCAGACAGCTGGTCGAGTAACACAACACTCGAATCCTTGCTCGATTTGCTGCGTCTTAAGTAAACGCGTACTTTTACACGCAAATGTAAGGTTGTGTTGAGCCTTGGAAGTTCATATTTTACAACCGGCACCAGATCGGCTCTCAGTATGTGCGTTTCAGAGGGCGTGCTGCCTTAACGGAATACAAACAGCGAAACGATGCATTTGCTTGTTGGCATCCGTGACGTCAGGTTCACAAGTGCAGAACCCCCGGTTTGGCACGCATGGTTCTGGTAATGCATCTCCGTGGAAATACACACGGATGCACTGCTTATTTTCTGTGTATGATCGCACTGTCAATTTACTTCGATCTAACTAACGTAATAGTTACCCTGGCCCTATTTACTGTTTAAAGATTCAAAGATATCGATCTAGAGATATAGATATCTCTAAATCATCTCTGGAATTATATCCCCGCGACACGGAAGTGTCCGGGATTTATGGTTTTGGGTGTGGTAGCCGCCGCCGTCCCAGCTCCGCCGCCCAGGCCCGCCGCCAGAAACTTCAGTCGTTAGCGCCGTAAACTCTTTACCGCTTCATCCGATTGATCTGAAACTTGGTACCAAGTCTCGAATGAGTTTGAAATGTGGGCATCACTGCAATTGGCTGGTGGGCCGCTAATTGCAGCACAACTTTATGCGAAATTTTAAGTAGTCGGATTCAAACGAACCTTGGTGGTGGGTAGGGACTATAGTTTGTCCCGAAAAATGGATGTGATTTCACAAGGTCATCGAGGTCACTTGTGCATAATTTATGTGATTTTCCCAAACCGTTTTCAGATTTGAACGAAAACTTGGTGGGTAGGGACTATAGTTGATCCCGAAAAAGTGGAGGTCATTTCAAGGTCAGCGAAGGTCAACTTGCAAATTATGTGATTTGCCAAACGTTTGTCAGGATTGAACGAAAAACGTGGTTGGTAGACTACAGTAATACCCAAAAATGTGGAGGTCATTTCAAGGTCATCGGAGGTTCAAATTGCGAAATTTATGCGGTTCCAAACTTTGTCGATTTGAACGAAAACTTGGTGGATGGGAGTTACATTTGTTCCTCACGTTCCTCAAGTTAGAAGTCATTTCAAAGCCCCATGGGTCAAATTTGCATAATTCATGTGCCTTAAAATCCATGATTACAACAAAACATGGGGGATGAAGTTTATCTTGGTTCTGACCAATGGGGGTCTTTATGGGGTGTGTAGATACTTTTTACCAAATGATGCTCAAATGCGGGGATAACCACGGGGGCGGTTTACCCGCCTGACACATGTCTAGGCTTGATGTTTATCGCCAGTAAAAGTCTCCCAGTTGCAGTTATTCCTTAAATGCATATCCTAATGCACATTGTGAGTGAATATTCTTTGTATCCAGTAGATTGGTATGTAATGGAAATAAATAGAAATCGGACCTCCATTCCTCTGCGACAGGCTTGAACAGGAAATGACCTACTGGGACTAGTAACGTGATGTGTGCAGTCAAGTCTACAATCTCACCTGCTGACCAACTGACACAGGAGGCCAAGTTCTAATGTGGTCAGATTGGCAGTGTTCCTCCTCCACATCAGGGACATTGGCCACAACAATAAAGGAGCAAAATGTTGTTATACTTGATCGAGAGGAGCTTGGCATGGGCAGGAAATTAGACAATCTTGGAGAGGGTGGGAAATTGGCAGATGGACCAGTGTGAAGAGGATGAGCCATTAGGTCTGAATTTGTTAGCGTCATTTATCCCCGAAACACTGAAGTGTTCGGGATAGTATGGTTTTGGTTGTGTGGTTAGCCGCCGCCGATGCCGCCGCCGCCCCAGGCTTCGCCGCCACCGCCGTTTGTCAGAAACTTTAGGCGCCAGCGCAATAACTCTTTAACACTAATATCCAATTGATCTGAAACTGGTTACACATGTCCACCCTAGGGAATCCTGGATGAGATCGAGAGTGGGCATCACTTGCAATGCTGGGGGCGCTAATTGCATAATTTATGCAAAATTTAAACTTTAGGGGACTTAGTTGATCCGAAAAAGGGGAGGTAATTTCAAGGTCATCGAAGGTAGATCAAATTGCAGAATTATGCGATTTTTTCAAACTTTGTCAGATTTTGAACAAAACTTGGTGGTTAGAAACTAGAGTCGATCTCGGAAAATGTGGAAGGTCATTGCGAGGTCATCGGAGGTAAAATTTTGAGACATTATGCGATTTTCCAAACGTAAGATTTGAACCGAATTGGTGGATAGGAGCTTACAATTGATTCCTACAAAGTTCGAAGTCATCTCTCAAGATCATCGTTGGGTCAACTTGCATTAAATATGTGCCTATGTACTTCCATGGATTACAACAAAAATTAGTGAATGAAGTTTACTTGGTTCTGACAAAAAAATGAGGGGGGGTCTTTAATGGGATGTAGAGTACTTCTCCCAATGATTGCTCAAAAGCGGGAATATACACATGGGGGGTTTACCCGCCTGGACCTGTTAGTGTCAATGGATTGTCTACCAGAATTGTGGGCAATAGGTCTGAATTTGTTAGAGAGTATGGGTAATGACTGGCTAACAAGAATTGTGTGTGCTATTAGTTCTGTATTTAATAGAGAGTCATGGGTAATGTTGTTACCAGAATGGGTGTGCTATCATGTCTGTATTTGTTAGAGAGTCATGGGTATGCCTTGTTATCAGAATGTGGTGTATTGAGCGTCTGTATTTAATAGAGAGTAATGGGTATCTGCTGTCTATTAGAATGTGTGTGCTATTAGTTCTGTATTTAATAGAGAGGCATGGGTTAATGCTTGTCTGTTCAGAATGGGTGTGCTATTAGGACTCGTATTTAATACGAGAGTCATGGGTAATTGCTTGTCTATCAGATAGGTGTGTGCTATTAGGCGTATGTTTAGAGGTCATGGGTAATGGATTGTCTACTAGAAGTGTGTGCTATTAGTCTGTTTATAGAGTCATGGGTAATTGGTGCTTGTAATTGTGTGTGCTATTAGTTCTGTATTTAATCTATTAGTCATGGTAATTCGCTTGTCTATGCCAATGTGTTGCTATTAGGTCTGTATTGTTAGAGGCATGGGTAATGGATTGTCACATCAGAATGTGTTGCTATTAGGTCTTGTATTTGTTAGAGAGTCATGGGTTAATGGCCTTGTCTATCAGAAGGTTGTGTGGCTATTAGGTCTGTATTCTGTTAGAGAGCATGGGTAATGGAATTGTCCATCAGAATGTGGTTGCTATTAGGTCTGTATTTGATAGGAGTCATGGGTAAGTGCTTGTCTACAGAATGTGTGTGCTATTAGGTCTGTATTTAATCTATTAGTCTATGGGTAATGGATTGTCTACTAGAAGTGTGTGCCATCAGGGTTGTATTTGTTGAGTAGTCAGGGTAATGGATGCCACCAGAATGTCGTTTGATGTTAGGTCGTATTATTCGAGAGTCATGGGTAATGGATGTCCACCGAATGTGTGTGCTCATAGGTCTATATTTGTTAGGAAGCCATGGGTAATGGATTGTCGACCAGAATTTTGTTGCTATTGTATTGTTAGGAAGCCATGGTTTAATGGATTGTCTACCAGAATTTGTTTGCTATTGTATTGTGAGGAAGCCAGTGGGTAATGGATTGTCTCCAGAATGTGTTTCCGTTGTATTAGGTCTGTATTTGTAGAGAGTCATGGGTAATGGATTGCAGTTTTTCAGTCTAGCAAATAATGGTTACCAAAATTATAACAACGTTCACCTTGCTGCCTGGGTTGACCCAATAAGCCAACACACTCCCCCAAAGAGAGTTTGCATGTTAAAATTTTTTCGCAAGGAAAGTTTTTCTCGAGGAGAGGTTGCTGCATTCACATCACCAGCCCCAGAAAAGGCCTTTGATATGTTGTTCTAGATGGGAGCTATACATCAAAGCTTTAGGAAAAAAACATTGTGCCTCTGTACATGGCTCCACGCAAAAACAGGCACTTCCCGAGTTGTTATTGGGGGTTCTTCCAGGGCCCGATGACAACTTGAAATCAATCAGCACAATAGGCACAATCTAAGTCAATCTGATCTGGACTAAGTACGTAATGTAATCCTCGTGTGACGTACATTAGGATGGCGCACTCTGGTAACCCCCGACTCACGATGCCCCGCTCGGAAAATAATTCCCAGGAAATGTCATTTGAGGTATGAGTCAGTGACATTACCTATTGTGATGTAACAATAGGAGCAGCTGCCAACTCCGCTCCCGCTATGCCTCTTCATTAGAAAATGGTCATTACGCGCTTTCTTTATGGTGCAGAGGGACAGGTTTTTTTGTTTTTTTGTTCTATCTTGTTGAGGACCCATCTACTTGTTCAATTTGTTTGAGAGGGGCTGTGGCTGGATTCTAGACAAGAATCGCACCACAGGCCCTCCAATGTCTGGACCAAAGAGATGCAACAAGGGGCTCTTCTGATGTCCAATGGTTGTACCATTCTAGGCAGAAGCTGGGTTAACCTATAATGGCTAAGAACATTTGGCCAAAAGGCTCTGTTTTATACAGGAGGAAATGGCACCCCTAGTTTTAAAGAGCGTGTTGGGACTTTGGAAGTACCACAAAGGGTATCATTTCATGGAAAATTAGCACATGTCATCGACCCCTGGATGCCCATGGGCCCTAGATATTTCCAGGAGGAAACTACCATCATGGTTGCTTATTTGCCTGTAAGACGGATAACACCATTTCAGACAGCATAAGAACACATTGATCAAATACTGAGACTGGGACTCTAGTTGATCAGATGCGTCTATTCAATAGACCCTTTTCGAAAATAGCTTCCCGCAATGCCTTGTGGTCTAGGCTCGGGGGCAAGTAGTAGGCAATCTATGGAGCCAAATAGGATTTTGGCGGATGTTTTTGAATGATGCGGATTGAGTTATGAATGAATGTGAAATCGATTTTCATGTCGATAATTATCACATTTCAGTCGGATTTGTTACAATAAAGATTGTAAAATGATCCGGGACCAAATACTAAATTTTGAGAGAATATGCACAAAAAATGAAAATAATCGAAAATTTACAAGTTTTTCCAATACATGCTAGCACAAAACTGCCCCCCACATACCCAGAATGAATCAAAACTATCCCACAGTACACTGCAACATGCTCTTGCGAAAAGGCTAAGGTATAGCAGCGGTCATGGCTGAAGGTGGAAGGATTACATTTGAAGGAGGCAGCCCCGTGATATAAATTGAATTGCTGAAAACACATATGCCTTTTTATCTCCTTTATCTTGGGGGAGGGGGGTTACTAATATGGATGTATCACAAGTCAATTTCGGAGGCGCCTTACTTCCCTGGCCCCTCTCTGGCTCTGCCACCATCAGTTTCATGATGGTACTAATGAAGCATTCAAGGAGCTCAGGTCAAAGGTTATTCAGGGTCATTATATGCCAGAAGGGTCCAGTTGCTTAAATGCTTGTTCTTGTTGAGATGATGTGACATATGGGTCAGTGTCGTTATCGTTATAAACCTGATCACGGTTGGCCATAATGTTATGATAACGTATAGTGTCAGAGGGCAGTAAGGGTAGACAGGCACTGTCTAAACAGTGTATAGAACAATCTGTACAACATGGATATCCACAATTTGAGCAAATCAGTGCTATGTCAATCTCAATTCGATATAAGAGTCTCCATGGAGCCTAAGTCTGTGTGTGTGTGGAAAGTTTTCTGTAAAAAAGGTTTGCCTATAGCCTAAGGGTCTCCAAGTTGTGACAGTAAATAGGAAGTAGGTTTGCAGAAAACTTGAATGGAAAGTTGGTTCCAAGATTGTCGCGATGTTCCAAAATGTGCAATCTGCATAAAAAAGTTTTGGTCAAAAAAGTCCAGTGGCTGCAGGGTGGGGTCTCAGGGGGGCTGGAAAACAAAAGTGGATCCCAAAACCGATCTTGATGTTCCAAAACATGCAAATCACTGATAAGAATCTTCTGTAAGTAAAAGCAGAAATGGCCGCCAGGTGAGGCCCCATGAGGTGAAAAGTAAAGTTGGTTCTCAAAACGATCGCCATGGTCCGAAACGAAAATCAGCGATCAAAAAGTTTCCCGGCCAAAAATGTCCAAAATGGCCGCCGGGTTGGTCCATGGGCAGGAGAAAAACGAAAGTGGGTCCCGAAACGGATCGCCATGTTCGAACGTGCAAATCAGCGATTTAAAAGTTTCGCCAGAAGATCCAAGCTGGCCGCCCTCGGGGTGGTGCAGCGATTGGCCCCTTTCGAACTCAATCCAAGATTTTTGATCTGATAAATCCGAAAATGGGTTGGAGAGTTTATTGCGTTAACACAAATAATTTCCGGCTCGGCAAAGACAAAACCCTAGTTATCCCCTTGTGGGGATATTAATGACTTATCCTACAATGACAACAAATTTTGCAATATCCCCCAACACTCAAGCACAAACTAGTCATCAAAGCAGGCGGGTTAGACCACCGATGTGATATATCCCCACATTTGACTAATCAAGTAGACACTTGGTGACGATGTCAAACTCACTTCAAAAATCCATAAGAAACTGTTCAGGAGGGTCTACACCAGAATAAAGTGTCTCAAAACAAGCACTATATTGGAAATGGTGAGAAAGTTTGACAAAAAATGCCCAAAATTGAGATAACGTCAGGACTTGAACAAGAAAATCTTAGTCCCATGGGCAAAACACAAAATGGTAGGTGCCTCAAAATGACTGCCATGTTCCAAAATGTCTAAATGCATGAAACACAGTTTTGTAGCAAGAAAATCCAGGATAGTGCGGGTGTGGTCCTCCATTGGCGAAAACGAAAGTGATTGGTCTCAAAGAGATGATGACACATAGCCAAATCATGTAATACCCTCATGTTCCTCACAGTCCCCACTCGCACCTGGTTGCGAAAGGCTATGGGGATGGAGCGTCTTGCCCAAGGACACCACAGAAATCTCAGGGTTCTGTGGGATTAGAACACACAATCTATCGATACCGAATGTTGACTATATGGAGGATGGTATGACCACTCTCATCCATATATGTCTTCGGGGCGGTCAGGAGCTGAACTCGGCCCTCCCCTAACAACTCCTCTGAGACACAGAAGTCGTTGAAAATGTGGAAAGAATATGTTAGGAAGGATGATTGGGTTTTGAACAAAGGCAGTGTGCATGACGGTCAAACTTGTGGGTTTTGGTATTGAATCTCATCCAGAGTGTAACTGAGGGAGCCAAGAGTTTGCCCCCCCCACCCCCTCTCTCTCCCAACAGCTTGAAAATGTTGGAACCAACCTAAGTGTGTCGAACCAAGAAAAAGACTACAAGTAAAATAAGAGAATTAGCCTGTAGCACACAGGCTGTACCACAAGTAAGTGTGGGACAAAACGATAGGAAGGAGGTAAAAATTGCCTCTTTCATATTGCTGAACGTCAGTTCCACGAATTGGATAAAAGCAAGTCACATGAAAAGTTACCTTCCTCCTTCCCTGGTCGATTACCATATCTACCCAGGTTCCATCATGCACCAGTTCAGGAACACAGGGTTCCATGACCATCAACTTTATTTCAAGGGAAGACTATTGTGGCACAGCGCTAAGGAGCACCCCACAGGAGCCGCTTGTTGTCATGAGGCATTGACCAGGCCAATGTAGTGGGAGTGAGTAAGGTGTTGCATCATCCTGGTCTTCCCCCAGTTAGTTCATACCCTCACTACATCACTGCCAACGTGCAACTCGATTGCGAAATAAGGACTCGACTGCCGAGTCCAAGCACTACATGCCTCCTCCAAACCGGATCGACTCACAGTTAAACTCGTCTCGCCTCACGAACTAACCGCAGGTTGCTATTTCTGACCGTCCCATTCCAATTGAAGGGACTCAGATTGCTCTCTGTAGTTTACTCTATCTTTTATTACCCCATATAATTGCCTGACTCATTACCACTGGTAGCGGAACAACAGGAGACTTCCCGAATCATCTGTTTTGCGACACACCAAGGCTCATTGTCAAAGTCCCTGGAGAGAGCTGGTGTACCCGTTGCAACCATGGCGAGGATCGAGATTAGTGGACACACCGCCTGTTCCACGTGTTGCAGCTGCTACCAACACCATACACCTGTTCAATTGGATAAGCTTCCTCATGGCCAATTCGGCAATTTGCCAGCCCAAACAAGTGTAACTTGCATGTATCCCAAACTTTTTTTTTTTTTTAGTTGCCTTTGAAATCTTTGGCTGTTTGCGTTCACCAGCTGTGAGTGAGATTTGTGATACAGGTTCTCTGGTATGTTTTGACCCCCTGTCCTTTCCCCCTCTCTGCCTCTCCCCCTCTCCCCCTCCCCCCTCCTCCACACAAGGCACAACACTGGGAGACACAAATCTCATGACGCCTCCATGCTGTTTTTTTTTTGCTTATACTGGCTCTGGACCCCCGACTTGCTTTGGAACCCCCCAACATCCCCACTACCCCTCACCTATGTTGGTGTGTTTTATAGTATTGACGCTCTGTTCCTAGGGTTTGTAGCAAAATTTGCCAATCCGGGGATTCCTGGGAATCACTCATACTTTTATTTCCCAGTCAAGCAAAAATCAGAGAATTTGGGGAAACGACAACTATCAGGGAAACAGAGTTTAAGCACTCACCACTATTCCATTGTTATTGTCATTGCAGAATAATGATCACGATTTGGATAGCCACCCTTCGGATTAAATGCCCTTTGGAATTGTATTGGATTGTAATGCTAATGTTCCTCTGGAGTATTGAACACCCTTTGGAATTAAGACTTTCTGGCACGCCCTGACAGAGGTTGTGGCCTTTTCTGTCACTAACCGACTTCCCCCTTCACCAATGTCACTTCCCCCCTCCCCTTCCCCCCCCCCCTCCCCCTACAATGAAATAACCCCAGGGCCCCTTTCATTGATCTCCTGGCAAGATTTTCATTCTTGGTTTATATGTCTTATACTGGAAGTGTCCGGGAATCTTATGGTTCGGGTGTGTCGCCGCCGCCGTCCCAGGCCTTCCGCCGCCACCTGAACTTCAGGTGTTAGCGCAATAACTCTTAAGCGCTTTATTCCGATTGATCTGAAACTTGGTAAACATGTGCACCCTAGTGAAATCTGGAGGAGTTCGACAAATGGGCATTACTGCATTGTTGGGGGCCACTATTTGCATATTTACATGAAATTTTCAAGTTAGTATTTCTTTGAATGGAAACTTGGTGGGTAGGGGACTATAGTTGATCCCGAAAAACGTGGAATTCATTTCAAGGTCATCGGAGGTCAGATTTGCATAATTTGGGTTCTCAACTTTGTCAGAAGATTTGAACGAAACTTGATAGATGGGGGCTACATTTGTTCCGACAAAGTAAAGGTCCATGTTGCAAGGCCATATGGGTCAAATGCCCTAATTTGTGACTTTTTTGTCACTTCCTGGAGTACAAAAAATTTGTGGATTGGAAGCCTTCTTGGTTCTGACCAAAATGGCAGTCTTTATGGGGTGTTTATACTTCTTCCCAATGATTGCCTCAAAAGTGGGATATACAAGTGGGTGGTTTACCCGCCCTACACATGTCATTTATTTGTGAAGTTAGCAGTGCTGTTTTGTTTTCAGATCCAGAGATATTACGGTAATCTTACGACTCGGTGACGAGCTGTCCTGCGACCACCACGAGACGAGAAGCAGATGTTCCAGGGAGTCTTCAGGAAGATGGCAGAGGAAGATGCAGATGGTTGAAAGGAAAGAGGGGGGGAGGAGGGTGAGTAGAGAATGGTGACCTCCATGTATTGTTACCTTTGGTAACACGAAGCTACAGTTCTAATAGAAGCCCATGCCTTATGAACACACACACCCGTCAGTCTCTTCCCAAATTGGTGAAAAAGTTTCGGTCTTAACAGTGGCACAGTTAGAGGGATGTCTAAAAAGGAGTTTAGTCAAAAACTTTGGTCGTCTGTGAAACCAGACCACCCAAAGTAACGCTCTTATTACATTAAGGGGGTTGTCCCTTCCAAAGTGTCCAACATTTAATGCATAGAAAGGGACACCAAAACTAGCAACAAGTGTGAATAATGAACGCAAATATATCGTACTTGAAGTTCTGTTTTTCTTCTGGAGTAAATTTTGATTCCTTGACAAGGTTGGTCAGAAGAGTCAAGGAGTCACTAAGCCTCATGGCTTTATGGTTATAGTCGGGTTCACGGTCGTCTGAATTAAAATGGTTCTTATTGCCTATGACTGTAGTTTATGGCAAAAAGTGCTGAGTACAATAAGTTTGGAAAGCACCCAACAAACTCGGGGAGTGGTGGGGGGGGAGGAGGGTGGGGGAGGGGGGTGGGGGGGCAAGAGAACAAAAAGTTATGTTGGTCACATGTACAATTTCTGCAAGCAATATGTAAGTTTTGGTGGAGTGTTTTTAATAATTGGGCATACAAAGCCATGCCCCCTCACTTGTATACTTATTATTATGCTTACCCACCGAGGTCATACTAATAATATCTCATCTTATTAGCGCTTTTCCCGGTGGAAGACTTGCCTCGAAGCGGCCTACAGATATTAATGGTGGAAAACTTTTGGGTCACACCGACCATACAGCACGCATGCTCACTTGTTCTCTCACGACGCACCATTTCAGTACGTCACGTTCATCGTGTCCCCGGGAGACTTCTCAATATTACAGCAGCCACATGCATTCGGCACTCGTACTGGATTAAATGGTACACACATTAAACGTGGGTGGCGTGGGAATTTCAGGAGACATGCTTTGTCCCACAGCACTGACGAAAAAGTCCTCGGGCTCCCATCGGGCTCCGAACTCGCAATCAATGGTTCTGCAGTCGGAGCTCCACCGACTGAGCTAATCCGCTCCCATAGGAAGTAGATAGTAATAGATGGTGTAGTGTAGTATGTACGCCATGAACCGTCCAACCCACTATGAAGTGGACGCGACTTAAAACTGATAATGCTATGATGATGATTATGATAGTGAGCAAGACCGTTAGAACATAAAACACAAGCAAATAGACATTCATCAAGAACATCAAAACCCACCCCAAATGTCACGGCAAGTATCGAGGAAATTAGGGGGGGAACCAAAAACGTTCAGCGCCATACTTGAATTATTCTACTTGTTGATATTGAATTTGTACATTTCTTTGTATGAAACCTCTAAATAGTTAGGTATAATAAAATGCTAAGTGCTCACCTTGTTCATTTTTCATTTAGTTTCAAAATAATTATCCAATGTTTAAGTCGGAAAACCTATTATACCTAATTTTATAGGATTGACCCTGCTGCTAGTGCCAGATAAGTCAAAATTAATGCTGTTAGATTAGTCAGATGATGCTTCTAGATATAAAGTCAGAATTGGATGCTGCTAATAAGTCAGTCAATACTGGATGCAGCTCGATAAGTCTTACTGTATGTTTTTTAGATAGTCAGAGTAGATGCTGCTAGATATAAAGGCAATTGGATCTGACTAGATAAGTCAATTGGAATTGCTGCCTAGATAAGGCTACTGGATGTTGTTAGATAAGTCATAACCTGGATGCTGCTAGATAAGTCATACGGATGTGTTAAATAAGATCAGATTAGATCGCTAGATTTAAAGTAGTCAATTGGATGTTGTCAGATAGATCGAATAGATCTGCTTCTGCTAGATTTGAAGTCAGATTGGAGGCTGCTAGATAAGAAATATTGAATGCTGCTAGATAAGTCATATTGGATGTTGTTAGATAAGTCAAATTAGATGCTGCTAGATAATCATACTGGATGTGTTTATATAATTCAGATTAATGCTGCTAGATTTAAGTCAGATTGATTTGTAGATTAGTCAGATTAGATGCTGCTAAGATTAAACGTCAGATTGGATGCTGCTAGATAAGTCATAATATTGAATGCTGCTAGATATCAGTCATACTGGATTTGTGAGATAAGTCATATGGTGCTGCTCGATAAGTCATACTGGATGTTTGTTAGTAAGTCAACTACTGGATGCTGTGCTAGATAAGTCATACTGGATGTTTGTTATTAGGTCAGATTAATGCTGCTATATTTCAAAGTCTATTGGAATGTGTTGTCGATTAGTCAGATTAGATGCTGCTCAGATTTGGATGCTGCTAGATAAACATTTGGATGTTTGCTAGATATGTCAGGTTGCAGGGTTAGATAATAATATTGGATGCTGCTAGATAATCATATTGGAGTGCTGGCTAGATAACAGATTGGATTTGTTAGATAGTCAATGGATATTTTTAGATAGTCCGATTAGATTCTGCCTGATAAGTTGGTTTGGATGTTGTTAGCCAAGTAGATTGGATGCTGCTATATAAATCAGATTGGATGTTGTTAGGTGAGTACATAGTCAATAAAATAGTGAGGCACTACACCCCCATCTGCTAACCTGCCTCAATAGCTTGCATCCTGACTGCTGAAAATTTTCCACTCCACCCCCCCCGCTGTTTGTCTGATTGAGCTTTCAAAAATAGCACCTACCAACGTGTGCATGGTGCTTCAGCATAAGCAACGGAGCATGCTCCTGAAGTTTTTTTTTGGTTTGGTAGCTGAAAGGGCTTTGTGGGAGAATATATTCACCCTACTTTCGCATAAATATGTTGATATAAGCGTATGACATACTCGTTTATCACGTACAAGATGACGGCTAGTTCTTCCTAAAACAGCCCATGATGACCCTGAGAACTTGAATACACTTCCCATCGCAGGGCTGTAATCGCTCGCAGTGTGAAAGCCACTAGTGGGTTCAATAGCCGTGCGTGAGGCCCGCTTTCGCTTCGCTGGCGGTGTGTAGGCACTTTTATAATTGTACTGATCGTGTGATCCAATTAGCCTTTTCGCAAATAGCTTCTCGCAATGCATTGTGTCTATCTCAGGGGGCAAGCAGGCATCTTTTGGACCGCCAATAGGACTTTCAGCGGATAAAATTGATTTTGTCTAACGTGAAATAGCACATTCTAGTCAGATTGGTCACATATATGTAAACATCGTTCCTAGAGACAAGCCTACCAATGGGTTGAGAGAATATGCACGAGAGTGAGACAGATAATTAAAATTTACAAGTTTTTCCAATACAAGCTAACAGACAAAACTGCCCCCTGAAGTATCTCGCAACTGCTAAAACTATCCCACAGTGCACCGCACATGCTATTTGCGAAAAGGTCTTTTTCTATGTGAGGCACTCTGAGCACCATCTGCAGTGGGGAAAAGGTGCATGAAGGAACCCATATGAAAGGTTTCGATAAGGGCGACCAAAGGAAGGACGCGATCATCGTAAGTGGCGGTACCTCCTTTTCCGAAATGTGATCACGTCATCCCATCATTACTGTAAACCCCTAGATCATCACAAAGGAATCAGGACAGCTGATTTTTAGTGTATTGGACTTCAACCAAGTCCCTACGCAGGGGGTGATGGGAAGCATCTTTGAAACATATAACTCTTTCCTTTCCTTCCCTCAATGGAAGGTAAACATGGCAAGTACTTTCAAGAGGGTGAACAATCGGTCACTGGGTTCCGTCCCAGGCTTCCGTCGTTCTCTTTCTACCTGGCAATTGGTAATTAGAGAGGGGTTCACAGTTCACATATCATTTTTCTCTAACGACCTACTTTTATTTTGGTTGGGTGAGCTCTACAGAATGCTGTTCTTAAAACTATTATCTTCCGCTGTCTCTGAAACCATTTAGCCACACTTAACACCAGGGAAATCTGCCAGTATGAATTTATGGTGTGATAACATGCTGAATATTTGAAATGTGTTCAGGAAATTCTCACTGTCGTTTTGAAGTAATTTGATACTCCAAAATATTACTCTAGCTATGCATTCTGCTGTTTTTTAACCTTTTTGAGATGCACTCAGTTATAGTAGCTTCCAGGCCTATCTGTCTCGCCGGAACATAGTTCCCATAAAAAGATGGTAGACTGAATAACTTTGTATTTGTGTATTGTATGCATTTGTGTGTGTATTTGTTGTATGTAACGTGTAATGTATATTTATGTCACACTTTCTCGTTAGGCAAATTTCTTCTCCTGAAACGGAGAGACCGATTGTTTGTACGGAGGGTTGGGTGAACACGATCTAATCAGATTTTGTGCGCAAAAGTCACTAATGATTCCCATTTGATGTATTTTATTGTTTTGAGCTCGTTAGTAAGATCACTGACAAACTGGGTAGCTATGATAATGTTGTTTGGCCATAGGTTTACAGGATATTAGATAGAACTATTTAATTTTGTAATAATAATAATACTAATTTGCCTAATTCATGCAACTTTGTTGGATTTCCATAAAACGTATTGAATTCATCCACCATTGACCTGAGATATTCAAAAATTTAGAGAATGTGTCCTTATAAGTCGCATAATTTAGGCAATTTTCTGATTTAGTCACATTTCCACTATGTTTTGGTGGACATGGTCAAACTAACAGTTCTAAACAATTTGACCCTTTTGATTAGGCCATTTAAGGTCAAACAATTGATAGAGGCTGGCAAAGTGGCCAAACTATATCCACTGCCATATGCTGTAATATCTGCTAACTGGCAATTTTCTCACTTTCGACCTCTAAAATCAAGTTGGTTGATGAACATACTAGATCCTTAAAGAGAAGAACAACACTGATCGCAATAAAGGTAAGAATAGAGTCCATGAATCTCTTTCAGAATTTCCACGCAACAGTACCAATGCATTTGATACAAACTAGAGATGGACAGGACACATTGGATGGCCTCTGCACGATTGATGAGGTTGGTTGTGGGCAGATGGGTATTATGGGATGGATTAAGTGATGGACCCTGTGAATTATCCATCTTTGTGGCCTGGCAGTGCTGTCCGTCGGACATAACAGGGTTGGTGGGGACGGGGGGGGGGGGGGGGGGGGGGGGGGGGGGGTGCAGGGATATCTTCAACTAGTATGCTTATTTCTACCTTTAGACTTAACTGATTCTGTCACCACAATTGTGTGTGTGAGATATAATGCTTTTTTTTGACTTCCAGGTTCACCAGATTTTCATTGCCTGGACGAAGAAGACGGACTTCCTCCAGGTTGAAGGTCAGCTCGCGATAACCAGAGCTCGAATTGAAAGAAGACCAATTTCAGATTCAACTGCGACATGAGCTTGATACATGGTTTCCTGTGAGGACTACTACTGTATGCTCCAGTGTGTCTGTGGGGATCCGCCACCTCACAAGGCTACTGGAGGGCCTCATACCTGTTATATACCCCACTCGGAAGATGAATATAGACATAGGCATGGAGGTGTACTGTTTAACATTAGTTAACATTAACTTCAGCCGGTTCAGATTGAAGTTAATGAATTTATACCATACTCAAGGAACAAGAGAAGATTTAAATAGTTGCTCTCCATGCCAAATACTGCAGATCTTAACAGTAGTCTAGCCATTTGCATCTATGAGTGTTGCTAGGAATGGCCCACCGTGCCCTCACTTCATTCAGTATTGTTAGAGTAACAATGTGATTTGGGCAAGTACTGCGGGCTGCAAACTTGATAACACCAACACCCCCTAACGTTTGGAAAAAATCCGAATGGCTTAAAATTGGAAAAAAATACAGAACTATTTCATCTAGTCAATATTTTGCTCCAAGTTCACTGATTAGATTGAACATATCCGCCAATTATTTTCTGGTAGGGGCGTGATAATTCGCTTTAACTCCAGAAATAAGTTTTGTGGTTGCGCAAAATTTTACCGTTTGTATTTGGCAGGATATCATTACCTTTGTGGTAATCAAATAATTTCATCAGTGCGATTGCTAGTGTAATCCCGTCTAGGGTAGGAGTAACTATGGACTCTAGCCTGACAGGGGTCAACTAGAGTTCACACACTTCGCTGTATCTGCATATACGTTAGATATTTTTTTGATCATAAAAGCCTTCAAAGGGCTGGTCACCCTATAAAACAAAAATATTAGCTCCAACCCATCTAGGCTGGTTGAGCTAATTGTAATGCCCGTGTCGTTCTCTCTATCTATCGACTTCCGGTCTGTCTGTCTGTCTGTAAACTTTTGGTTTTTTGGGCCACAAAATGTTTGTGCTTCAATAATCTCGACAGACTTTTGGTCACAATGTTTATTGACTGGATGGATCTTCTTGCCACCTGAAGGCCAAGGTCAATAGCATTGAAGGGGCACAATGGGCCAATAAGTGGAAAACTTCAAAACGCTACTCCTCCTACAGTTTTGGTGCACAGAGCTGATGTTTCGGGAATTCATATATTGATGGTCTAACTCTGTTCCTTTGGGTGTTCGGATTTTTGATAGTCCATTGTCCCACTTGGGCCCGATGGGCCCATTTTATGAATTTCACCCAATGGGACTTGAAAATGCAATCTCCCTTCTTCCACACGGTTCCAATTGCATTTACTTTCATACTCAAAGTTACATGTCATGTCCATGGGGAGAGGTCCCATTGGGAGGCCATTATATGAAATACAGTAAAATCCGTATCTCCAACAAATTCTTTGCACAGGGTGCTGCTTTCCCAGTCATAATGCTTGGCCTTAATTGCCATACTTCAGGGTGCCAAGTGATTTAGGACCCATGGCCCCAGTGGGGGGCCTGGGACCCATCATATGGACCCTGGGGCCCCTCCATGTGGAATTATTCAAAATGCTTTCTTTCCTCGTTACAAATTTTGGGTGTCACAGTGTGGACAATACTGGGTCATATGATGTTCAACTAGCCCCATAACCTTGGTTTTGTTCATCGAATTGTTTTGTCCAAGGTCCCACTTATGCCCGAGGCCCCATTTTATTGATTTTTCACATAATAGTAATTGGAATTAATAATAGTCAGTAGTACAAGGTAGTAGGCAATTATGTTCAAATTGTAAAATAATATGCAAATTGCATGTTTTTGGGCCTTAAAATACTCATCTTTTGATGGATCTTGACCACACTTGGTCCAATGGTTTATTGACCAATTGGGTCCTCATGTGACCACCTAAAGGTCAAGTCAAATGGCATTGAAGGGGCACAATAGCCTGTTGTGGCAAACTGCAAAATACTAGCTTACTACTCCGCGTACAGATTAGGTCGATTGGCCATGTTATGTGAACAGTATCTTCATTGACAGTAGTACTTATGGGTCGCACAGGAATTGTAGGTGAAGGTCATAAAAGGGCAGTACTAGGCAATTGTGTTCAAATTGTAGAATTAGTAGGCATTTGCATGTTTTGGCACTTGAATGCCCATATTCTATATCCATGACTGCTGGGTGACATTTGACCACCCAAAGGTAAGGGCAAAGGTATGACAGAGCCTAATGGGTCATTTGTGAAAAAATATGTATCTTCTCGCACCAAAGAAGTTGTATCTTCATGATGCGCGCTCAGTTCATCCAAGCGTCAGTATGACTGAAAATAAATGCCACAGCTCAATAAACACATCCTACCAGTCACTTCATCTAAAATTCGTCCAGTTTGAACTACTGAACCATTGATTCGCTAGTCCCTTACGATGTCAGGGAATATATGCAGTCATGACTGTGTGTGTGTGTACTACCCTCCGACGCCTAGCCTTGTTAACATGATAACTCAACCCACTTGGACGGATGAAGTTCATACTTGGTATATGGGTTTCCCATCATAGGTACATGATCCCTATTGTTTCAAGGTCAGGGTCAAAGGGTAATCTGAGGCTCAAGAGCGGTCAAAGTCCGAAAATCTTGTGAAACGGTGAGTCCAGAATGCCTGGTCTGATCCGGTTGAATTTGGTTTGCAGATATTTTTTTGATTTTTTTTTTGATTTTTTTTTTTTGGGGGGGGGCTAACTTCACGTTTACAAACAACTCATCGGCATGGATGAGTTCATACTTGGTTTGTGGAGTCCTATCCGAGTCTACAATAAATTCCTATTGTAAACTTGACAATGCTGAGCTTGATCAAGTTAGGATCAGGTCAAGGAAGCACTAAGCCTTTTGCCTGTTCGGTTTTAATAAATACCATTTCCTAACCTACGGTTTGACCACTGGTCACTGATGAGTTCACCAGTCACCTTGGTGCAGTTCTCTGCAAATTGACGTGACCCTATTTGAACTTGCCAATTGTTATATTTTGTCGGTCTGGAAATTGGTCAATAGAAAGGAAGATTAGCTCAGTGGGTAGAGCCCAGGCTGCGAGTTCGGAGCCCAATTGGAAGCCCAAGGACTTTTCGCAGTGCTGTTGGACAGAAATGCTCCTTAAAGTTGTTAAAATAACTTGTAGAAGGACAGAGAATCTATTTTGATGCTACTTTTCCTCCAATTCATTATGGACAAATTGACATCGGTGAGTGGGTGGATCATTTTTGGCCGTGATGCAGTCTTATAACGGACAATAAAATTACCTACGTGTAGATCTTTAGCAAATAATCAGTATTAAACGATCTCAGACAAGTGCCATCCATGGCAATTGAGCCCCTCAGAATAGGCCATACATAACACATTTTCCATGAAAACTCTTCGCGTGTTTTTCAGCAGATTCCAGTGGCTTCGGTCCACAATTTGATCTTTCTTTATATCGTTGGCCGGGTGGACCTACGGCGAGCCACCGACGTTGTCCCCAGGAGGGTCACAAATGTGGGCGGGGATGTACTGCCAGAGGACTCAGAAAATCCTGCAATCTATAAATTATATATAAAGCAGGTAAAACATACTATGTAACACATTGATAGGTATGGTGCATGTTATGTGTATTTTCCTTGACCTTGATCAAGCTTTCTGTATTGAACGTAGGTAGTCAATATTCACTAACCAATAGCCTACTGCAGATGCAAAGTCTCTAAATAGGGCATATTTCACTACGACTTTTGTCCCATTGTTTGACCTTTCATGTACATAAGACAGTATTTTGTATTCGCGCGATGAACTTGAGAACAAGGAACAATGCAAAGGTTACTTACGTCTGAATACATCTCCTTTGTGCTTCATTTCATCCCCCAGTTCCAGGGGGCAAGTGCTGTCACCTTGAGAGAGTTTAGTGGTGTTAAAAAGCGACTACTGCAATGCTCTTCTGAGGGTACCTCAGAATCAGGTTTCAGCGACTACAGAATATCCAAAACAAAGCTGCACGGATTATGCCAAGAGTTTGATATCTACTATTATGCCAAACCTGCACGGGTTACCATGTCAGCAGCGAGAGTTACAGTTCCGCACGTTGTATATGTATAAAAGTGTCTCAACCACCTGGCTCCAAATATCCTCAAGATCTGTTGTCACTCTACCCAGCTGGCCGTGCACTAAGATCGGCAAGTGGTCCAATCTTTTCTGTGGAGAAAGTCTCACGTAAGACAATGGGACCAAGCTTTTTCTGTTACTGCCACAGGTGTAGAATAATATTCCACAGCACATAGGAGATTCCTCATCTTTGCAGATAGTTGTAACTACTTAAAACCCATACGTTTGTAAAGTATTTCACTAGCATGTGTTTTCTATCTTTGTAAAAAGCGCTGAGATGTCTGGATTAAGTGCTTTATAAGCACCGGTATTATTTTTATGATTATGAAAGTATCTTATAGTCAATAATTAATTTTGTAGCAGGGTCTCATGAGTTGAGGTAGAATCTGGAATTAAAGAGTTACTGTTGAAGGAATGCATCACCCATTGAGCAGTTGAGACCACAACCGGTTGTTAAAAGACCTGAAGTGATCAGCGTCCCACTTAGAATCATCAGCGAATTCACTCTTGTGAATTATCAATTATCAATGCCACAGTGTCCTCTTAGTCCTCGATAGCGACCAACTCGACCAACCCAACTACTAAATCCATTTTGCTACGTACAAAATACACGAAGGTAATAAAAAGATTTCCAACAAGGCTTTTGTCAGGGACAAATGGAATTGCAGTCACACTGGATGTGACACCCCTCGCCAGCAGAGAAGCGCACCCAGAGAAATTACCGGGGCATACTGGCCTGCCGGTCGGCCAGTGGTGTGGATAGTCCCTATTTTTTTGGATGGGGGTCTGAGGTACCTGGAGCAAAGAGGTCAAAGCTCGAAAATCTTGTAGAACGGCAACTATTAAAAACAAATTGAGAAGCTAATACTTGGCATGTAGACTGGCGGCTGAGTGGTGTAGATGATCCCGTTATCTCTGTGTGAGGTCTAAAGGCTAAGGTCAGCAGAGGTCGAGTTTGCAAAAAATTGTGGAAAAATTGGCAAATTTTCATTGCAAATTGAGAAGACCTATAATTGGCATGAGATTGGTGGGATGGTGTAGGTGATCCTGTTTTTGGGTGAGGCCTAAGGTCAACAGTGGTCAAATTTTCAAAATTCTGAAAACTTGTTAATATCTAACGGTGTGCAAACATAATATTAGAGGGCTTCATATCAACCAACCTATAAGCCCAGCGAAGGTCCTATGTACAAAGACAAACTACTAGGCTAACTTACATAATAAGGACTTCCCAGTAGGACAACCCTTGCTTTCTGGTTACACGAGGCACCCTTGCAAGCGAGGGTAGCTGTGCATACGGAGATGTACAGGGACGGGCTTTGGGTTGGGGGGTTCCTTAAGGTCAAAGAGGCTCAAAAAATTAAAAGCTGTGGAGGTACTAAATATAAACCACAAAATGAGAAGGCATCAAACTTGGCATTAGACTGTGGTGGTGTACGATGATCGCCTGCGTTTTCAGGTGAAAACTAATTGACATCATAACAACGCACAGCAGTAATATGTAGAGGGCTCATATTGGCATGTAGGTTTGCTGTCTTGGATTAGTTATTAGTTATTAGATATCGTGTGCACAAAGGTTCTCAAACTTTTGCCATGTCGTGACTTGAAGGACCTTGGACTGGCACTAAAAACAAAGGGTTCATTACCACTCCACATGAGCAACCACGTGCCTCATTGAATGTGAAAATGTTTGCTTCGTTAGGTATTCGTGATGATGAGGGGTGTCACACACAAGCACTAACACACACACACACAACGTTACGCACGCACATGGGCTGCAAAGTTCTTTGCCTTCGGCGAGAAATCGAACAGGAAATAGGACAGACATTATTGATCCTGGAGCAGCAGATGAAATGTCAAGAGGATAGGGACCGAGATCTTGACAGCCCCCTGAGACTCTGACTCATTACGCAGTGTAGAATTGTTATTTAGGACGAAATGTTTATCATCATACAATACCCTTCGATGAAGCGCATGAACCTTACATGCACTCCTGGCCACCCCCCAGGGTTGCGCGAGTAAACAGTCTAAAAATTTGGGGTAATAGGAAGAGAATAAAAACATATTGGGAAATAAAGATGAGGACATATCGAATGATGGAAGAGAAACGGGGATGGGTACTTGCTACTTGCACGATAGGGTGAGATGCTCGGTCAGAGCACGTGAGATTGATGTACATCAACCAAAAAACAATTCTATGGATGTCTCCCTCAGAACGTAACTTGACTCAGTGTATATGAACTGCAAGATGTTATTAGCTGTTCTACGTCATAGTACTAGTTATTGTCTTCTGCCGCATTCAATCTGGGTGCTCAGGAATTCGATGTCAAAGGTCATCAAGGGGACATATTTGCCAAGGAGGTCATTCTGGGGGTCAAACAATCAAATTTCTTCTCCCAAATATTGAATTGGATGAACATGTTAGTTGGTCAATAGTATCATT
The DNA here is from genome assembly GCA_026419785.1 of Sclerodactyla briareus. Lineage (NCBI taxonomy): Eukaryota > Metazoa > Echinodermata > Holothuroidea > Dendrochirotida > Sclerodactylidae > Sclerodactyla > Sclerodactyla briareus. The sequence goes on along the minus strand of JAODTK010002154.1, from coordinate 349,689 downwards.
GATCAAATGGTATATACGGGTATTCAGGAATAGAGCGTACAACCAGGTCCTCGACGGGTCCTTTCGGGGACTATCTAGTTCAAAACGGTCAAACGGATATCCTCCTAAACTTTCAATCGAATGTTCGTGAAAGTTGGTAGTATATCGGACCCTTGGTCAAGGTCATCTACCAAGTCATTTGCCAAAAAAAATTGGGATCAACAAACAAAATGCTTTTTGATCCGCAGAGATTGAATTGACTGGACCATGGTAGTCAGGTCAATATTATTATTGGCTAATGGTACGTAAGGGTCTCCAGGAATTTGAGGTCAATTCAGACCCGTTTGGTCAATGGTCAAGGACTTCTAATCAGTTTGGTAGAACGTTTGTGTGGATTCTCTTCCGAGAATAGTTGGGATAATCATGAAAGGATGCGCAAGCCATGAGATGGTTCCATGGAGAGCCGAATGGGCAATTCGTATACTATCTGGGCAGCGTATCTATGTCACTGGCAGGGGACAGCGCATGACTCTCCCAGCAGGGGGGAGGGAAGGGACTAGATTTCCCAAAACGGTGACAGCAGCAAGTGAACTCGCCAAGTGGCGCAGCCAGTGTGGAAGCACTTGTCCCTTGACTGGGGAAGCTGGCTACGAGCCTGCCCGCTCTAACCCTCTACATCACGATCTACATTCACACATTTTCATGTTTGTCTTTTCTCATTTTCCTTCGTTTTCTTCCTTTCTTTTCTCTCTTCGTGCTTCGCTCCCCGACGATTCCTCCACTTTGCTCCCCGACAGGGTCTACGGTTTCCTACTGTTTCCCAATTAGGGTGGTTCAATGGAGGGGGTTAGGGGCTGTAGCCATATTGACCCCTGGTTGCACCGTCCTGGTCCACGGATGACAGGATAGTTCGTGGGAATTGAGCTGCAATATACAGTTAGTAGCTGGTTAATTAGAAAAAAAAAAAAAAACAATCAAAATCGCATTTGTCATTCATAAAGAAAAAAAAAAAAAAAAAAAAAAAAGAAAACATTAAAAAATACCTTATCGCGAGTGGTAACCTTGGACAAACATGACAGTCCCCCAATTTACTGGTTGTATTACTAATCGTCATGTGCAATCTACCAGCAATTTGCAATATCATTTTATGCGGAGATTTTAACCTTCCATAATTTAATTGGTGCAATAAATTCTTTTATAACTGTGGGCGTTATCCTGTCTCAGAGCAAGATGCTACTGACATACATGCAATTTCAGTCTCAACCAAATGGTTTAGATCTCCAACAGATGAACTTCAGTCTGGACCTCTGCTCTGCCTCACAAACATACCCTATAGGATACTAAATACTCAAGTTAAGAATTGAATTAAGCGATCCATTGACATTGTCGTTTTGATGCCTCAATTCATCCCACTCGCTCCTGACATTTATAAGTCAGATCTCATTTGTTCTAAAGATCAACTCGAAGGCATTTCACCGAAGCTATGGCGACTTTTAGCAATCACAATCTTTCCAAACTTCCGGATTCTACCAATCGACGATGCATGGCCTTATTGTCTCGACTGATCTTGTTCAAGGAGAGATATATGGTCACTTTGGTTGTGGTGTTTGTCTGTCTGTCTGTCCGTCCGCCCGTCCTTCCGTCTGTCCCGTCCGTCGTCTGTCTGTCCATCCGTCTATTCGTCTGTCTGTCCGTCTCGTCTGTCTGTCTGTCTGTCGCGTCCGTCTGTCCGTAATGTTCGGTTCGATATCTCCTGAACCGTGAAAGCAGCATGCGGGGACCTTAATTGTGTGTGCGCGTGGAATATTGCCGATGTGAATCCACTTTTCGTCCCGAAGACCACACACTACTCATTTGCAGACATTTTGCCTATTTAATGAAAATTGGCCGGGAGCTTTGTTAACACGATAATTCTGATCGGTTGGTGCATTGGTATGCCGTTCGTAGTATATCACAACTATGAAGAGTACACGAACTAATTAGATTCCTGGCATTAAATATGCTAATTAAGTAGTCTAATTTGGCATAATTCTGCGATATTTTTGAAAGTTCGTTGGTTTTGACGAACTCGGTGGAGATGGTTCATCTATATTCCCAATGAATTTTACAGTTAGTGGACAGGTCACCAAGGTCATTTAATTTGCTAATTCGCATTTACCTATTCTATTTGCATAATTTGCATATTTTAAAGTTTTGAATCCTCATGAAACTTGGTGAGATGGTAACCTTTGATCCTGATAACTTTAACAAAGTGAAAGGTCCACGTAAGGTCAATTAATGTTAATAATTTGCATAAAAACACAATTTCCCGAAGTTTGTAAATGGCAGTATCAATTTGGAATGAGTCGTTAGGGTGCTTTCGTAGAGACTTGTCAGGGTATTTTTTGGGTTCAGTGGATCCAAACAACTCTAGAGCAAAGTCAAAAGGTCAAAGGTCAAGTTTTAAGAAAATTGCTTATTTTAGGATTACAGGCCAAAGAAATAAAAACCGTCAATTATTGGATATGTAATAGAGCGTTGTGTGCTTAATGGAGTAGACCACTCCCCGCTTCGATCTGACACGGTCTTCAAGTTCCAAGGGGCCAAGCGTCCGATTTTAATACCTTTTGGGCGATAGCATAAGGCGTGTTGTATCCGTCACATAATGCTTTTGTGGCTTGGTGCATCACATCGAGCAAAGCATTTTTCATAAGAAACCGGCATGGTCAGCAAAGTCATTTAAGGTCACTCATGACCCAAGAACTGCCAAATAATACCATTTCCTGCAACAGACTCTAGTGACTGTGTGGATCTGGCTGGAATTTGGGACATGCAGCCTATTATCAAGGGTAACATTTTTCATAAAACAGTCGCATTAAAGGTCATTCAGGTCCATTATTGACCACATAATGCCCAATAATACATTTCCTGCAACAGCCTTCTACAGACTGTATGTGATATGGCTGATGTTTCGAGACAAGGTGCTCATTTATTGTGGAGAATATTTCATAAAACTGTGATGTTATCGAAGGAGGGCCATGTCAATTATCCGAATCCTAATTGTGCGAAGTCTTGAAAATAAGTAAATAGCCCCTCCCAAACTCCCATGATTCTTGGATTAAATTATTACCCCTCTCAGCTACCCATTTAAGAATGTATAGTCTCGCCAGCATCACTCCAATATAACAGAACTTATCTATTTGAATTTTAACTCATTTCAACTTTCAACCCCTCGTGTATGGTATTTCCATCCATTCCATTAACTAGTATCCCTCTGTAAACGACGGAGATTTCATTTAGAGCATTCAGAGCTTCATTATTGTCTTATTGCTATCAACTTCAAAAAATGGGCATACCTGTAGACAAAAGGTATAGGAACTGTTTGCACAATTGATTGAGAAGCTGCTTGAGTTCCAGTTATTTCCCCTCATATCACGTATATAGTCATATAGCTTCAGCTACACATAGGGCCTACAGTCCACGCCTGAGATCCACAGCCTTAGGGTGTCAGGTTTACACCTGCTATTAGATGGCTCATTCCATTCTAGACAGGGGATGCTGCAAGTAGCTGTGAGAGGGGTGGTTGTGAACCTCCCTAGAGAGTTACTGTAAGTAGTAGATGTATCTAAAAGGGCAAACTCTTGATGATTATGGATAAGCTTTGCTAAAGACCCACAGTCCGTTGTTAGGTTTGCTATGTTTTAAGGGGTGTAGTCAATGATGGCGATGTAATGTTTAAATATTTAAGAAGAGGTATTGGGATACCGTTACATGTTCGTTTGAATTTTTATGAACATTTCGACAGAATTCAAAGGATATTTGAAGTGAAAATGGGTCAATTGAATTTCCGTTGGCTATCGTGTCTAAGTTACATAGTCACATTTCCACAAACTGTATACTACTTTAGTAGACATTATCAATAGTCAGTCCTAACGACTTTGAAATTGGGGCATTGAGTAGTATGCTGTTTCTGTTAATGCTTAATACCGAAATCCTTACGCAACATACGGAATTGCCTTGTATTGTTTTGCATGTTGACTAAAAGAAGAAATCACTGTCGCGCACAGGCGAGACACTTGGGAGGACGCCTTGTTTTAAAACAGCACTGTTTTCTGCATGGATGAATTTATTCCGAGCAAAACCTCAATCATCTAGATTTACACATCCATGGATGGATTCCAAATTACGTCGTTCGGGTAGGGAAAAACAACGCCTCCTAACAATAAGGCTAAGCGTTTGTCAAATCCAGAGGATCAACAGGTTTTTCAAGATTCCGTAGAGAGCTGGACAGATCTATTAGGCAAGCATATAATTGTATCTCAACATAACAATTTGTAGCACCTTGACGTAATAATCTAAGCCTTTGTGAAAATTTAATTAAATCAAGTCCGAAGCGTAACTAAACCAGCCAGGGGCGTCGGAGCGTTTCAAAAAGTGGGGGGGGGGGACACATCGAAGCAACTGGAAACGGAAACGGCACTTGCCAAGCTCAATAGCCCAGGACGGGCGATCACGGGGGGGGGTGGGGGGGGGGGGGGCCCGTTCCCCCCAATCTTTTGGTTGGGGGGACGCAATGCTTTGTTGCCCCCCCCCCCAATATTTCACATGCACCGACGGCTATTTCGCGGACACTGTAATCCGTCTTATACTGTGCCGCAACCGTGTTCAACACTCATGATTACCTAGAAAAACGATCAGTTTTAGTGAATTCCATTTTCTAATTCGGCAGCGGCTAACGCGCGCGGGTATTCCATGTTCGAATGTTCAGACATATAATTTCCTTCTTCAGACGTATGATGTGTTCCTTACAAAAAAAATGCCGGAAATTTATTCTGGGTTGGTCCTAATTTCACTAAAGACGGGTCTCTCCTTCAATTCCATCACTTGATAAGACTGTCTCTCCTTGATTGGACTTGGTCGATTTCCTGTTTAGGGGACCGTCAGTTACGGGGCGTATATATGGGGAAAGGGAGGGGGGGGGGGTTTGGTTGTGTTTTTAGTTTTTTGTGGGTGGTGGGGGGGGTGGGGTGATACCTCCTGAGATATTGAAAAGTCGATCCCGTAGCTGCAAAAAAGGTTCGGTCTCTGAGCGGGGGGCACGGAACCTTGAATCCACCCTCCTGAAGATGGATTGGGTTTCGTGAACGAAGAAATTGCCATAAAACCAAATGAACCGTGTACGGAAGCCCCCTACGGAAAGATTGGCCACCCCCTTCCCCCCCCCCCCCCCTCCCCTCTCGTCGGACGTCACCACGGTCGCCACAAGAAAACCTGGGACAATTAACAAACTAGTCAACAAAAAGGTCGGTCTAGACAGAACATCTTGTCGGTCCCAAAAATTCACTTCACACACCCCCTTGGAAAATGTGTATTTAACGCCCCTGATTCAGTTAAAATAACAAACAAACTACATACAAATCGCTATCCTGAGGTGAAGGGGGTTGAAGACGCGGGTAGGTCTGACTACCACCTGGCGGTCTTGGATTGTTTTATTTTCTGGTGCGACTCACTTTTTGGAGTTGAGAGTGCCCTGTTCCACATACTATGGTGGCACACGGTGCGGCATCGAAAATGCAGCCAGGGACCGTCACAAATTGCGTTGTCAAAGAGACTTATTCAAAATTCAATTGAAAAGAAAGGCTGTCCAGAAAAAAGTCAATATTGCCTGATGCTCGATAATGCCCAAAAATGTAAACATTGTTGTCTTTGAAGGGAAGGAAGTTGGGGCGACGGGGGTAAATCTTCCACCTTGAATTTTTTTTTGGCGAAGATGGTCGATCTGCAAAATTTAAATAGATTATTAGGCAGCAATGTATGGGTGCGACACTTGTTGAAAGTTGGTGCGTGCACGGTGCACATATTAAGAGGGCCGGCACACGGTGCGGGTGAAACCCCCATGGTATAGCCACCCCCCCCCCCGGAAATATTCGGCCAGAGAAAGCCACAATTTCGTGCAAAGACAGGATGAAAAATTCATATGAAAGATAAGTTTTATATCCCAGATTGCCTGATTTTTAGATGGAAGTCCAAGTGTAAATTTTGTGCGGTTTTACTTCTGTTGTTATACTCATTTTGGCCACAAGTCCGCTCCATTTAGAAGTGTCCCCTCCCCTGCGCCATGGTCCCGCAAGAGAAGATAAAAAACGGGGTCTTAATCTTTGAGTAAAACATCAGGCCTATCGTGAGTGATAGGTCAGAAGGGTGCAGTGCAATGACGATCGTTGGTCAAATTGGATCCTTCGAAATCTCCGGCTACGCGCGAACGTTGTGTGGTGGCATGACCCATTTCCTTTGCTCTTCCAGGACGGAAACTCACTTGCATCTTATTCTAGAATGTCCAGCACCCAACGCAAAACTTTTGACAATGTCCATAAGGCGATACGTTTTCGGAGAACCTTTGCTGAAATAAAAAATGTTATCAATTTAGGAATGCTGCTAACGGTACCATAAGGCATGGAAGTGCCGTTTCCTGCAATCTAAGGGGGTCTGTCAAACAACTTTCTTGTACGCTACGCGCCAACCTGTGGTGGCGCTCCGCTTAGATGGTAATCATCTTGTCCGTCCCCCCCTCCCCCAGCCGCCAACACGAATCGCCGCCGTTGTCATAGCAACCCTCTCCTTGTGTGTGGGTATTGCATGCACGACTCAAGCGGGTTTCATCATTCTATTAACGACATATTTGCTTTACCCGGTTCCCTGATTTCGGTCGTTACAGACGAACTATCGCACACGTTCATTATCAGTGAATGGACTTAACTAAAAACATGTTATTGTTAATACCTACGTCTTCATGTGGTCCTTTTGGCGCTAGAACATTCCAGATTGGAATCATCTAGTCTCTCACGATCCAGAATAATGGTCCTGGGGTGTTTTTCTTCGTGATGGTGTAAATCTCCATCATAATCTTTCACTTCTGCTCTTCAATAAGCTTGTGCCTTTGTGGCTGTCCCCCTATGCAGTGATAACCACTAGTTAGTGGTTTGCATAGTTCCAACAGACAAGACAGACAAGGTGGGCGCCGGGCTCCGGGTTTCGAAACCGGGTGCGGGTCGGGTCATACCAGAGCCTTCTACAATGGTACCAGTTTTGCCTGCTTTCTGGGTCGCATTGGAGCAGGACAACGAGGGTAGTGCAATTTTCAAGTTGCCGGCTGTGTGTGACTACCCCCCCAACCCCACAGTAAGGTACCATGGCGTTGTCTTGTTCAATTCCGTGTAACCGCCTGAAGCTGATAATAAGGTGCAGTATCCCAGGTCTGCACCTTGCCTGAGGCCTCGATAGGCTTCATCCTCTGTGCTCGGCAAGTAATACCACAAACAGGATCCCCTTATTACTGTAAATGACTCTTATCGTTAACCACGTTTTGATGCCTGCGGTATAGGTCTCTGTGCGTTGACTTATTTCCCCCATCTAAATGTGATAGAACTGAATATGTAACACAGGGAATGCCAAGACCCGAGATCAAACATATTGAGCCGCCCTGGCGCATACTACAATGGAAAATTGGGGGGAAATGTTCAGTGTCCAAGTTCTGGTTGACTAGTTTAACCGCGTTTATTGACTCTGCGGATTGGCTGCGCTGTTCTGTCGGATTAGTGAATGGCGACATCCTGCGGACGGTCTGCGCAGTGCCTGCGCCCGCGCTGCGGACGATGGCTAAGCTTTAGCAGGCTTGGCAAGTCTGAAACCATATTTTCAAGATTACCTGTCACGGAAGATACATGGGCTATACCTGACACTTGGGCATTCATGTTTTTTTTTTTGGGGCCAACATGAGTGGATGATCCTAAGTGGTAATTTGGGTCTTGTTTCCGCAACGGGGTCTAAGTCCTTGTTAACATAACTTTTCAACGAGAAGATAGAGCGGTCATACTGGCCTGTAGTATGACGGCGGGGCCCTGTTTGGGGGGAATTCGGAATTTGTTAGAAATATTTTTTGGACATTTTGTTGACTTGTAAGCAAGATGATTCGACCCAACCTGGATGGTGAAGCTCATACTTGGTATGTGTGTTTCTCCATTGATTACATTTTCTCTATTGTTTTGGGTCATTAAATGTCCTACTGAGGTAACCAAGTATTACACCGGCTTGTAAACCACGATAATATAATTATAACATATGAATTTTTTTTAGCGCCAACACAATATATAAAGTCTAGAGCGCTTGGTCCGACAAGCTGGATTTTGTGTTCAAGTGTTCTGGAGTTCTGAGCCCTATCGTGTAAATTGGGGTCTTTGGGTGAAAGATTTGGGAATTGTCGAGAATATATATTTTGGCCTGTTGAAACACTTGTAAAAAGTTCGATGCGTGGAGCTGATCAATTTAATGTGGTGTGTAGCATCCTTATGCGGAGTACAAAAACTGATTATGTAGGTATAGTTGGGACTAATCATCTTCGGTCAGAAAGATTGTGAAAAATGGTATTTTTCGGCTAATATTGCTTTCGAACCTGACCCATGAATCGACATGCGAAAGTATGAAAATTTGTGTGAACACGACACGTTCCAGTAATCTCATGAGCGTCAAGGAATCACTTAGCTTTTTAGCCTTCTGGTTCAACATACCCTCACGAAAGCACTAGTGTCTATTTTTAGGATTCCCTTCCCTCCCCCTCCTCCCTTTTTTAATCTTTCGTTCTCTTCCCTTTATCATTCCTTCCACGTCTTTCCTCTCTCTTCTTCACATGCATCTTTCCTGACCCCCCTATTTTCATTCCGGTTGACGCAGTCCTGGGGGGGGGGCTTTTGTTTCTCGGATGTAGCCTACTACTAAAGGCCCCGTAAAAACCATGCTCTAAAATCAATCGACATGCATGCACGTCGAAATCGTGCTCCCTTCTGACGGAAGTTATCCGGCATATATTGTTTCAAAAAGGTCGGTTGCGATGCTTCCCATCTATATTAGTGGGTGGGTGGGCGCGCCGGGTATAGAATAGAATAAACGGATGTTCGAAGCATGCTAAAATACGTGTGGGCTGGCATGTTCTCCCGTGATTCAACTGAATGGAAACCTACGCAATTTTTACATTCTGACGCGTGTTCCACCTCATTGTTTAACCGAACTTATACTCGCCTACCGGTGTGTTTACGGTCGAACTCAGTGATACATCAGGCTGCATATCTTGTCTGGCCAATTAGGCAGGCTACTCAGTCTATTTTTAATTTTTCACCTGAATGGAAAGGCAATCACACGGCCCACACTTTGCGTGTATACGGCAGTCTGATATTGCAGTCTAATAAAATCAAAATGGTTGGGAACCCCGAACGAGGCTTTGAGCTGCATTTATAGCTGTCGACAACAAAATGCGTCATTACTAGCATTCAGCATTGCTGTATACATGCATGGAAGCACTGGTTCGATGCTCAAAGTGGACTTACTTCCCTCAGTCGTTTTCTTTTATATGCATCATCCGAATCTGCCCTAATACCCCGCCCCTGCCTTCGCGACATACAGAGACGTCGCAACATAAATGTTTTTGTATTTTTTTGCTCAAACCAGCTAGCTGGTTGAGCTATTGTGAATGCCATGTCAATCTATCTATCTATCTATCTATCTATCTATCTATCTATCTATCTATCTATCTATCTATCTATCTATCTATCTATCTACTATCTATCTATCTATCTACTATCTATCTATCCATCCAGTGATAAATGTTCGTTGCTTCGATGAATCTCGACCAACTTGGTCACAATGTTTATTGACTGATGGGTCATCTTTGATCACTTAAAGGTCAGGGTCAAATTGTATTAAAGGGCACAATGGGCCCATACGTGGAAAACTGCAAATGCTACTTCCCCTACAAATGTTTGTGCACAGTGCTGATGTTCGGTCATAATGTGGTCAATCACTGACCTTCGGTGTTCAGGGATTTTTGGTCCGACGTCCCACTTGGGCCGAGGCCCATTTTATGAAATTTTAGACACATGGCTCTTAAAATGCATCTCCTCCGCACAAGCTTCAATTATTTTTCTTCAAAGTTACATGTAATGTTCCTTGGTAGATGGCACCATCAGGGGTGGTCAGAGAATTTTGGGCCATTTTGGGCATGGTCCATTATGGTGAAATCGAATGGCAAAATCTTGTATCTCCTACGAAATTAGTTGCACAGTGCTGATGTTTAGTCATAATGACAGTCCAATAGACGTACCTTTTTTGGGTGTTGAGGATTTTTCGTTCAAGGACCGCTTGGGCCAGAGGGCCCACTTTATGAAATCTCACACATTGGTGTTGAAATCCCATTCCTCCCCACAGCTTCAATTGATTTTCTTCAAATTTCTTGTACTGGGGCCTTTCGGTAGCGGGCGGCCATTTGGGTTGTTCAGGAATTTTTGGGCCTAGGGCCCAGTTGGGACCCTAGGGGCCCATATATAAATACTGCCACAAATCTTGTATCTCCTACGATTCTGTTGCAATCGCACCCAACCATGCTGATGTTGGGTTCATAATGTTGGTCTATAGCTTCTACCTTCAGGGTGGCCCATGGATTGTTGTGACCCACTGCCCAGTGTGGGCCCGAGGCCCATCATGTGGAAATTACGCAAAATGCTCCTCCTCAGGCTCTCTACAAGTTTTGGTTGCACATTACGGACATTATGTCCCTAATGATGGTCCTAACAGACGTACCTGTCCGGGGTGGTTCAGATTTTTTTTTAACCAAGGTTCCACTTCGGCCAGAGGCCCATTTCATGAAATTTCCCCATTGGAACTTGAAATGCATCTTCTATCCACAAGTTTCCAATTGATTTTCTTCATTCACATAGCAATGCTCCTCGATCATTGTCCATCCAGGGTGTTTGCAACTTCTGGCGAAGGCTCATGTTGCCCTATAGCCCACATGTATCATGCAAAATGCGTCTACAAATTTTGATGCACAGGAATTTTGGATGTTCGGTCATAATGACAGTCTAAAAGCCGTATCTTCAGGGTTCTCAGGAATTTTGTGGACTTTCGAGCCCAGTTTGGGCCAGAGGGGCCATCAATGTGCGATCATGCAAAATGTTTGTCGTGCCTCGCAAAAATACACTCCAAACGAATATAAAACAGAAGTTATACTCTCATAAGCACCCCTCCTGAAATTTTGCAAGCGCCTGAGAGCTTAGCAGAATGAAGACGGTATGTTCCTTGGAGTGGTGCATCTTTCGACATGTTAGGACAGTTTAAATCAGGCAATGTGTGAAATATTGCAAGAAATGCATCTGCACGTAATCAATGTCTCCCTTGTTAATGAAATATTTGGTGTCATTTATACGTTTAAGCTAAGCAACCATTGGTGCGCTTGTTTCCCACCCATATTCGGCCCTAAAATAAAAATTAGGCTTTGTGCCGAGTCACTTTTGCTGCGAAGAACAATATCGACCTGACCATCTAAGCATGACCACATCACACTAAGTCCTCCTTAATCACATAGTTTTCGAACTCTAGCTTGTTCTGCGCCGGAGGAAGAAAGACCAACTGCTTGAGCTGTTGTGAGTGCGGGCGACGGGAGCCTATAGGTTTTCAAGGAATACCTACTTTTGCTGCATTCTTGGGGTACAACCAGTCTCGTTTTATTCCTTGAGGCACACATTGGCCCTCAGTATGTATGAAGACGATCCATTCCGTGGTGTACAGTTCTGCGACCCTTTGCGGCAAAACGTCATATTACCCATTTATCACTCCCCTCCCATCCCCCCCCCCCCCCCCCCCAAGAAAAAAATATCCCGAAAGATGGGGTTGTGAGATAATTCCACATTACTTGGACTGCCACTGATGACTAGGTCTACCGAAGCGAAGTATCGTAATGTTCTTTTATGGAAGTAGACACTGTAACGTGTTGGTGATATTTCCTTTGATATATTCACAAACAACCTACTTTACCATACCTTTTTAAAAAACTCGTTCCGTTGGACCTCATAGGACCTACCTTTCCACACCTTCTTAAAAAACTTGTTTTGGTTACCTTCCATCACCTAGCTCTTCGGGCTTTTGGCTGTAGCTAGTGTTTTAATGCATACATAACGCATGGACATTAAAACGGCGGGAGCAATTGTCCGCGCGACAAACGATTTCTTAAATTTTAGCATTGTTAACACAATTCATCCCGAGTAGATGACCCACCTGCGCAAACTGCATATACCCGCATGTAATATGCAACGATCCTTCGCGGCTTTCCGAAACCCTTCCTTCCGTGTAGCCGGATGTAAACTTCCGTTGCTAGGGCAGGTTCCTTCCGGGCCCCCTGGGGGGGGGATCATTTTTAGCGCAGGCTTTTCTGTTTTTCCTTTATGTGATCCGGCGATATTGCCCTCTCCCCAGCGATAATGTTCTCCTTTGTATCGTCTTGGCAGCTCGTCAAGTTCAGTCGGATGTTATTCATTTTCGTAATTGCGCGATGGCGGGAACGAGCACGGCGTTGTCAGGCCGTGTCTACGTCGTTACGAGCGTTTGACGGTCTCATTATGGCTGTATTTGGTACAAAGTGCAAACATTTCACTCGAGATGATGCCATCTGTACTACTTACAGAGTTATGGCTGACGGTTGAGCTCACGTTTCCTTTAATCGGAAGTAGAACCCTCCGTAAAGTGGGGACTCAAGGCTAGAAGCGAGAGTAATTCCGTCGACTGGTTGCAATGTTATAGAGGTAAACCAGCTAAGAATTAGGATCCATATAATCCGCATACTAGTGTTCGAACCTAAAACAACAACCGGTGTTCAATTCCCAAGAACCACTGTTCTAAATGTGAACGATAGCCGTCCTGGAATCTATCTGAAAAATATATTGAATTGTAGCATATATACTTGGCAATAATCAATGGTTTGAACATGGCAATATAACGTTCAAATAGGTGGCTGGCGTTCAAATAGAGGAACAATGGTTAAGATATTTTACGGGTGTTGAAACCGTTACTAAGTGTTGTTTGAATCATGAGGTTGAGCATAAGATTGTTCCCTCTAACCCTGTACTATCGTGCTACATGGCCATACGATTACAGGGAAATCCTATCGCTATATACATGACTGTTCTAGAAAAAACAAAAAAACGCCCGTGTCGCGTGCAAGAAACGGGTCTACGAATTACCATTTAGTGATCGATTTAAACCCGCCCCGCCTGTGCATGGAAACGCAACTTCACACATTTGCCCACACGCTCAAGGGCGCAGCCATAGGGGGTTCCGGGGTGCATTACCCCCCCCGGGGGCCCCCCTGCCCCCAACTTTTGGGAAGTTCCAATACATACTCTAGTACACATATCAAAACATGATATTGTCATGGTATACGTCACCGAGTCTAAAATAACCACCTCGGTTCATGGCACGTGGGCCCACTTTCTTGCCCAAATAACACTCTGTACATTGCTTCTGGTAAATTTTCCAGGTTTTTTGGGCACAGAAATGCAGAATATTCTCCAAAATCAACACAAACCCCAAACCCATGATATCCCATGTTTCACGCGTCGCGGGGATATAATTATGAGGCCTATTTATAAGAAATTAGACCCATCCCATCTTTTCCAATCAATATGGATGCCAAATGTCATATTAGACCTACTCAGTTGTAAAACATTGAATAAACTTTTCGTAAAAAAAAAACACCCTGCGAATCGGGGGCAGCATTCATGCAGTAACACCGACCATACCTTCATGTTGTTCGGTATCAACATCCACACAGTTTGAGTTTGAAGAATCGTTTTTTTTGTCCCCACCCACCAAGTTTTGTGTAAATCGGACTAATTCTGTATTTTTTTTAGTAAAACATGCAAAATAGAGGGCAGCGGACATGAAGCAATATCCACTTTCGAACTCATCCGAGATTTCAATAGGACAGACATGTATACCAAGTTTCAGATCGATCAGATAAAACGTTAAAGAGTTATTGCGCTAACGCCTTGAATCTCCGGCGGCGGCGGCGGCAGCGGAGACGGCGGCTACGCCGCCAAAAACACAATATCCCCGAGCACTTAAGAGTGTTGCAGGGATATATTCAGAGATCGCTCACGAGTCACCCATGTGTAGCTTTAGGAGTCGTTTCGATGATGTTCAACGTTACTATTGGTCGCTCAGAGGCTGTTCAACCATCGGCAGCCGAGAGGGTATGAATAGCGAATGAAATCCACTTCTTTCCCGAACATGGAATTTGAATGCACCACTCTCCTTTAATCGTCGCGAGAAAAAAAAATGATCGTATGAGGTTGTACTAAGCGCCCACCGCTTAGCATCCGGTTTCCTCACCCTTATCCCGTTTCTATGCAGTCGTTGTGACGTAAATGACGGAGAATCATTCATAAAACTGTGCAGGAGGGAACGGGGAAGTCTCGTCTCGCGGTCGAGTTAATCGTTCAGCGGGGTAAATGAATGGGAATATAGATAGGACAAATACAGACGGAGAATAACTGAAAGTACATCCCCTACATGCATATTGTATTTAGAGAACGGCGCGCTTGGAGATGGTAATCCGGAGGATAGTAGAAAATGTTAATGCGCGATGTCCGCGTTGTGTAATATGTCGTTTTGCAATTAGAGGTGGAATTCGCGTTGCTTGCGTAATATTCACTAACACGGTTTGGGATTTTAAAATGGATGTACTACTCAGCAGTCATCGGTTAGTGATTTATTTCTACACCATCATGCGTGGCCCTTGTGGACTGGGGGTTCTAGAATTTGCCCAAAGAATAGGCTATACTCTGCCTGGCGTGTGACTAGGCGGCGAGGGGAGAACTTGACCTGTATTAGAACTTTGGAGATACTATAATTATACGCATGTGTAACGTTCCCTGTCAACTTATATAAGCTACCTATATGGCCATATAGTCATTGGTACACGTGTGTAAATTGGTGTTTTATATCAACACGGATGCCGATTGGTAGACATTTTTTTATTCCTTGACTGAAGTGTGTGTGAGTGTGTGTGTGTATGTGTGTGACGCCTGGCTTGTGGAGAGCATAACTCGACCCCACCTGGATGGATGAAGCACATACTTGGTATATGGTTCCCCATAATGAGTAATGATCAAAGTCTGAAAATCTTGTTCAGAATAGTTGGTCCAATCGAGTTGAAATATGGTGTGTAGCTTTCTTATGGGGAGTGCAAGCACCCCATTGGTGCAGACTAGCGGTCCTTTTTTTTTTGGGGGGGGGGGAATGGGAAAATTGTGAAAAAATTTATATTTGGGCAATTTTAGATTGTGAAGAGCATAACTTGACCCCACCTGGATGGATGGAGCTCATACTTGGTATGTGAGTTCCTCATGAGATACACGAGCCCAGGTCAGGTCGAAGGTCATCTGAGGTTATTAGAGGTCAAAGTATGAAAAAGTTGTGGAGAGGATAAGTCCAGAAAGCTTGTCGAATCAACCAGGGGTCTTTTTGGTAACATATGGGAAAATTGTGAAAATTCAATATTTAGCCAATTTTGGCTTGTTAGCATGATAACTCCCCCCCTCCCACCATGATGAATCAAGCTTATACTCGTCAGGTATGTTCCTCATAATGAGTACATGATCCCGATTGTTTTGGGGTCCGGTCAAAGGTCATCTGAGGTCAAGGTCTAAGATCCATTATTAATACGATAAGTCCAGAAGTATTAGTCCGCCATGCTTTATGTGAGTTCCCCATATACCGTGAGTATACACATAAAACCCCATTGTTCGGGTCGGGACTGTCAGGTCAAAGGTTAATCTGGGTCACGGGAGGTGAGAATCCAGGATGCAGCTTTCTTTGGGGGAGTACATGAACCCTATCGTTTCTGGTGTAGATCGAGGATCGGCTCGCTATTGGGAAAAAGTCCAGAAGGCTTGGTACAATCAAGTTAAAACTTGAAAGCAAACAAATACAATGCGGTTCTCGTAGAAAGTACGAGAACCCAAAGAATAGAATGGGGAGTATATATACCCCATTGTTTCAGGGTTGTAAACAAGGGGCCATTGTCCGGGGAGGATGATGTATAAACAAAAATTATATTTTTTGACCAATTCTAAATTGTTAACACGATAACTTAACCTAATCTGGGACGGAATGGGGCTCTTTACTTTCCGCCGGGCGGTCCGGTTTCTCTACTCTCAGTGGTCTCTCGAGGTTGTAAGACCTGGCCGAGTCACATGAGACATGAGCACATTACTGGCAAAGTTGAATGAGCATGAGAGTATGAAAAACAAGAGTATTCCTAGTTGAAGTTGAGGTGTATCTGCACAAGTACTATCATGGCCGTCAAAAAGGTGGGGGAGGGGGGACATGCCCCCCACTTTCAAACGTTGGGGGGGGGGGATATCCATTATCGTTTGTCCCCCCCCCACTTTTCCGGCCGGTAATCAAAATAATAACTAGGCACATGCCCGATTTGGTATCACTCACACTGATTCAATTTTTGTCTAACCAAACAATAATCGCGTTGGATGGAAATTGTCTTATTCACTAATTCCCGGTGCGGATCCCAGGTGAAGAGCTGGACCCGACCAGGGCCGAACCGAACCCCGAAATGGAAGGATTAACCCATTGTTTCATACCGAGTTCTCGAATTAAATAGAATAGCCAGAAGTGCATAATTTTTCACGTGTTTTCGCGCGCAATGGCGTTTTTCTTCCAGGCGTTGTAGGCTGTTAAAATATGCGATGTTGTAATGCTTCGTATAATTTCGTTCACTCGATTAATTTCAGAGAAGCCTTGGGGGCAGACTGCTTCCCCCCCCACTTTTTGCGAGGAAAAAATTCTGGCGAAAATTCGTCGCCCAATTGGGAAGAAAAAAAAGCACCAACCCCCCCGTGCAACCCCCCCCCCTCCCACATGCTGAATTTTTGACAGACATTTTCGTAAAAATGCCCGGGAAACATGCAATTTTTCGCCCGCTTCGCGCGTGATGGGGGTTCCAGACTGAATTGTAAAATTCGGGCACAAATATTCTGCGCTCTAATTGGAATTGTCCCGTACGCCTATTGCTTTTCCATTCGATCCCACCGAGATCGGTCGGTAGACCCGGATCTCACGAAACAAAGCAGAGTAGAGAGGGTAATAAAAAATACAATGTGTCATAATCGGTTAAATCTCTTAGTATGCCATGACAATTTTTGTCTGTCTTTACTCAAATCACACATGTAGATGTTTGCTACTGAGCCTGCAGGTGCCGATTCTGTCAATCTGGAGGGTATGAACATCTGATATTTTCTTGGTACGCTCCGCGCCAACCGATGGTGGCGCTCCCCTTAGATGGTCATTTGCATTCGATTGTGGTCCCCCCCACCCACTTTTCGCAACGCCTCCGACCGCCCAGACCTCTACTTACAAATAAGTATACATTTTTTTATTTTTTTATCATGCCTATAAGTGTTTTTTGCAAGGCGCGATCGGTGTGAAATATTGGGGGTAGGGGTAATCCGAGCGTAAGCGCCATATGAGCGGAGCGCACCAGGGTTGGGCGAGCAACAAGAAATTTTAGTTTTACAGACCTTCAGATTGAAGGAAACGGCACTTCCCCGCTTCCTTTTTTTTTTTTTTTTTTACCCGGTTATAGCAGTAAACGAATCCCGAAATGGCAAACAATTACTTCAAGAAAACGTTATGAAGGAAACTGAGCGATTTTGTTATTCTTCACAATCGGGACCACCATCGGTTGACGCGTAGCGTATTTTTTTTTTTTTTAAGATTGTTTTCATTTTACCAAAACCTCACCAGATTGCAGGAAAAGGCACTTCCCGGGACCCTTTAACAGTAAGCGGAACATTCCTGGAATTGACCCAAAAAATTTCCGAAGTTTAACTTCAAGGAAACGTTCTTTAGGAACTAATTGATGTTCATTACTTACAATTCGGGCCACCATCGGTTGACGCGAAGGTACAGGAAAAATTCCCGGTTCACAGACCTTCGATTGCGGAAATGGCACTTCCCGGGCCCGTAGATGGAGTAAGCAACACCTCTAAAATTGGTAATATTTCCAGAAATGGTCATGCAAGGAACGCCCCTGAAGGAACTGTCGATGCTCATTCCTTACAATTCTTACAATGCGGGCCCCATCGGTTGGCGCGAGCGTTAAAAAGAAAAAATATTAGTTTACAGAAACCCCCCCCCCCCTAGATTACAGAGACGGCACTTCTCTGGTCCTCTTTGGGCAGTAAGGCAACATCACCCTCTTCAAATTACAGAGAACGCACTTTCCTGTTCTCTTTGGGCAGTAACATATCACTGAAATTGACAATTATTTCCGAAAAGTTTTTTTTCCTACATTTCTTCAATCGCGGCGCAGGCTTCACTCTTACCATACACCCGTATTTTTTAGAGGTCTTCGGCTGCCATAGAGTACTCCTTCCAATTGATTAGGGTTGCCGCATTTTTGAAAATTTGCTAACTGACTGTCGTGAAATGGTGTGCATTTCTCAGGCATTCTAATTAAAAAAAAATCGACTCAGTCAGGCGAAAATGTGGCAGTTTCTCATCAGATTTGTTGTCCGTTAAAAAATTTCGCGTCGGAATTTTTTCTCCTCTCCGAAAATGTTTTGGGGGGCCCCGCCTCTGCGCCTATATCATAGTCTCATAATACTTACCAAGTGAACCCCCATACCGATGTGTCACGATCCCCATCCCTGTTATGTTTTAGATGCATACTTTCATCTTTCAACAAAATATGCAGCCCATCAGCTGGCAAAGCCAGTCCGCTTATGAGGATTAGAAGTAGACTGAACTCACTAAATCATTGGCTGTTGGTGTTCGGAGAAAATAACGTTTTGGATTCAAGCATGGGGGGGGGGCATGAACGTGTCGCCGCACAAATTCTCCTCGTGGGCCGTCCATTTGTTCACCGCACTTGTACTAAAACACGTACGAGAAAAACAAAACATATTTGCAGAATCTGACGAAGTAATTTTGCACGGGGCTACTGCGTTATACACGTAACGGGGAGGACAGAGTACAGCGCGCGCATCTTGGCCTTCTCAAAATATTGTTAGGAGGACCTTTGTCTTATGGCCGTACTGCACCTTTGTTCGAAGGAGTTTTCACCAGTCCGAAAAATATTGGGGGGATATTTAATATCATGTTCCCTACAAAAATATTGGGGGAGGGGACATTTCCTCTGTCTCTCCTCCTGATCGTGCGCATGTTGTTTAGCTTGTTTTCATATGAAAGTGAATGTTGGAGATGTATAGATGTGTTTGGATGAATGGGTGATTTGGGTCAGGAACTGGAGTCACTGGACTGTCACCTGGGTATGGCTGCATATGCTGGGTCTATGTTATATAGGCGACGATTAAAATAAGTCACGGTATAGTTAGATGGCCATAGCCGCCATTAAGCTCTTGGGGTGTGGGGTGTAGCAGCTACTCTGTTCCTGACCAGATGTTCAGACGGTTTGATTTGATTTGATTTCTCCGGGTTCAGGGAGCTGAACCCGTAGAAATCAATTTATCATATGTATTAAGGGAGTGGTACTTCTATCCCCATCACCTTCACCGCTTGGTCAGTTGGACCCTGGTCGCAAGAGCGGAGTCGCCTTTTTTTTTTTTTCTGGAAGATTGTGAAACTTATCATGCCTATTGGCAATTTAAAGGACTCAGCAATGAAAATTGAAATGGACGGTTGGTTAAATATTTATGAATTATCAATGTATTACGAAATCAGCGATCATTTTCCCGTACTACTTGGTCGCATGTATACTTGGTACACTGCGAGGTCATACAACATTCATTTTGATTTATCCTATGGGGTCTCCATCTGCTATGCTGGTAATGGGCACAGTAAACTGTTGATAGAAAAAAAGTTTAGTTCATTCCGGATTGAAAAACAAGATTGACAAAAACTAATAAGAGAAAATATAGAAATAAGAAAAATGAAAAAACAAAAAACAATAATGACTGCCAATGTCAAACCCAGGCCGACATATAATTGAGTGGGCGCCATGCAGACGATTTAACTGTTTACTCTTATTTCAACGCTCGCTGAAATCACACGCTGTGTCCAGTTCTGTCCTCTGTGAAAGGGTAACACGGCTTTAAAACCGATAAATGTCAGTTCGAACATTGACTGTAACTCCTACCATTTCGGAAAAGTAGTGCTTATTATAGGCACAAGTATTATTTGCATGTAGTAGATGACCAACGGAGGGATGTGTAGCTCGAAACTGGCAAGGAATCACTATGCATAATGCATAGTGATTCATAGTTGCGTTCTTGTTTCGATCCACATATGTGACGACTTTGCAGAATGATCGCCATGAACGTCTTTCGGGATCGAGTTCGAGACTATATGCGTTTATGGTATTAGCTCATGAAATTAAACACTGTTTAATTACCGTATATGTTTTAGCCAGAAATATGCGATGCGTTTTTTTATTTTTTTTATACGGATATACGACATAGTTGGTTGAATACTTCGCATGGGCTATTCTTAGAAAATATGGTATATTGGATATACCCCATTTCACGGACCTTGAAGAAAGTAGGCCAGGCTAGCCTATACTGGCATCAGGGAAACAGTGTTGGCAATTTCGAGCTAGAGCCACACGCGTTGGAAATACGCGCGGTCGCCCCGATAGATTTCTGGGTAATAATCTCGGTGATTTAATTTCCGAAGCAATTCCAAGATCAAGGGTCATGTTATTTTAATTTTCTCTGTATCTAAGAGATAACGCGAGACGCACTTAATTTACTGTCGGTATTTACTGAAAAACATGAATTAGTCGGTAATAATGATATGTACCTTATACTAGTATGCAGGCGTTGCTGCTACATAACTCAGGATTAAGGTTTTCAAAATCCAGAGGGGCAACGTCTACGTATGGCAAAGCCGTTTTACTTTTTATTTGCCATTTGATGATATCACCAATTATTTGATGATATCATTCATTGAAATAATGATGTCACCAATTATTGATGATATCACCAATTCAGTGACGAATCATCAATAGTTGATGATACTATCAATTATTTGATGATATCACCAATCATTTAATGATATCAGTAAATTGAATTGGTCATATCCATAATTGAATTAGTGATATCATTGGATGAATTGGTGATATCGTAAATTTAGTTGATGATATTCATCAAATAATTGGTGATATCATTAAATAATGAAAAACGGCTCTTGCCATAGTACGCGTTGAAAACACAAGATCTAAGAGGGATCTGGATAATCCATTGTGAAGTAGCATAAGTAGGAAAAGGACGTGGCATGAAGCGCTGGGGAAGTCTGTGGTGTGGAAAGACGTGGAGCGTGATATACATTTTTATGTGATGGTTGCAAGCAAAGCAAGCTTCGCATGGCCGATCCTCTCCAGAAATATGTCTGGGGGGGGGGGGGGGGGAGTGAGGTCGGAATCCAAGGGAAGTGCCCTCAGTAATGGCCTCACCCTCCTATAGGCAATAAGTGCAATTTATGGGCACCCTAGACACATGCTGCTGCAATATTCGCTAAATCGCAGCTGCAAAACTCTACGAACTGCAAAAAAATTAGTTTTTGTGTCAACCATTTATTGATCACGTGGGTCATGGAGTTCTGACCCCCCCCCCCTCCCCGTGGGTACGCCACCAATCCTCTCGAAGCAGAATAAAAATGACATAGTTTGATTTTACACCCTAATAACCTTGGGCCAATTTGACCAAGAATTTGAGAATGGGGGGATCAAACCAAATTTCTTGAGTGGAAATTTGAATTTGAAAAAATTTGCGTTGCGCTGATGATCCGCTCACTTATACGATCATGTATATGGTAGTATCATGTCAATCTGTTCAGTTGTCGGTGCTCTGTATCACCTGGCAGTACGTCACATGAATGAAGTAGTGCATTATGATATTGGGGCGTTAAAGGGAACCGGGTCTAAACCTGATCCAACGGCGAATGCTACAACCCTGACAGCCGCCTCCTGACTGCGACTGCGCTCCTTATCCTAACATTCAGATAGATAGGCGAATTGTCACAATGCCTCGTCGCTGACAAGATCGGTTGCCGGGGAACGTGTGTGTGACGGAGTAGACGGAGAGTCATTCATAAAAATGCGGGGGGACTGACACATCTCGTTACCAAGTTAATCGGTAAGGAAATGACTTAATGGCCTATCTGCATACATTATCTGTGGAGCTAACAGTATACCTTTCCTTCCAACGAACTTTAGAACTTTCGGTTGAATCTGTAGTACGTGACGGACAATTGGCAGAAGGGGCATTAAGCACTCCTTTCGGGATCAAGAATAAAGACTCCGTGTTGGTTTAGATAGTATTAGCAAGTGATCTGCAGTGCGTTCTGCAGCTATCGCTAGAAAACTTCGCGGCTATTCTTAGAAAATAAGGTTTAAAAAGAAATTAAATACGGCATTTCACGGACCTTGAAAAGTAGGCCAGGCTAGCCTTTCAAAGTAACCGCTTGGAAAAACGAGACGTGATTTCCAGTTATAGTCTCGAGGATCGACTTAGACTATAACGCTCACGTTGGAGTCGCCCGTATGAATTTCCGAGTAATGATCCACGTGATTAAAATTTTCAAACGATTCCGAGATCAGATTGATGGATCTAGACCTGGTGATTATTCAATAAGTTCTGTTCCAGGAGAAAGAGATTTCTGTGCGAGACGCCTGTTATATATATTAATTTCAATGAAAAAATAAATGAAACGAAATAATGATAGCGTATGGTCGGCTGACGTTGTCGCTCGGTAACGCAGGGTTTAGGATTTCTAACGGCAGAGACACGTACGCGTCGAATACACGGAATTTCCGGAAATCTCAAGAATTAGGAGGTGGTGCGATGGATAAAGGTCTATAGTCCTAACGAATCTCAGGCCTACATCAGGGCTATGAGGGGGGGTTTGAGGTGGAAACCATTGATGAGCAGTGATTTGTGTTTTACCCTCTCGCTCACTTGGTATACTAAGAATGTATCCTGTCGGCACTCTGTATCCTTACAGCATACACCGTGTGTTCTGGATTTGAATGTGGCGCCAAGAGACAACGAAATACCGGTGTGGATCGAGTCCGGCCAATCCGAGTCCAAACCGAAACCATAAGCATCCGAGACCGAGCGTCACCGTCGAGTCAAGGCCAGTCTTGTGTCCGAGGTCCCCGAGTCCCTTACAAATTGGCAATCCGCAAAATTATGTAGGCATAGGTTAAAAAAAACAGCGGTGGTTTGTCTCATCATCCTCACCAAACAGAGTAGAAATGGTGCCTAAGTTTCCCAAAATTATATTAGCTTTCACATAAACCTGTTTTAGAGTTGGAGTCATCATTGGAGAATTAATAAAGTAAATGTAAATGTAATTGCAATTACAAGATCAGGCTAAAAACTACCGAGGGTAAATGCCCTGAACATAACCCATAAACCACACCCTGTCCTCCCATACTCAGGACTCTATAATCGGAAATAATTTCCAGCAACAGTACACTTTGAGTATTTTTTATTTGTTTATTCAAGAAATTTCCATGGTCGTTGCAGACAGGTGAGCACAGTGTATATAGCTTCAAGGATTGCCACAAGTGTAGTCAGAATCGAACGCGCTATTGGTCTACAACTCTTCAACTTTGAAAGGAGCAAATTCTGAGACATAAACAAGCACGAGGGCGTGGACAGGGACAAAAACGATGGGTTACAAGTTGCCGTCTGTGGATTACCCACACCCACAGTAAGGTACCGCAAAAGAGGTAGTGCCTGATTCAGCAATTCGCAGCTGACAATAGGTGCAGTATCCAGGTCGCATCCATGCTGGGGGGCATTGTTGATCCTTGCTCGGAAGATACATGTGTGTGAGTGTGTGTCTATTGCGCGAGTGTGGGTGTGGTATGTAATTCTCATATTGTAATCTAGGCTAACTCCACATGCAGGGAAGTTCGAACTGGCGGTTCTTAACATGATGAGTACACGAACACTATTCATCTCAGTGTGAGTGGGGTCAATTATCGGGAGAAAGTGGAAATTTTATGCGGTACTCGAAGACTCCAAAAGGTATCTAACATGCCTATTTTGGGTACTTTTACTTCGTGATCAGGCTACGTCCAACATGTCAGCAGTATCAATTGGTCAAACTTGGGGTACTTTTAATATAGTTAGTATTGGTAGCTAGGTCAATGGGGTTGGGGGGGGGGGGGGTAGTTCACTTGTAGTCAGATAAGTTCATAAACATGCCTGGGATGGGATCAAGTTCAACTTGGCGGGGCTTCCTATGATGAGTATACATGTCATTATGAGTGAGTCATTGTCAGTTCCAAGTCTTAATACTTCAGTGCCGTCTCCGTCTTGTCGAGGGGTATGGTCACGCCCACAACGAGGTTCTTGGCATCCATGCATGACTGTTCAGTCTTATATTCCCGCAGGATCTTCTCTTCCCCCTGTCTCCGTGACTTTCTCGGGGTTGTGCTGCCATGCCCTCGGCGGTGGTAGCTTTATGATTACCTGTTTATAGTGCCAGTTCATGCAGTATACCATCGAATTTACATGTAGCCTCCTGTATCGTTTGATGGTCAGTTCCGGCCACTTCCACCAGGTGGTCAAGTGTCTTATCTTTCGCCGGCCACATTCTGTACGACTACTTCTGGCGTTCATCCACGCCGGTTTAGTGATTTTGTTTTCACAAAGCAGATCTTTTCCGCGATAGTGATGGGTGCTTCTGTTCCAGATTCTCAGGTCCATGCAGGACTCCCTTGAAGGCATTTTTCCGACTGTGGTGACCCCATTTCCTCGTCGTGGGTATTGCCTGTCTGAGGGGTTTACCTTCCTTTTTTCTCTGTACCTTCTTTCGAGCATTTTTATTCGCTCTCACTTGCCACCCTCCCGTTTTCTCCAGCTGCCTATAGCATGGACTAGTTCACTACTTTGCCGTATGTTTCTTCCAGCATGGTGTGTTCTCCGTCCGGATATCTCTTTCTTCTTCCACCTCTTCCTCTCTGATGCCGTAGGACGTCTGGACCTGCTCTCGGGTGAAAACCACCGTTTATAGTGAGCATCTCCAGGACCTTGTTAAAGCTCCACTCAGCACAGCCTCAATTTGTCCTAGTCGTTTATGCCCGGCGGCGTGTTTTTACAGGTTCGGCCTATTGACCGTATGTGTTCCGCGCGCCATATATGTTCTCCTCGCCCACTCAGGTGTGACATAGAGCCAGTTCGTACCCCTCATTGTATTATTTGTATATGCTTTGCATATCAATGGTTGCATTGGTCTTTAATCGGTCCTGGAGGTTCTCCACGTCACGCCTAGCGGTTTTTGCAGCCATCGCCTATACGTCTATGTCCTATATTTGCCAATGTCCATGTCTCTTTGTGTTGTCTCGACTCCACTCCCTGTGTACAATCGCGGTCGGTCCTCTCCACATTCATTTCCACTTCAATCCCGATGGTCCCATTGAAGTGTCATTTTTTTCCGCGAGTTCTACGTCATGCCGTTTCATTTCGTACAACTTGGGACATCGTCCACTCCAAGGTTTAGCAGGACTAGCCAGAAACTGACGATTAGGGGGTGAAAAATGCTACAAAATTCCGACTGGGAAGATAAAAATTCCAACTGAGCCCAGGAGCAACCAAAGAGGGCCTTGCATGCGTGGACCCAACAACTTTTCATTCTGCGGGGCACAGACATTAACAGGTGGACAAGAATACTATCTGCAGGAACGCCAATCATCTGTGGCGCGGAGCGTCCGAGGAAAAGTTCGGTTGTGCAAGTCCCTCACCTCCGATTGTCGGAAATGGCCTTTCCGTGCGTTTCAGACCTGCATGTACCAAGCTTCAAACACAAGCATTAGTGGTATCGGGTATTTTATGATTTTCTAATCCTGTGGATAATTAGACATTAATCGGACAGCGGTCCTACGAGCCCCCGACTTCAGCTTTTTTTTGGTCAGAAGTTTAACAATTGTTTTTTCATACTACGCACTGGTGCGCGCGAAGGCGAGCAATTTTTTTCCGGGTTTTCCGCGCATCCCTGAAAAAATCAGGGTCCCGGCAGAAAGTAGAACCTTTAGTCCGTTTTAGCTCAACCATGCGGGCAGGAGAAAGTCTAGCTGCCGTGATTGTATCCTGCCAGATGGTTTTTCAACGGAAAATAAGTCTAATCACTACGACAAGTCAACTTTTTTCAAGCCAACTTGATTCAGTTAGTTTCAAGTAATCTGCAACAACCAGGTAGAGGTCATCTTCGGCATTAGTGTAGCCCCATATCCTAAGCCTACCAATTTTATACACCCCGCCACTGGAAGTTTCCGGGATATTACGGTTTTGGGTGTGGAGCCGCCGCCATCCCAGGCTCTGCCGGCCGCCGGAAACGTTCAGGCGTTTTATCGCAATAACTTGTTAATTACGCTTTATATAAATCCGATTGATCTGAAACCACTTGGTACCCAGTCCGCCCTAGTGAAATCTCGGATGAGTTCGAAAGTGGGCATCACTGAATGCTGGGAGCCGCTTTTTATTTTGGCAATACCTTAAAACGGACGCGAAATTTTTTCCATTTGAACTTGATCATATTGCGTTCGTTATTACAATTTCTGAAGCTCTGCCTGAAATGCTCCACGAATCGTATTAACAGATTATGACCTGAGCTAACAAACCAAACCCAATAGAATTCGTTTTTTTTTTTTCCATATGGGTAACGTAACTTACATACCCATGCACTTTTGAACAACCCCGAACCGTTCGCGCTCCTTTGCTAGATATCATGCTGACGACTTGTTGACCTGCATCCCACATGGAGGTCCTACCAAGCTTCAACCTCATCGGCCCCGTTCAGTCTCGAAGTTATAAACGAATCGACGAGGAGGCACTGTGATAGCATACTGCCACCCGCGTGCAAAAAAGCTTACATCTCGCCTGATGGAGAGGGTCTTCGCGCTTACCTTTCCCACCTCTTTCCGCTGTTTCCGGAAACTTCGGATCGATTGCGACTGGTAGCTCATCTGCATATAAGCAGGCCCTGCGAAGGGGGGGGGGGTGCGGGGGTGCTGGGGTGCTGCAGCACCCCCAGATTTTTTTCTGACTGGGTGCGGAGCACCCCTACCGATTTCAGGTCATTGCAGTCCAGCACCCTGTCCAATTTTTTTTAGCTTAAAAGTTGTCATGGATCATTATTTGCACGAAATTTGGTAATCGCCCGGTTTTCGATCAGCTGGCTGCCGTACGTTGTTATTCAGTGTACTTGATATCTAACTCAAAATTCTTATTAGATTGTTAAAATTTTTCGTTGAGAAGGCCGAAATGCCAGAAAAAAAAGAAAAAAAAATCGCTCTGCGCGCGCGTGCTGTATCCTATCTTTTTTCGTTTCCATGTATATACAGGTGGGCCCACGTGTAAAATCACTATGATTTTTCTCCATACCTGTCCATCTTTAAGTGTGTGGTGAACATATAGGTGGCCACGGGGAGATTTGGTTAGGACTTGATTCATGTTTCAAACCCCCCCCCCCCCCTCCCTCCCCCACTACAACAATTCCGTAATCCAACTGCGATTTTCTTAACACTGCACACAGTTAGTCTACTTCAGATCCTCATTGTTCAGATTGGCTTCGCCAGCTTGACGTGCTGTTTGTAAAATAGAAGATGAAAGTATATGTAACAAAACAGCAGGGCATGGGATCGTGCACATTAGTAGGGAAGTTTACGTGATTGATGTTTGGAAATATACAGGCGCGGCGAAACAATTCTGAGACACATGTGAAATTTTGGACGAAATTTTGAGCGGATCTAATCTGAAAAATTGACCAAATTGTCTGCTGACTTCTCAATGCCTTTCCAAATCAACCCAGAAAAATCACAATTTTCCATGACAGTGATGTTCAAGCAATTTCAATCTGGCAGCAGCCTCCAACCCAATTGGGAAGGTCCTTCGATGGAATATCTCCAAGACATGACGATGTAGGAATTGCACCATGAAGAAGAAATGTAGGATTACCATCGATCAGTTTTCGGAATTTACTGTCATTTCAGTGATGCATACTGCCTTAGCGGAAGTGCCGCTCCCTGCAATCTTGTGGGGTGGTGGTCTGTAGACTATTTTCTTGTACGGTACGCGTCAACTGATGGTGCGCGAATTGAATGAATAAACGTAGATCAGTTTCTTCAAGGTGTTTCTTGAGATATACATTTAAGAAAATTTCTTGTCAATTTTGTGGATGTTGCTTACGCCATAAACAGGAATCCGTTGCCGGCAATCTGGGATTCTAGAAGGCTCAAAATTTCCTTGTACCTACACGAGACCACTGATGCGGCCCCACCTTGGGTAAGGATCAACATCAATTAAGTGCCTTCAATAACGTTTCTTGAAGTACCAATATCTGAAAATTATTGCCAATTTAGAGACTTTGCTCACTGCCATACAGTGCGGGACTGGCCGTTTCCTGCAATCTGAGGGGCTAAAACGACAATTTCCTTGTAACCCCACGCGGTCCACGATGGTGTCGGCTGGCCCGAATTGTAAGGAATACACATCGTCAGTTTTCCTGCAAGAACGTTTTCTAGAATAAGAATTCTGAATTTAGTGCCAATTTTAGGGCATGCTTACGGCCCAATGTCCTGGAAGGTTCTTCACGTCACGCCCAGGTTGTTGCAGGCCATCGCCTATACGTCTATTCTATATTTGCAATGTCCATGGTCCAATCTTGTGTTTGTCTCGACTCCACTCACCTTTTTACATCGGGTCCTCCACATTCATTTCCACTTCATCCCGATGTCCTCATTGAGTGGTCAGTGGTTTCCGCTCGAGTCTACGTCATGCGATTTCATTTCGTACCACTTGGGCATCGTCACTCCCAGGTTAGCGTGACGTAGCCAGCAACTGACGATTAGGGGGTGAAAAGGCTACAAATTCCGCCTGGGAAGAAATAAAAATTCCAACTGAGTCCAGGCGCATCCAAAGATGCGCCTTGTCAGTGGACGTGACCAGACTTTTCATTCTTGCGGGGCACAGCCATTTGACATGGGGCAAGAATCTTCTTAGGCAGTACGCCATCATCTGTTGGCGCGGAGCGTCCGAGAAAATGTCGGGGTTGCATCCCTCATCCACTCCGATTGTCTGAAATGGCCTTTCCCGTGCGTTTCAGACTGCATGTACCAAGCTTCAACAAGCACAGCTTCCGTGTATCGTGGTCTTTAATGATTTTCTAATCTGTGGATAATTTAGACACTTTATTCGGACACGGTCCTATCGTGCCCGACTTCAGCTTTTTGGTCAGAATGTTTAACAATGTTTTTCATACTACTGACAACTGGTGCGCGCGAAGCGCGCAATTTTTTTCGCGGGTTTTTCGGGTCGCATCTGAAAAAATCATGTCCCGGCAGAAATGAGAACCTTTATTCAGTTTTAGCTCAACCAATGCGTCGCAGAAGAAATCTTGGTGCCGTGATTGTATCCTGCAGATGTTTCAACGGAAATAAGGTCTAATCACCACTGACAAAGTACTTTTTTTCAAGCAAACTGATTCAGTTAGTTTCAAGTAATCAGCAACCCCACCAGGTATAGGTCATCCTAGGCATTAGTGTAGCCCACATGCCTAAGCCTACCTAATTTTATAACCCGCGACACTGGAAGTGTCCGGGGAAAACAAATATTGTGTTTTTGGGGTGTAGCCGCCGCCCATCCATGCTCTGCCGGCGCCGGAAACTGTCAGGCGTTATCGCAATAACTCTTTTTTTTTACGCTTTATCCGATTGGATCTGAAACTTGTACACATGTCCCCCTATAAATCTCGGATGAGTTCGAAAGTGGGCATCACTGCAATGCTGGGAGCCGCTATTTTGCATACTGCTTACGCGAAATTTCCATTTGAACTTGATTCATGATTTCGTTCGTTACAATTATCTGAGCTCTGCCTGAAGGCTCACGAATCTATTAACCGTTAATGCCACTGAGCTAACACCAAAACCAATAGAACTTCGTTTTTTCCATATGGGTAACGTAACTTACATACCCATGCACTGAACACCGACGTTTCGCGCTCGTTATAGATATCATGCTGACGAACTTGTTGACCTGCATCCCCACCATGGAGGTCCTACCAAGCTTCAACCTCATCGCCCGTTCAGTCTCGAAGTTATAAACGAATCGACGAGGAGGCACTGTGCACATGGTGATAGCTAGCTGCTCACCGCGGTGCTACAATCTTACACTCGCCTGATGGAGAGGTCTTCGCGCTTACCTCTCTCCGCTGTATTCGGAAACTTCGATCGATTGCGACTGGTAAGCTCCTCGCATATAACCAGGCCCTGCGAAGGGGGGGGGGGTGCTGGGGGTGCTGGCAGCACCCCCAGATTTTTTTGATGGTTGGCGGAGCACCCCTACAGATTTCAGGTCATTGCGTCCCAGCCACCCCTGTCCCTTTTTTAGCTTAGAGCTGTCATGATCAATATTTGACCGAAATTTGGTATCCCGGGTTTCGATCAGGCTGCTGCGCAAGTTGTTATTCAGTGTACTTGATGTCCTAACTCATATTTTTATTAGATTGTTAAAAATTTTCGTTTAGAAGGCCGAAATGCCAAAAAAAGAAAAAAAAAATCGCGCTGCGCGCGCGGTATCCTATCTTTTCCGTTACAGTATAATACAGTGGGCCCACGTGTAAAATCACTATGATTTTTCTCCATACCTGTCGTCTTTAAGTGTGTGGTGACCATATGGTTAAAGGCACGGGGAGAATTTGGTTTAGGCCTTGATCATGTTCAACCCACCCCCCCCCCTCCCCCTCCTCCACTCCAAACTGCCGAATCCAACTGCGATTTTCTTAACACTGCACACATTATCTACTTCAATCCCTATTGTCAGATTGACTTCGCCAGCTTGACGTGCTGTTTTAATAGAGATGAAAGCTATTGTAACAAAAAAGCTGGGCAGGGATCGTGCACATTAGTATGAGGTTCCCGTATGGAACCATACAGCGCGGAGCGGGGCGAAACAATTCTGATACATTTGAATTTGGACGAAAATTTTGGGCGGATACTAATCTGAAAAATTGACCAAATTGTCTCTGACTTTCTCAATTCCTTTCAATCAAATGCCCGAAAAATATGCACACTTTTCCATGACAGTGATGTTCGAGCAAACTTTCAATCTGCGAGCAGCCTCCAACCCAATTGGAAGGTCCTTCGATGGAATATCTCCAAGACATGGCTATGGAGGATGGACACCATGATTAAAAGTAAGATTAACATCGATCATTTTCGGAAATTTACTGTCACTTTCAGTGATTGTACATACTGCCATAGTAGCGGGAAGTGGCCGCTCCCTGCACATCTGATGGGGGGGGGGGGGGTCTGTAAGACTATTTTCTTGTACGGTTCACGTCAACTGATGTGGCGCTAAAAATTGTAATAATAAACGTAGCTCAGTCCTTCAAAGTGTTTCTTGAGATAACATTTAAGAATTGCCTTGTCCATTTTGGGGATGTTGCTTACTGCCATAAACTGGGAAGCACCGTGCCGCAATCTGGGGGATTCTAAATGCCAAAATTTCCTTGTACCTACCCGAGACCACTGAGCTGCCTCAATTGTAAGGATTAAACTCATTAGTTCCTTCAAGAATGGGGGGGGGGGGGGCGTTTCTTGAAGTACCAATATCTAAAATTAATTGCCAATTTTAAGGACATTGCTCACTGCATCCAGTTCGGGAAGGCCGTTTCCTGCAATTCTGAGGGTTATGTAAAACGAAAATTTCCCTGTACCCCACGCGTCCACATGGTGGCGGCTGGCCGATGTAAGGAATACACATTGATCAGGTTCCTTCAAGAACGTTCTAGAAATAAGCCATCCTGAAATTTATTGCCAATTTTAGGGACATTGCTTACTCCGCAACGGTCCGGGAATGCGGTTTCCTCCATTGGAAGGGGGGGGGGGTTTGTAAAAACAAAACAAATTCTTGTACCCTACGCGTCAACAAACAAACGGGGGCCCGAATTGTACGGAAAAAAATTGATCAGTTCCTTCAAGAATGTTTCTGAAATAAAAAAATCGGATTCATTGACGTTTTTAGGGTTGTTGCATGCTTACTGCCTTATGACCCAAGAGTGCCGTTCCTGCAATATGGGGTCGATAAAACTGCAAATTCCCCTCGTTCGCTTACGCCGCCACCCCATGTGCGCACGCTAGATGGTGCTACCATCATAATTCCCCGCAATATTCAACACAAATCACCCCCCCCACCCTTCAAAAGTGGGGGGAAAAAAATAAATATATTTATTAATTAATTATATAGTAATTATTATCAAGTGATAAATGAAAAGAGACACTCCTTCCCTTATAACTTCATTGACCGCGGTCCATAATGTGGGACCCTGAGTTAACTTTTCCACTTACACCAAGGGCGTAGCGAGCGAGGGGGGGGGAGTGGGGGGTTACCCCCCCCCCTCATAATTTTGTGCCGTCGGCAAAATTTTCGGTAGTCGGCACAAAAGGAGAAAGAGGAAAGAAAAGAAGAGGAAAAAGGAGGAGAGGAGGAAAAGAAGAGGAAAAGAGGAGAGGAGGAAATAAGCAGAAGAGGGGAAAGGAAAAGGGAAGCAAGGGAGTGACGGGGAAGACAGGGAATGGAAGAGGAATGGAAGAAAAAAACGGAAGCCAGATTTTTATCGGCTATTTCGACTTGGCTCTTCATCTAATTGGCCCTTTCAGGTCGGCAAGAGAATGGCACGCCGCCAAACATTATTATTGTGACGGCCCGCCCGCCGCTGTCGGTGTGTGGACGAGTGACCGAGTCTGTCAGGCAATTAGGCAAAAGGGGGAATGAAGGCGTTTACATTTTATTTTCATGAGACTGACAGTTCTTTGAAAGTTTTGTTTCTGGTCGATATTCGGAGATACATAAAAAAAATTGAAAGCCATTTGCTGAAAAACAATTAGGGTAAGGAATTTCCCAGACGAAACAATAAAACAGTCGGTTTTAGGCGGCATCTGCGAGCGGCGAGCTAGAGCACAAGGCGAGAGATAGAGGGTACCCCCCTCCCATTTTTTTAGTGAAAAAGTTGGGGCAGGAAACTACCCAAATTTGGGCACAGAATAAGTTAAAATTCTGGGTAGAGATGCCCTAATGCATAAGTGGAAAGAAGAAGTACTAAAGGGCCGAAACTTTGAGCAATTGCACCATGGATTTGAAGGGTCAAATTTCCGCGTTTTGTGCGCAGATGGTATGATGACTATATCATATACTCCGAGCAGCAATAAAAATCGGGCATTCGTTAGAATCGGGCAAAAATTTCGGCGTTCCAAATTGAAAGGGGCCCGCGTACGTGGTGAGCGGGGCGAGTGATTACTGAACGCCCATTTTTACTGAAAATATTGCACCATAATTGCATCTGAAGACGTTTTCAATATTGAAAATCCCAAGGGGAGGGGGTGGTCCTCCCTTAACCCCTCCCCCATATCAGCAGCATTGTCAGATCCGTCGGCAACACATAATCTCTACACCCCCCCCAATCATCACCCTTCGCTACGCCCCTGCTTTCACTCAGAACGCTGGCGACTACGCCCTCAATCACTGTTATTTTGCTTTTGCTCATGGGAGCGCCTTCCTAGTGCTGCAAATTAACAGATTAGGGTACCGTTACCGCCGGGTAACATCAGGGTGTACTGTCTAATCGAATCACGCGATTCGCTTGACAGAACGAAAAAGTACGAAAAATCGCAAAGAAAAAATCTGACAAATAAACTGACGAAATATAGGTTTTTTCCTGTAGGGGTAGGGTAAGGTCTTTTGTTCAGGAAGCTCAGTCACCCCCAGTTATAAAATCGTTCGCAGAGGCCTGACATACCCCCACAACTTGAGGAAATAGGTTAGGGGTGGCGATGAAGTTTAGGCTTGACACCAACTGGTGGATGAGAAAAAAGAAATTGTTCGCCCGAAGAATCTCAAGAAGTTTCTGGAGTTAATGATACAGTAAAACACTTATGGCAACATTCGTTGCCACATTTTCCAAGTATTCGATTCTGAGTTCGGATACTCTCCAAAGTAAAAAAAAAAAGAAGTCTGCACGAATATATTGCGTCGTTGACCGCAGTTCTTATGGGCCCACCCCAATCCCCCTATGTGGAAAATTAGATTATACATGTTACTAGTAGGCCTACTTGATTTTATATAGGCCTATTTATATTCGAATGATATTCTGATCACCCAGTCGGAAGTAACGGTCTATTATTTTATTGATTCCAAGTGTATTGAATCGATCCAGACGAGCGTGAGACAGGCTGTTGACATTCTGACATCTGTTGAAACTTGCGGATAGAGGGCGCCCTTCCCCCGGTTTATACGGTAATTCATATTTTTTATGCATGGTCCTTACCCACTGCCAGTCCCTGGAGAGGTGTGGTCTTCGTCCCCCAATTATCGGATTTCACTGGGGACTCTGCCAAGGCGACAGTGAATGGACGGCCATTCTGTTAAATCTCCTATCTACCGGATCGATCTCTAAAAACACAATGCGTGATAATCCGATTGTATCTTGTAAACATTTCTGAACGGCACAATAGGAGCATCGAGGATCCTCGGATCCTTTAGATCTTTCAAGCAACCGACAATTTGTATAGGCGTATACTGTACTGAACGAAAGTAATTAACATGAATAGGTAAACATGTATATAATCGTATCAAGATCTTGACTTGAAATGGCATTCCGAGAGGGTTTCAAGATAACGAAATCCTCCGAATGGATGAATGAGGGGGTGTCCCCTCCCCCTATTTTTGGCTCCCTTAGACGCCAAATCGTGCGATATTCGTGTGAAAACAGAGTCGAATTTCCGAAAAAGTCGAATATTTGACAAATTTTGCTCCTGACAATTTTTTTAAATCCAAAATAAGATCCAAGGATAATATTTTTTAAAAACGGTTGTTGTTGTTACAAATTGGCCTCCTTTCCATCACACCCCACTAATGCCATTACGATCTAATTTCCGATTTGAATTGTTACCTTACGCAATTCTTGGCGCTACGTATCGTAGGTAACCCGTCTTTCAGGGTTTTTTCTCACCATCAATTCCGTGTTTTTTTTTGTCACTTCAGTCATGGGGGGTTCAACCTCGAACCTCCTCCTTGGTACGGCCACTACGGAGGGCCTGAAATGTCTATACGGGTCTGGATGTTCAAATCAACGTAAATATGGTCAGTTATTTGACAATGATACAACGTAACTGAAATGATCGTTCATATATTATGGTTACACTGGAAATATCTCACAAGATATCACGCTGCTACATTACCGCATATGAAGCACAACACGCCGCCCTTCACTTTATGGTGGGACCATCAACCCTGCGCCGCAAAGTTGCCCGATATTCCATTGCATATCATGCGTCAGTAGAAAATACGAGCATGTGTATTATCCCCTACGATGTTGCGCACCTAATGGGGACCTATTGGGCCCGAATGACAGTTGTTTTGAACATTTTCCGTACTCGGACGGTCCCCTCTTCCCTGCGTCGCTTCTACTATTCCCGGGCGGACGAGGTGGATTGCGAAAACAAATACCAGATTGGAAATTTTCCGAAAACACCAAATGATAACTAGAACATGTGCAGCGGGTAAACCGGCCGACCGTGTATATTCTTGGCAGAAATGGCCTTTGTTGACTTACTTAAGCACATGAAGTTTAGGTCCATTAACATCTGGTGACTTTGAGATGCTTTACCCTGTTGGTAAAGCCCAACTGAGTTCACATTCTCCAGGTCTGTTCAAATCCGACAAAGTTAGAAAAAAATCTCGATTAAAACGCAAATTTTACCTCTGGTGACCTTGACATTACCGTCAGGTTTTTCGGGACCAACTATTGTCCCCACTCCCAAGTTTCATGTAAATCAGACTAAACTCTGTATTTTCGCATAAACAAAAAAAACGACAAAATTGACCTCCGGTGACCTGCGTGACCTTGAAATCACGTCATGTTCTCGGGACCATTTTTTTTGTCCCCACCCACTTACGTTTCATGTAAATCGGAACCAACTCTGTTTGTTCGTTAAAACCTGCCAAAAATAGAGGGCGCAAACATGCAATGACGACCACTTTCGAAACTCCTCCGAGATTTTGTATGTATGAGACATGTGTACTAAGGTTCAGATCGATCGGATAAGCGTTAAAGGTGTTATGGCGCTAACGCCGCAAGTTTCCGGGCGCGGCGAGACGGCGACGGCTGCACCCCAAAACCATAATATCGCCGAACAGTTACAGTGTTGCTGCGGATATAAATAAATTGGGAAAGAGAAAATAGAAACAACAAAAAGAAAAATGTTGTCCGGGTCACGGAGGGAAGGAAGGGTGAGGGTTTCGTTTTATAACCTCCAGGTCAGCGACCCCTGTTGCAGCACGGGGCGGTACATTGATTGCCCGAGACCAGACTCCCGAGCAAGATGGGGCGTCCGCGTGCGAGCCATGTCTTGCACTAGTCTACATGGGAAAGCCCATCAACCATATGACGCAAGTGTGAGGGGGCCAAAAAGGCTGTAAGTGAAGTTACAGAGGAGTTATACACAATTAAGTAGATGTCGTTCGGTTGCATTGTCAAATTGGCTCTTCTCTATCTCCCTCCATATTATATCCCCGCAACAAGGATAA
This sequence comes from Sclerodactyla briareus, assembly GCA_026419785.1. Lineage (NCBI taxonomy): Eukaryota > Metazoa > Echinodermata > Holothuroidea > Dendrochirotida > Sclerodactylidae > Sclerodactyla > Sclerodactyla briareus. The sequence continues at coordinate 313,282 of JAODTK010002154.1, read as the reverse complement.
GTGTTCGGGGATATTATGGTTTTGACCGTGTCCCCCGCCGTCTCCGCCGCCGGGAACCCCCCAGCCGTGAAACTTTAGGCGTTAGCGCTCTCATTCTTTAACACTTTATCCGGGTGACACACACTTGGTACACATGTCCGTATGGTAAAATCTCGGATAAGTTCGAAATGGGCTATATCGTATATTTGCTGTGCTCTATTTTGCAGGTTTCCGCAACATTTCAAAGTTTGTCGATTTACACGAAATGTGGTGGTTGGGGGTGGGGTATTGTTGGAGCCAAAAAAAACATGGCGACACATTTCAAGGTCATCCGAGGTCAAGTTGCATTTCTCTAGCAGTAGCCTAATACGCATAATGTATGTGATATTCAAAATTCATTGGATTTTCATGAAACTGTGTAATGGGGCCAACTATCAGTGCCGATGGGAATTTTCCTAAAGTGGCCTCCTCTAGTCCACTGGAGGCATCTGCATGACTAAGCTGCACTACATAGTCCTGCCCAATAGCATTGGCAAATTTATAAACTTCGTGGGATTCTCACGAAACTTGCCGTGACGTAGGGACCTTCTAACAGTCCGATGAATTGATCCAATGGCGTTAGACATCAATGAAGGTCATTATGTGTGTTAATTTACATATCCGTTAGCATCATTAGAATAATTAATGCCAATTATTTCTCAATTAGGGATTTTGACGAAACATTGTGAATTTTAAAATACCTCTACCAGTCCTGATAAATTTATTCAATAGCATCAGATTCACTGAGGGTAAATTTGGGGACTATTTAATATGTATCTATCAGTCAAAATCGAGAGTAATACTTTTTCGCAATAAATGGACATGTTAAATTGGAATGCATATGATCTAGGAGTGATTGCATAACATGGAGTGTACCAATTTCATAAAAACCGCCATGTCAGTGCAGGTAGACTTAGGGGTCAAAAAAAACTTATGTTAGTACTTTTCCGGCAATAGCACTGGGTGTGTCGTCAGAATGCAATATGCTTTCAGGAGTGGATGCATCGCATGGAGTGTAACAATTTTTATAAAAACCGCCATGTCATTGAAGGTCATTAAAGGTCACTTAGGGGTCAAAAAATGATTTTCGTACTTTCCGGCAATAGCACTGGGTGTTCATCAGAATGCAAAATGCTCAAAGAGTGGATGTATCACATGGAGAGTAACAATTCTATACAAACTGTTCATATCTTAAAGGTCATTCGAGGTCACTTAGGGGTCAAAAAAATGTTTTTTTGGGATATAATCGGCGAATTGAATATCTGCGAGGACTGGATGGTTCACCACTGTGATATAATGTGACCTGCATGTGTGTGACCTCTGACTGAATTTGACTCTGTCGGGTGGTCATGTGGTTAAAGGTCGAACTTGAATAAATGTGCCGTTATTTAAGGAGTAAGGGCGAAAAAAATAGTGAAATGGTTATTTTGGATATGTGATAGAGCTTGTGTGCTTTATGGGGGGAACAACTCCCGCTTCGATCGGACACTTACTTTGGTAGTACAAGGGGTCAAAGTTAACTTTTATACCTTTTTCGCAATAACATTGAACATTTAATTGGAATGCAATATGTTCTAGGAGTGGATGATCACATGGAGTGTAACAATTTTTATAAAGTCCGCCATGTCATTGAAGTCATTAAAAGTTCACTTATGGGTCAAAAACTTGATTTTAGTACTTTTCCGGCAAATAGCATGGGTGTTGTGTTTCATCAGAATGCAAAATGTCTCCAAGGAGTGGAGTATCAAATGCGAGATTAGGAGAGTAACAATTCTCATACAAGCGTCATATCAATTACAAGTCATTCGAGGTCATTTGGGGTCAAAAACTGTTTGCTGGGCATAATCGGAGAATTGAATATCGCGAAGGCTGGATGGTCACCACTGGGCTATAATTGTGAACCTGCATGTGTGTGACCTCTGACTGGAAGTGGACCTCTGTCGGGTGGTCATGTGGTTTAAAGGCGAATCTTGAATAAATGTGCTTATTAAGGACGCCACCTTGTCCGGGGCTGTAGGGGTGCCTCATGAATTAACAAGTGCATTAGAGGCCTAGAAGTCTTATGGCCCTAAAAAACATGAAAACTAACAGTAAATGAAGAATTTGTTCAATTCCTGTCAGAAATTGACAAAATCATCAGATCAATTATAAAACAAATTAAAGCTGTGGGGTTGATTAATTTAATAATTTGGTGTCACCTTTACATATGAAACCCTGTATTATTCAATTTATGAGACTGTGGCTGTTGTATATAAAAAGTTTTAAGCACGGACTTCTTAAGTACGCCAGGCTTTACAGAAATAAAAAACATTTTCATGATATCAACAGGACAATTGACGACACCAACCTAGCTATATCGTTATCTAGCTAGTCTGGTCGAGAAGTATAAGCTAGTCATTCACCGAATTCACGCGGTCATCTTCCAATCTTCAGTCTTATGAATCATTGCCTGGTATGTCCGTATACCAATTAAACGTCATCTCTTTGAGGAAAACGAAACAATTATTGGATTAAGGAGTGAACTCACACCCGTCAGTTGATGGACTTGGGGTTTCATTCAGTGGCAGGATCGGCCATGAGAATTATAACTTCACGCTTACGGTGATCCTCTCAAACCTAACGTTACTCGTTACGTCATAGCCGAACAAACACGCGTGCTGGCGACACAATACCGCTAATATAATCTCTCAATCGTGCACGGGATTTATAAATGCTCTCTCAAATGCAGCACCCATCTGATATCTATATGGATGAAATCAGGGACTACTGTCTTTCCTGGAAACTCAAGTAGGCATTGCTCTGACTCACAACAATATTTTCAGAGTAAGATGGGGAGAGAGATACGGTGTGGTTTCCGCTTTCAGGATGTTTTTTCCTTCAGGCAGACTGTTGGTTTATTTCAGCGCAGGGCCAAAGAGGGGGGGGGGATTTAGAGGATGGTAATACAAAGATTTTTTTATTGAGGTTGTTCGAACAAGAAACATTTATTTTAGTATTATGATTATCATTCAGAATAATAATAATATAATACTCATATAATATAATTTAATTAAAATAATGCTAATAATAATAATAATAATAATAATAATAATAATAATTAATATTATTATTATTATTATTATTATTACTTATTAGTATTAGTATTATAAAAAAAATTATCATTTTTTTGTTATATATATTATTATTGTTTAGTATTACTACTACTATTATTAGTATTATTTCACATTATTCTACTATTATTATTTTAATTTTGAATTCTGCCGGTTTCTAGGCTGACTTTGTTTCGACATTATCTATATGCCTATACTGTTTCATTTCCTTTTTTATACGAAATCGTATAATATTCTCACAAGGCATTCAGCAAATGCCGAAAGATAAGGACTCCAACTGTAGCATAAGGAGTTCTTATTATCTATTGACCGTAATGTTGCCAGTTCCGATTCTATATAGTACAAGAATCATATTATCTCAAAACGGAAGTTGTAACTATGAATTTTTAACAAGGTGGGCATGCGCACCAATTGCGTCGCAGTAAAACTAGAGGTTGAACGCAAGCAACGACCACTTTTATCTCGATCACGTTTTAAATTAGGGGCGTAACGGCGACAATCGATCTCTCACATTTTTTACGAAATAGGCAAGGGGAAATATCCCAGATTTACAGGAGAGATGGTTGGACAAGTCTTCAGTAAACGATACTTGACAAGGCCACAGAGAGGAAGTAAATTTGCATATCAAATGGATTTGGCGACAAACAAGAAAGACAGTGGTTGAAAAATCGTTTCAGCTTGTAGGGATATCATTTTATATGATCCCCCCTGCGTGAAACGTGAATAGTACTCAAGCCGGTTCCGTCTTTAGAGCGAATCTTTTCTTGCAGTACATAATGACAATACTCACTATTTAGCCGAGCATTTCTCCTAGTTATTGTTGGGATGGAGGGACTTTGTTTTTCGAGGTGAACGAATGTGATAAGGGCGATCCTTTCCTTCTCTTGATTCAGGCTAGTAGCTAGCTAGCTGCCTAGCTCTTAACATGTGTATATCGCAGTCGCACAGGTACATAAAGCTATTTGGATATAAAGTCTGAATTTTCATCTGATTCGGGACTCCGACGACAATGAGGAATTAAGCGATATAATGGATTACAACACAGAAGGTGCACAAAGAGGAATTCCTCACTGACATGGAGAAGAAGGAGACACCGTTAGATGAGTGAGTATTTTCCTACCCAAAACATTGGCGATTGTCGAGATTGGCCGAACGTTAACCAACACACACACTGTATCATCGCACGGGCGCATATTATAAAAACATGCAACTTGCAGTTCATATTGTATGCACTACTGCTGTCTGATAAGGTTTCCGCACGATAATGAACTGGACCCTAGTGCACTGTATGCATGCCGTGACATCTGTGTCAGCGCCTATATCATATCACGTTGGGTACGCGAGTACTTATACTGCTCAGTAGCCCAAGGCATGGTTTAGAGTAGTCATGATGGTTTGAGCAGGATTTTTTCTACTTGTGTCTCAACTTAACACATATTCTGAAGTGTGTATACGTGTTTGTGGGCACCAGAAGATTCCCCTGCATGTTTAGGTGGTCCTCCATATGGGAGAATTATGTTATGTAAAAAAAAACGAACCTGACAAGTAGCAATATGCTGAGATTTCAACTGCATGGCTGTTCTACAATAGGGGATTGTGTGCTGAAGAACCAGATTTTTAAAAAAAAAAATATCACACAAATTAAACACTAGGTAATTGCCAACGACATATGTTTGAACCGGGGTTTTCTAACTGTAGGTCTACAATCCAATCTCTTCCCTGGTTGATTTGCTCCCCAATGGAGTGTTGACCAGTAGGCTATCCAGTATTCATTGAAGGTTCAATGTAGTCCATCTTCCTTTAAAAACTGGGACGGTTAGTGGTACATGTACAATAAATATGAACATTGACTAAATAATTGACGGAATCTGACGATAGACTGTTACTAGGATATTTGAAAAAAATATTTGAAAGATTCTTAACACTAACTGTCAATTGCATTTTAACCCTGTAAAACTAAAAAATGTTAAAAAAATCCAATTTCAATGTAATTTTCTCTAGTCATTGACATGCTACGCTGCTCCAGTTACCAGCCTTCCCAAAATAGGTTGTTGTTTTCCATATCAAGCTTCCCTGCTAAATTGGACACGGTCCTTTCAAAATTGAGAGAACATAAATGGCCTACACCTGTAGGCCGTACCTCTTTCTGTCTGAGAGCTTATGTGATTTTGTCGAAATTCAGAATCCCAATCAATGATACAAGGTTCTTGAAGTATATAGGCCTATTGGGTACATTTCTTGGTTTGACTCGTTCCCACCTCCCAATTACCCCATGATATTGCATCAGTGCTCAAATTGCATCTGCATCACTAGTCCGTTGGGCTTCCAAGTTCTAACCAACAATTACCACTACTGTAGCCCAAATGAGCATTTGACTATCCTGATAAAAAGGCTTTGTATTATTGCTCATCCAATAAGAGTTGAATTAACCCTTCTTCTGAATGGTGATATCATATATTCCTGAGTGTGTATATTCAATTTTTTTAGTAATGAAAGTGGAAAATCGACATTAGTGGAATGACTTCATATAAAGTTATTGCTTGGTGCAATTCTTCCTCTCTTCGAAGTTACAGGTACAGTGTGGTTAGAATGTTTGCGTCAACATAGCTGTTACAGTATTAGGCTACACTTACCACCGTACACGAAACGGCCAAGCGTTTGAATTTTGAAATAGAATCATGAACGTAAACATTAAGAGAAACGTGTCACGTTTCAGGCGTCAGTGGCTAGACTCTTGACTTGCTAGAGACTAGCCTTTGCTAGGTTGCGGGCCCAATGAAGTTTCGCCAATAGCCGATGGGGGTGTGAGAAAACTTTTTTAGTGGCCCAAATGAACTGAGTAGCCAGGGCCGTGGAAGTTGAGCACTGTTTTGCATATTAGGCTTTTATAGCAGAAGTGCATATTTTGACATTATTCCACTGAAATTCAATTTGAGGTTAAAAATTTCAATGTACATAAGACTTGCACGGAACTACAAAAGTCATTCAGGGTCATGAACTCGAGCAAAGTCTCTTCTAAAAGGGAATTGAAACAATATTCAGGTGATCAGGTATAAATCCACTCTGAAGGGCTTGTATAGGCACTACATGTTTCAGAAATATGGTCACAGGCAGGGTGGGCCCATTTGCTCTTTCCCTGGAAGTGATGTGTAAGTGATTGATTTGTTACCTGATGTTGTCTGACTGTATCTCAAGTCCATCCCTGCACACCAGGGGCAGGGCTATAAAGTTGGCTGGGTCCAGCCGGTACTGTCACTAAGCCATTCTGTTCTCCGCACATTTATCTGGCCTATATATAACCTATAAAACTATACTTGCAGTTTGTCCCAATTGGTGGACTTCACCGGAGGGGCGGGGGAACTCCAGGCAAGAGACATGTTTTCCCTACTTTCTGTTTTGGCCAATCTTCTCAAACCACTTCCAGCCGTATTTTGAGCGCTCCGAACGACCCCCTCAAAGATAATAAACACGGAGTTCAAACTTCCCGCCTTTGGCTAATGCGGCCATAAACCGCGCTACTGTGCAAAGTGCCATCTTAGCGTGACTATTGGAATGCCTCCTTAATTGTGACGTATCAGCGGCGACCAGAATGACTATTTATACCGAAATAAACATGAGAACAATGTTATACCAGTCAACTCTGAACTGTATTTGATAACGTCGTCGAAGTTTAGCATGGCCTCGTCGAAACAATCATACTTAGAATCTGTACTACCTCTTCCCCTTTCTAAATTAGCCTTTTCACCCCAATTTCTGTCGAAAAATTTCGAACAAAATGCTGATTTGCCGACATAAATCAATTGGCCAAAACAAGCAGTCAGATGATTAAAATGACAATCAGATTATGCGCCTTCTACGACGGACGTCAAGGGGAATGTGGTATAGCGAATCTACACCTACACTTAAACTCAATGGGCATCTCTATAGACTTTGGGTGAATGTCGGATCGAGCGATGTTCGAAAAGATTGTGGCGAGTGGGCAAGTTATTGCTTCTGGTGATTTTTTCTACCCGGTGTAGCCATCACTTCACAGAAGAAAGAAATGAGTTGGAGACTCCGACCAGTGAAATAACTACTAGCATCAATTTGTTTCACTTAACAGTGTCTTTGTTTGAAAGAAATATGATATGAAACTGGGTTTGCTATTCTTTTTCAGGGCGTGGTGTGTGCATTGGTACTAACTCACGTACGTAGGTACATGCACACACTGAGCCTATGCTGGTTGCTTGGTCAGTGACTTCGTCACGATATTGGGGGCTATTTGAAAGACTGTGCAATAATGGCGCTGTGCACTGTAAGTGCTGTGTTATGACTATGCAACCAAGGGTGAGACTTTGGAATTTCACTGTGACAATGATAACGGGGTCTTTCAAGTCCAATCAAAACACCGTTAGGACTGTCTGAAAAATATCTAGCAAAGCAAGGAAAATACCTCTTGCCTGGATTTCCCCTTTAACCAAAAGGAGGGAACAAATTGTGGGATATCGTGTAAATTGTCAATGCCTCGAAGAAAACTTGCGATATCATAACAAGACAGGAAAGGAGGGCATTGCTTTACAATGTGTGCCTGTTTCCAAAACCTAAAAATACCAATGAAACATTGTGTTGTTTCATTTTTAAATGTTTTAAGATTGCAGGCAGTTTTTAACATTATTTACAGTGAATTTGGTACCAGTCCCCATGGTATCAGAGAATTTGCACATGCACCAGTTCGGCGAAATAATTTCAATCAAAAGGCGTTAAACATGGGGGAGTCTTCGTAGTAAACATGAAAAGATGGTTTTCTCCCATGTCCAGCAGTGATTCGTTGTCTGACTCACAATAACATTGTGCCTGAATACTGTACCAAGATCGTGAGTCGTGACTGATTGAAAGCAGCGCTATCTTAGCTTTTAAAATTGGTAAAACCATCTGTGTGGGAAAATCTGGGAATTACCGCTCATAAATGTTTTTTGTGCGGGATCACGCAATCCCGCACTGTGACCTTGGCCACCAGCATCTCTGTTTGATAGTCGCATTCTATGGCAAAGTCAATGACAATTATTTCCTTGTGCGAGTCTTTAAGTGCACTAAAGTACTACGGTAATTGCCTGCAGTGCGTAAATGTATGACATAAATTATCTATTTGAGTGATTCTTGGAGTTCAACAATCAACAAATAGTACAGAAGAATTTGCCTTCATTTTATACCTGACCCCACATCGGCTCATGGCAACTGGCAAGCCTCGGTTGCCAATTCTTATGGCCGTTTCATGCAAACCTGTACTTAGAAGTGTAGTCCAGAATCCACTGATGCATGTTGTACAATTCTCGAACTGTATAATATGTGGTAATTGAAGATATCCTTTTAGCGTGCATGGGGAGGAAGATGTAATGACCTATGAGAAGTCATCAAGTGACTAAAGATGTTTCCCTGCGCGCGACCAAGTGATTTCTGATATCCAAAGTTAGTGAAGCTTCCCTTTCCTCTAAAAGCTTTACCGATTCATTAGGCATTTTGAGGGTCTTACAAATAGTCAAGATGTACATGTAATTAATAACCTATTCCAGCATTCAAAATAGCGGGTGTAGCATGCTCCTCAAATGAGCAAGATTGCTACAAACTTTTGAAAGTTGCATAGCAGTCAGGGGTCGTCCACAAAAAACTTATAGCAGAATACATTGGTTTTCTACATCCTCGTAAATGTTACACAAGTGTCCAAGACAATATCAAACACTGCTAGTTTCGTTAGTGCTATTGTGTTTACTGTGGGATTCCTTCCAAATTCCAACGGGGGGGGGGCTGGCAAAATCACTTCACAAGAGGTGCGCTGATAAATCATTGGACCCAGCGTTAGCAATCTGCACACGGTAGGCTAACATTAGGCCGAATCAAGGGTCATTGAATGGGTCGAAAGGCTAGAGGCCAGGCTCTGGTTTTGGCACCAATGAGCAGATGATGTTTGGTGCCAGAGCTGTCCACATACCATCGTTCATGTCTCACTGTCTCATAGAATGGAGACTTGTTCAATTCCCACTAAAAATCACCCCTGCGTCTATGCTAATGTTATGTCAGATGCAATCACCACCTATTGGTGCATGCCAAGTTTTTTCGGCTTGAATGAACGAAACAAAGCTTCATATGCTCACTATGGGAAAATGTTCCTCCGAATTTCACACCAACTGTAAAATCATGGTAATTTCTGGTACCCCATATTATCCACTTGTTCATTTTGGGGGTCAAACAAACAAATTGCTTCTTTTCCCAGAGATTGAATTGATGAAAAAAAACCCCAATTGATAGTTTCCATTATTTGTCAATATTAGTATAACCGATGATACATACAGGGGTGTTGCAACAGGAATTTGAGGCCAAAGGTCATCTACATGTCATTCTGGTAATTTTGTTGAGCGGCTTCCCCTCCTACAGTTCAGATCAGATGTTCATGAAACATGGTCAGTAGATCGGTGGAACTAATGGTACATACCAGGGGTTCAGGGATTTGAGATCAAGGGTCATCTAGGGGTCATTTTTACCAAAAGGGTTATTTTGGAGTCAAACAAAACAAGAGATTGAATTGCATGAACATGGTAGTTGGTCAATATTATTATTGACCAATAGTACATCTCGGGTGTTCAGGAATTTGAGGTCAAAGATCATCTACGGGTAATTTCTGGCTATTTTGTAAAACAGCCAAGCGACTTCTCCTCCTACAGTTCGAAAGAGATGTGCATGAAACTTAGTCAGAATTATCATTGACATGTTTAATACCGCCACCGCGTGTTCAGGATTTGAGGTAAAAGGTCATCTAGGGGTTCATTTTGGTCAAAAAGGTCATTTTGAGGGTTTTAAACAAACAAAACGCTTCTCCTCCCTTGGATTGGGATTGGTTGACCATGGAAGTTGGTCAGAGTACTCATTGACCAGTGATACTCATGTTCAGAGATTGAGGTCAAAGTCATGTATAGGTCAATTTTGGCCGTCTCCTTTGAATGGTCAAGTGGCCTCTTTTCGTATGGGATACACAGCGAGTGGCGAGCATCATGAAAGTTGGGCAGTAATAATCATTGAACTGATGGTCTATGTGGTGTTCAGAAATTTTAGGTCAAAGGTCATCTAGGGGCCATTTTTTTGACCATTTTGTTAAGTGGTCAAGCGGCTTCTTCTCCTACAGTTCAGATCAAATGTGCATTTGAGTTCATTTAGCCTGGGGGAACCTTGAAAAAATATGCATATTTCCTACATTCAACTGGTCCAAATTGATAGGTAACTACTGTGCGGCCATTGGCACTCTTGTTCAAACTTTACCGCATTTCAACAAAACTTGGTGAATGTAATTACAGTTGGTAAAAATACATGAAGGTCGTTTCATTGAATAACCTGCCCTTCCTTTGGTCATGGTTGTTGCCCTTTTGATATAGGCTTTAAATTTTTATTAATCATCATCGCCTTCCATTGTTCAAAGGTGGGGATGTACGTAATAGTTAACCTGCCAGGTGATGTTACTAGGTACTGTATGCACTTAGCAATTGAATACTGTACTGAATTTGTGGTTGCACCTGTTGATTGTTTTGTAAAATTGAGCTACTGTAAAAAAAAGGACTGCTGCTTAGCCTAATGTTACCTTCATTTCTGTGTCATGCACCACAGTGGTCGTTTCATGTCTTACTGGGAAAGTGTGTGTGTGGGGGGGGGGCACTCAGTGTGTGGGGGGGGGGCACTCAGTGTGTGGAGGGGGGGCACTCATTGGAGAGCAGTGCTCAGGGTTTGGAAGAAATATGATCGGATCTAGATCTATGTCTGGATTTAGTTCACCACACCATACTGTATCCATGTGTGGTGTATATACTGTACGCCATACTGGATGCCAGGTACAGAGTATGCCGTCCACTGTGGTCCCCCTTAGTGATTTTCCCTACCCAGAGGTGTGATTCAAGGGCCAGGAGGAGTGATTAGGGTGCCCTCAATCAAATGACATTAGCAGGGCAAGAATACGGATTCCGCATTTCCGTAGTTCCTCTGAATTGAAAAAGTAATTTCATGCCCCCAAACCATCATGGAATACCTGACTACTTCCCCAGCCCCTACCAATCCTTAGTAAATGTAAAAGGAAAAGATCATACATTTGCAATAGAAATTTGAGGCGTTGATTTTATTAATGAAAAACCCTTCATCAAGGTGATCATAGCTGGAGGCCAGGCTCCTTTTGGCACTCATGAGCAGCCGTTTGCACCTGTGAGCTGTGAATAACTCTTGTATGTGTTGCAAAAATTGTATACACTGAATTCACAAGCGCTCACAAAATGGAGCCTGGTCTCATTCTCACTAAACCATCCTTGCCCTTCCTCTGCTGCAAAATTTACTGGTGAACAACTAACTACCGTATGAATCTTGTTTTCCAGATTGTTATTGGATGAATTATCCCATCCTGGGGCTTGTGTGAAGTTGGCTGCATTGTCAGGGTTAACCCCCATTAGCTCACAAGAAACACAAACATAGTGCACCCGCCCCCACCCTGAACCAGCTTGGTCCTTTGTCGCCCTTCACTCCATTGTTGCCTATTGTCAATGAATTGGAAATCAATTCTTCACAAATCCAGATCAGATTGTCATATGCTATTTTGTTCGAACTAGTGGGGCTTATCCAAATCCAGTTGTTTGTTAGCAGCTGGTTATTGAACAGTGAACAAATTTAGGCAATTTTGCCTGGTAGTCAGCATCAGAAATCCCTTTAATCAGGACTACCTGCACACTATATTTGGGAAGTTCTGGTTGTCCTATGGTATTTTTGGGCATCTCAGACTACAGGACTGCTGCTAAATTTGTTCACTGTATTGAAGCAATAATACTGGATCACCCCGATAGAAACCAATGGCATCAGGGTTGGTGATTTTTATTTTTTTTAAATCGAAAAAAATCGGATTTATTTGATTTGAATCGGATTATTTGATTTAAAAATCGATCTATTTGATTTTCAAAATCCACATTTCCACTTGTCTCAAATGTTTTCTGAACCTTGTGAAAGCACCCATACACCTGGCTGTTAGCGACCGTAATACACTACACTTCTAATGTATCATGAAGGCTCTGAAGGCTTGAACTTCTTCGAATATTCAGAACATACACATTGCATCAATATGACAAATGCCCACACATTTAGGACCATGCAGTGTCAGAGTATACCATATCTGCAGGCCTACATGTCCAATTGGTGGTCTTGGTTTGTTATTCACCTGGATGGACCCCGCATTGGGTCCTAATTTGAACTCAGAATTTGAGAATTTTTTGAAAATCAAGGACCAGTTGTGTGATATTAGTTGTCACTAATTTGTCACCATATCTACACAACAAGATATTCATCAACTCGATGAAAATTATGGGCGCGGGAATATCAACCCAGCACCCATCATTAGATCATTGAGGTTTATTTGCTTGTTTACTGGTAATTCTTCATTTCCTGAACAGTTCTTGAAGGTTTATCTGGATTTGTGAATTGCTTCATGGCCCGAATGCATAGTGGCGTGCAACAATTGAACACAAGTATACATTAAATTTGTAGTCACAACCTGACTAATGGTGTTGAAAGTCAGAAAATGACTATAATGTAGGTAAACATGCACAGTGGCACAAAATAGTTGTGAATCATCGTTTCGGAATCCTAGATATCAGTCAGCTCATTTATTTCAGAAATATTACTGTGGTGGATAATATGCAAACATTTTTAATGAAAAGAATACTGTTATCATTCATATTAGGCCTATTTTAGTACAATATGGCTATACTGTTTGTTCCGAGTGTTTCCATCAAATGAACACATACTATGGAAGGACCATGGCATTAAAAGAGAGAGAGCGTAGAATTCCCTTCTTTAGAGCATTGAAATTCCAGCGAAAAGATTTTATAAAACAATGTGATTTGGGAGCGTGTAACCTAATTCTTGTGTAATTCTTTGAATTATTGAATGTTAGGGCAAGGGATACCTACATGTGTTAGATCATTCTGCAGTGTATATTTTGGTATTTATAATTAATAATTAATTTTACTTTAACTCAACTTTTCCTGACAAAAGAGGGAAATCTTTGAAAAGTGATTTAAATCAGTGATTTTTTTGAAAAAATCATTTGATTTGAATTGCGATTTAAATCAGTGATTAAATCAACCAACCCTGATGCATGGAAAGCCCAATTATACATAGAGTATTGTCAGGTTTCGGTTATTAAACTACTGAACTGAATAACTGAGGATAGCGAGTATGTGACAAATTGACCTGGCCTGACCTTGTAATGGTTCACCTTGGTTTTTCACTTATGAACCTTAAATTCATACTCGTAGGTCAGAGAGTATAACTGAGCTCAAACTATTTTACTTTTGTACTGTGCCTACAATTTTATTGGGGGTTGCCATAAATACCAGAAGTTTGGCACCATGGTGTTGAAAGATGGAGGAAGAGGAACATGGCCTAGTTTACAGTATTAACAGTGTATTTATAGAAAAAAGGGGATATTTTACAGACCATGCCAAACATTTTATGAGTTCATTTCTACCAATGATAAGGGAAGGGAATATGTTCTTTTTTCTTTAAAATTGGTAGATATGAATCATCAAATGTTCATTATCAAAATGTTGCCAATTCGCAAAATTGCCAACTTAGCAGTGATGAATTAATGATCTTCAAAAATTTGTAACTTAAGAACCGAACATGCTATGAACATGGAACAAAGTTTGACTGTCATGATTTTCAGTACGAATCCTATGACATTTAAATATTTTTGACTGGACTTGTCCTTTAATTAAAGAGGCACAAGGAGATTTTATGTGGAAAACTGCCAAACGCTACTTCACCTGCAAATAACGGTGGATTGCCTGATATGTTGTGACTAGTGTAATCCTTGACTAGTGGTGCCTATGGACTATTCAGGAATTGGAGGTGAAAGGTCATTATATCCCCACAACGCTGGAAGGGCGCCGGTAATATTATGGTTTTGGGGTTGTAGCCGCCGCGTCCCAGGCTCTCGCTGCGCCGCGATGGAAACTTTGGGGTTAGCGCAAGAAACTCTTTAACGCTTTAACCCATTGATCTGAAACTTGGTACACATGTCCGTCCTAGTGAAAATCGCGATGGGAGTCGGAAAATGGGCCATACTGCAATGCTGGGGGGGTGCTAATTTGCATAATTTACGCAAAATTTTCCAAGTTAGTCGATTGAACGAACTTGGTGGATGGGACTATAGTTGATCCCGAAAAATGTGGAGGTCATTTCGAGATCATCGGAGGTCAAATTCGTGAAATTTATCCCGATTTTCCTAACTTTGTCAGATTTGAATGAAACTTGGTGGGTAAGGACTATAGTTGATCCCGAAAGATGTGGAGGTCATTTCAAGGTCATCGGGGGGCAAATTTGCAAAATTTATGCGAATTTCCAAACTTTGTCAGATTTGAGCGAAAATTGGTTGGTAGAGACTATAGTTGATCCCGAAAAATGTGAAGGTCATTTCAAGGTCATCGAAGGTCAAATTTGCAGCAATTTTGTATCGAATTTCCAAACTTTGTCAGATTTGAACGAAACTCGGGATGGGGGGCTACATTTGTCCCTCACAAAGTTTGAAGTCATTTCAAAGCCAACGTGAGTCAAATTTGACATTTTCATTTAACTTCCATGGATTACAACAAAACTTGGTGGATGAAGTTTATCTTGAATTGGTTTCTGACCAAAATGGGGGTTCTTTAGGGGTTCAGATACATTCTTCCGAATGATTGCTTAAAAGCATGGGTATACACGTGGGCGGTTTTACCCGCTACACAGGTCTAGTTTAACAAGGGGGTGCAAGCAATTCTGTTAAAATTGTAGAATAATTAATTATAATAAAAATAAATAATGAAATTGCAGTTTTGGTCTTGAAGACTATGCTTTGATGGATGTTGACCAACGTGGACATAGTATTCATTGACTGCTGACGTGACCTTTGGACCACCTCAATGACAAGGTCAAATGGCATTTAAGAGGCACATTGGGCTATCATGTGGAAACTGCAAAATGCTACTTCTCCTGCTAATTAGGTCGGATTGCCATGATACATGACTGTGTAATTATCGACTTCACTAGAGTAAACAATGGGTCCGAGAAACTTCACAGCTTTCTAGATCATAAGAATTTTGTCTCGCATAATTATCTGATTTAAGAGGGTTGTGAAGTTTTGGCTGGCTTATTTGTAATGGCGAAGGTGGCAACCTCCAGGCCATACAATTTTATGCCAGATCTATTCTAGTGGTGTGGCATTACTGACAGGTTAGTGGTGGTTGAAAGGTAAAGGCATTGCCTATAGATTGCCATAAAGGGGGCTTGGAGCATTTTGGAATACGGATTCAGGACTAAACTCCCTCTCCTTATTAGTCCATGGGACAGTCCACATGGCAGCATTTCAGATTCTTTGCAGACTGATTTCATCCCACATTTGGAGGTTGTCAAAAATTTTTTACCTATTTCGACAGGTTATCATTTTGGGGCCCAAATTCTATAGTCTCTCATGGGGGACCCCCACCCGATGCCATTTTGTCCTTTTTGGAGGAAATTGACAAATTCTCAACCACTAATTAATACCCAATGTGGGGAGTACACATTGAGGGATACCCACCATATGCTGTTGTCTAATTGATCCTGCAGTTGAAATATGGTTCTCATAATGTTAATTCATTCCAAAGGAGCAGGATTTGGAACTACAGAAAAATGTGTTCAGCTTCACCTTGTCCTCCCCCCCCCCCCTCCCAGGTCTTTTTTCTATATGTGGAAAAATGTGACTAAGAAATTGTATATAAACTATATGCAAATTGTCTTCTTGAACTCCCCAAGCCTTCCAGTGGGAATTGACACTGGTGGACAGGTCTCTCTAGAAGAATGACAACTGAAAAACAAATTTTGGTTATAATATAGCGCTTCAACACTGATGTTGCTGAACTATAGTCTGTGTATGAGTAGGACCAGCGTCCGAAAAAAACACGGTGGCGGAGGGCGAATTCGCCTCCCCGAAAAGTTAAAAAAGAGCTCTCGAAATCGCCATTAAGGGGGGGCGAAAAAAATATCAAAATATGGGAAAATCGCCCCTGAGGAAATCTTCATTTAGCATTGCGTAGTACAGCAAAAGAGATTCTGATTTCGCGCCGAAATTCGAAAAATGTTTGTGATTTCTGTGACACGATCGTTATCAAGACCCTGGTGCATATAATCACGTACATCGATTAAAATATATCCACGTGAGTCAAACACATTGGGTTATGCATGAAATCCACTGCACCCACCATAGATATACACAAACGTACGTTACATCACAAGCGACCCGCAGCGGTGGCCGCTCAGATTCGATCGCGATCGACAGTCCCAGTCATTAAATACCCAATGCACCAGAAACAAAGTGTTTGCAGGAAAGTTTTCAAATCAGTTGGGATTTTTAGCATTAATTATGTAATCGAACATCCGAAACATGGGAAATTGATAGAATCCTTGCAAGAAAGGTATATGAGAGCAGGATATCAGCTGATTTGTGCCAAAATCAAACCTAAAAAAACACCCCAAATTAAATGACAATATAACCACAAATTTCGGAAGATTGCTTGGGGGCCTAATGTTAAATTGCCTATGCTACAGTGTGTAGATAGGATATAAGTTTTTCAAGCTTGATTTTGTGATCGCAGCATCAATTCCTCACTTGTCACCTCCAAGGACATGTTACAATAGACAGGGATTAGACATGGCATGTTTACTGGCCTTCAGAAACCAGAATAAGGGATTTTGAGTGAAAATCTCACCGCGCGGACCTAAGAATAAAGTGGTTAGACTTTGGGAGTATCTAGGTTTGGGGAGTGTCTAGGCTGACAGCCTATCCTTGAATAACACAACAAGCAAGCGTGCCTTATTACTATCGGCCCTAATCTACAGGTGAGGCATGCTAACATCATGATTAAAAACTTGCGGCAAAACAAAAAAGCCATTTACAGCCTGGTAGGCTAGCTCAGCTTCGCACGAGAGGCGTATTGCTCTACAGGGTGGGGGGGGGGGGGGACAGGGCCGTATTCCAAAAGTTGAGAAATCAAATGGGAGGGCATGTTCTTTGTTCGCCAGGCAGGGGGGCGGCGATCTGTGTTGAATATGGGGGGGACCAAGGACAAATGAGCGGCTAGTAGGACAATTGAGCGGAGCGCCACCATGGGTTGGTGCGTAGCGCACCCAAAAAAAATTTGTTCGACAGACCCCCCAGGATTGCAGGAAAGGCACTGCTGGGGGTCATATGGCGTAACAACACCCAAAATTGTCAATAAATTCCCGAATTTTCTATTTGCAAGAAACATTCTTGAAGGAACTGATCAATGTTTATTCAGTACAATTCGGGCCACCGTAGGGTTGATGACGCGTAGGGTACAAGAAAAAAAAAATGTTTTACAGACCCCCCAGATTGCAGGAAACTGCATCTCCCGGACCCGTATGGCAGAAAACAACGTCTCTAAAAATTGGCAATATAAATTTCAGAATCATATTTCAAGAAACGTTCAAGGAACTAATGTTTATTCTTATAATTCGGGCCAGCATCAGTGGTCTCGTATAGGTACAAGGAAGTTTTGAGCCTTACGAGAGCCCCCAGATCGGCGGAAACGGTACTTGCCTTGTCTTATGGCAGAGATTAAGCAACATCCCCAAAATTGACAATAAATTCTGAAAGGTATAGATCAAGAAAAACACTGTTGAAAGGAACTGATTCACGTTTATTCATTACCATTGCCGCCCAACAAATCAGTTGACCCGCGTACCGTACAAGGAAAATAGTATATCCAGACAACCCCCCCCCCCTCCCCCAGGTTGCAGAGAGCGCGGCACTTCCCGGGACTTAGGGCAGTATGCAAACACTGGAATTGACAGTAAGTTTCCGAAATCTGATCGATGTTATCCTTTACATGTCTTAGTCGTGGTCCGCCATTCCTACCATAGCCAAGTCTTAGAGATATTCCATAGAGCCACCCTTCCATTGGGTTGGAGGCTGCTCGCAGATTGATGAAAAATTGCTTTTGAACACACGTATGGAATGTGTGCATTTTGAGGGATTTGATTAAAAGGAATGAGCCATTTAGCAGACAATTTGGTAATTTTTCAGATTCGTTTCCGCTCAAATTTTTCGTCCAAATTTCATATTTCTCAGAATTGTTTCGTCTCGCTCCGCGCCTGTAGTAGTTCCATAAGTCAGTCAAGTAAACCTCCTTACTAATGGGGCATGATCCTCTGCCCTGTTGTTTTTCTATTAAAAATTAACAAAAAACTAAAATTTTATTAAAAAACAGCACGTCAGGCTTGCAAAACAATCTGAACCAATAAGGATCAGAAGTAGACCATAAACTGTGTGCAGTGTTAAGAAAATGGCAGTTGGATTCTGGCATTGTTGTAGTGGGGAGGGGGGGGGATGCAATATGAATCAAGTCCTAAACAAATTCCTCTCGTGGCCTACCTATATATGTTCGCCACATTTGAGGATGATACGTATGGGGAAAAATCATATTTGCCAGTACAAGTATTGTACACGTGGGCCTACTGTATTATAAAGTAGCGGAAAGAAAAGATAGGATTACGCGAGGCGCGCGCGATTTTTTGCATTCCGGCCTTCTCAACATAAAAATGTAAGAAAGCTTTAAGAATATGAGTGTTAGAAGATTTTGTGATATGGTGTCTGTAATATGATCAGAGGATGTTTTTTTTCACCAGTCCGCAAAATATTGGGGGGGGAATTTTTTATTTCATGTCCCCCCCACCAAAAATATTGGGGGGGACACGTCCCCCCGTGATCGCGCCCATGTCGCCAGGATGCCACCCATGCGACTTCACTAACACTGTAGGCAGAGTACCTGTTTTTTTATCAGTACCATAATATTAAAAGTGCACTGAAAGCGCACCAAAAATGATTGAGAGGGGCAATTTTTTTCTGAAAAATAATACCCCAAATCGAGAAAGTATTTCGAACCCTGACAAAAACAATATATTCAATTTTTTTGTGTGCGATTATAGTGTAACATTGAAGGTTGCAGCCTAACGAGACGACCACATTGCCTGGAACTGGAAGCCTGTCCACCCTCCGCAGGCTACGCTCCAATCACCCAGCCTCTGGGCAGAGGACAAATTTACTACCCCACCGTAATGAGGGAGCTTTTAAGTGACTAACCACTAGTGGCCCATTATATTCATGCAAATTCATAGCTGTTTGAGGGTTTAATTTTGAACAAATAAATGCTTATTAAGTAGCCCCCGAAAGCTATCAAGCTCGCCCCCGAAAATAGTTTTAGGGGGCGATTTTTTTTTCAAAAATAGCCCCCGAAATTGAAAAAGTATTTCGGACCCGGAGTAGGACAGTACTTTTAGTGTTCATTACAAAATCTGTAGACTCATATTTCAAACCACATCATGCTATTGACCTCAGTTGGAATATTAATCCCCACTCCGGGCACTCCTTCATGTTTACTTTACATTCCATACAATTGTTGACAATGGAGAGAAAAAAACATTGCCTTTGGCTACTCAAGAATTATGATGCCCCCTAAAGGAAAGGAATCAAATAGACCGCTAGGCTTGGTAACCTCCTGATTTTGAAATTGGTGGTTTTATATTCGCCAATTTTGAGCAGAGATTTGTTAGAACAGACCATTAACAGCAATTCGTTGGGGATCCCCCCCCTTGTTTGTGGCCCTTGTTCATGCTCAACTGTACAAAAGGTATGTCTTCGAATAGTGTACGAACCTCTCCTGTGAAGATTGTCAGTAAACACGTAAGGTGTCCTCTGCTCCTGTGGTTGCCTTACGTCAGCTGCCTGTTGTCGACACATTGAAGGGAATATTCGAGTTTGTACTAGACCCTGCAGCATGGTGAAACACTCCTCAATGCCAGTGCTATTAATTGGCAGCACACTTTTTCATTGAAGTTGAATCTCACTTGGATGTTACTTTGGGATTATCCAGTGCATACTCCATCATATATAGTACTACATTGTTGGAGGCATGGAAGTTTAAAGTAGTCTCAACTGACTAGTGCTAATGCCCAGGCAACCACCCCCAGGGCCCTGGATGTATACCCCTCAAGCTGACCCCTCAAGCTTATACCCCTAACCCTATCCTACTCTTGGGAGTTCCTTTCAGTCATAGTTTCATCAATGAGAAATGTTCTGGGCAAGATGTTTTATATTGGATTATTCCCTCCCCTCATTGCTCGGAAAAAACAAATCACAATTCAGGGACAACATTAACAGTTTTGAGGAAGCAATAAACCTTGCCACAAGATTGTGATATTTGGCGGAGGTTGATCACGGAGATGTCGGATAGATGAGACTCGACCTACCACTATTAATCCAGATTCCTAATTGAATTTTCTTCTGTAACTTCATGGTGTGTTGCTGTGATGCACTCTAATCAGAGCAGTGAGTAGATACCACTGTCAATTGGAACTTGATACACATATCAGAAAACGTGACTAAGGTAACAAGCATGGGCCATGGGAGATAGGGAGGATTATACCCCCACTTTGGCGATGCTCCCATTGACTTCATTTTCACACAGTAATTTCGTTCAAAGGCCCATAATCCCCCCCCATTCACATGATTGTGCTCCACTGGTAATAAGACTTGGTGTCCAGCATAGACCATAGACCACACAGGACGTATTTGGTGTGGAAGCGTTAGCATACAGGTTTGCTTGAAGCTGAAAATCAAACGAAACATGCAGTCTTGAACAAGATAACACTCGTCCCCAAACCACCCATGCCTATGCATATGTATCCAGTGTGAATTGGGAGAGATTAGAATTTTGAACTTGACCCTCTGACGAATGATTTGTCAATATTGATATGAGATAAAAGTACACACTTTAAAGACATCATTTCCTGTCATTAAGAGTATTTGTGGAAGTGTTCTTTCATTCATATTATTTTCAGTTTCTGTTTGCAGTCTATTTGCGTGAACAGCAGTTTCCCAGTCCATAGTCCACAACTTTAGACCTTGTTAATAGTTGATAAGTACTACTGAATTTGATCACTGACTCGTATTATATCAATGACTGCTCAACGCAAGTACCCGCATCTGATGAGTCATTGTTAAATCTACTTGGATTCCGTGTACATCAGTGTTATGTTCATCACAGGAGTTTGTTAAAGAAAGCATTTATATTCATGGAAGAGATTGGCAAATGTGTGCGATCTTCATCCAGGTAAATTTGTAAAGATAAGTCTACTATATATGCCTAGAAATCAGATTTGTTATATTATAGTCCCTCCCTTCATTCATTAGTTCATTGGTAGTTTGTTCGTTTGTCCGATCTGTTTGTCATATTCACTCATAACTTCCTGACCATACATGCATCAGTTTAAACTAAACTTGGCGTGTGGGTGCAGCTTGCCACTGGTCAGGGCAAGTCCATTTTTGTTGCAAACTGTGTTTAGATTTAAATCCCATTAATTACCCCAATTATTCTTCCACAGTCCTTCCCATAGAGTTCTTGTTTACAACAATGGTCTGGACCAGGCCTTCTCAACTGGCGGTGCACACAACAGTTGTGGCGCTTTGAGGCATTCAAAATGGCACATCTCGCTCCAGTTTCTAGGCCATTGGTGACCTTGAAATGTGTGTCTCTATGTTGGGTTCTATTCAACATCATAAATACCTTTATTGGTTTCCTGCAATATGATTGGCCAAGAGTTGAATCGAGACCAGTGTCGATTCAAATCGAGGGTAGGGTGCTTTGCATATTCTGTGACTGAGGAGAATTTATGATCATCTGGATTCTGATTGATTAGCTCGTGTGCAGCCATAGTAACTGTACATGTACTTTAACAATGTACCAGCCAGCACACAAAGTCAACTTGAAAAACGTATCAGCCTCTGTTTTGAATAGTTGCTATGGTATACATTGTGTGGTCACAGTAACATTCCGATGATACATCATACAGTCTACAATACATAGCGCAGCACGCAAAATGACAGTATGACACGTACTGTAAACCAAACAACTGCTACGTATCACACCCTGTTGTGTATGTGTTTGTACAGAGCCCGCGCCCGCATTGTTGTACATACACACAACACTGCTGAATACTGCTGAATACTGCAGCCTGGCTCACAAAATACAGGGCTAGGCGACGCTCATCCTCCAAATATTAGTCCAACGGCGAACACCATGCAGCTAACCTGGTGCCATGATTAAATTGATTATTCTGGATAATGGAACACTAGGTCATGGCATTGCGAATATCTCTTAATTTGTATCAAGAAGTCTTCAGAATGCAGTTAATGTTTGCTGGGTCACCGACTTGTGTAGGTGATTAGCATTCTCTCTGGATAATTTCATCACCAAATATCTACTCTCACTAATCCATTCGTCCGTTCCGTTCATTCTCCAAAGGTGGACAAACGGAGACAATAATTTGACCCATGATGGAAACGGAGGACTTCCCCCACTCAAGATCAATGTAATATTACGCTGCTCGTTTTTGTGGGCGTTGAGCTAATAATAGTATTACCAGTATCTCTTTGCTTACCCCAACAGGGATTCTTGCCTAACCCGAGTGAAAGCTCAGGTGATGACCCGAGAAGATGGGGGCTGGGTGCCCGTGGAGGAGGGAGGCTACAGTGTAGTCGGCATCTACAGGATGGACGGGGGAAACCTCGGAAACAGAATATCATACAAAATCATAGGAACTTTTGTAGCCACACAGAAGGTGAGTCTCACAGACAATCAGACATGGCACGCACTTGCTCCAATCTTCGGGTCCGATGGTAATTGGAGTCTAACAATCCGGTTACCACTGGCAGGACATTATATGGTTAAGGCACACAAATTTGATAAAGCGCACAATACTTTGGAAGCACACTCAAAGGCGCTGTACAAAGAAGTTAATCAGATTATTTCTCAAATATATAGGTCATCAATGCAGACTAGGATGATTCAACAGTGCTCAGCCGTCTGATAATCATGCGGAAGAGCATTCCATAACTTTGGGCCGGCCATGCTGAACGAACGGTCAGCAAACAACTTGCGACTAGTTGTAGGAACTTCCTAGAGTAAATGCCTTTATGGACCGGATAGCGTATTTTGGGGATTCACGGACAACCGCTCTATTAAGTATGCAGGAGCCAGATCATGAAGGCACTTGAAACAAGTAACACAATCTGTATTATTTAAAGGAGATAGCCTGCAGTGGCCATAGGCTTGTCAGACAGGAGGCGCAGGTGCGATGTGCCAGCTAGAAATGTTACAGATGAAAACTTTGAGCGGTAAACATGGAATAATTAGGCAAGAATAAGTGAGAATTGAGCAAAGATGATGCAGAAACGAAAGGTGCTGAGTTACTACTGAGTGAACAAATTGTTGATTGAATGCCTGAAAAATGCAGGATTGAGATTTTGCCAAATATATAAAGCACCCAAATTGGAGAAATGAATTTTGATGAGTTGGGTTTCGATTTGTGGTCACTGAAGGCATTAATGTGTCGGATTTGGCATGATTTATGTTGGTCTAATAGCTGTACCTTCGGTATGCACGGGGATTTGCGGCTCATCATGTGGAATGTTTATTGACTGCCAAGACATTTTGGCCATATGACGATCAAGGGCAAAAGTTGTTACGGGCACAATAGGCCATTGTTTGAAACTGCATTCTTTGCCTCATGATCACGAACATTTTCCACATAATTGTATATTCGTCTTGGTACATTGTGAGGTTTGAGCTACAGCCCCTTTGTTTTTTCCCGCTTGTCTAAACTCCATTTTTTTTCCTTTTTTTATTGTGCTCCAGTTTGAAAACGAGCTGACTGATCACTATTTTTGCCAATTTTGAGTGCTGTAATTTTGACTGTAGTTCTTCTTGTTGATGACGTATTGAACATTTGCATTCATTTTCGATTTTATTGATGCTGTCTCTCTTGAAATTAAAGGCTGAATGGAACTTTGAATAATGTTTGTGTGATATCTTCTTGAGTATCTTGAGAGGCAAATAAACATAATGTTTTGTCTTCTGTTTGAGCGCCATTGCAGGCCTATCAGTGATGAACAGTATTCGCACAGTAGGAGGTCAAGTTCAATGATGCGGTCACTTGTGACCACTCCTATACAACAATCATGTGTGTCAAGTTCAATGATGCAATCACTCGTAAACACTCCTGTATGTCAAGTTGAATGATGCAGTCACTCATAGTGTTCAAACGATTATCGGTATCCAAATCGGCCCGATTATGGCATTATCGGAATCGCTCATCTAGTTCCGATCACGAGATACCGATTACCCATAACACATGGGTGGCGACAATTGCAACATTTACCGCTCAAAATTGGAACACTATGTACATCGCGCTATACACTGCACATTATGACATAAGATAGACTCAAACTACGAATGGCCTATATGCTACCACGTAACCATTGCCTTGGCATGGATAACGGAAGCAAGACAAGGCTTGGAATTTGATTGTGAATGTGCTAAAATCATTGCGAAAACTAATAATTATCATCGTTGTATCCAGGAGAAATTGGTGAATTGAACCATTCATTCATTCATGGCATTGAGTAACGTAGGTCTCGCAAGTCACAGGCCACAGCAACATTTTGGTGAATCGGCGACCGCTACCGCTCGAGTGTTTCGGTCTTAACCACAAGGTCAATACGAAAACCCCATAGATGCATACAATTGTTACACACATACACGGAAAATATCGGAAAATATTTTCAGGTTCATCGTGTAGCCGCCGCGCGGATCGACTTTATGATATTCACAGAGTATCGGAGCTTCCGAATCCATTTGAAAGCTGGCGTATATATTTTGTTTCCTGTCACCTGGAGCAACATATGCATGCAATAAAAAGATGGAATCGGATAAGTATTGAAGTGAAACGAAAGCTGAATTAGACTACCCCTGTAGGTCTTTTATGGATTTCACTCAGGCAAGTTGCCTTACGTAATGCTATGACATGTGAACGTGTATGTGCTGACTTGAATAATCGGTATCGGAATCGGACCAGAATATGGAAAAAATAATCGGTAACATCGATATTGGCATTTTCGTTTGAACACTAGTCACTTGTGACCACTCCTATACAACAATCAATGTGTGTAATACAAAGGTAATGTGGAGCATGTTCTTTTGAAAACATGGTAACACAACCGAGCTATAGATGGGATACGAATGAAAACATTCATTTTTATGTGAACACATCTATTTTCGTCTTCCTGGTATCAAGGCGCCAAAGTGTAGCATTACTGTGTAGAGTCTATGGGCAGCCTTTGCAATGTCACCCCTGTGTTTTCAAGGATTTCTCAAATTGGATAAGATAAAGACCGCGCAAAATTATAAATTTCAAATCTCGGGTTATATATATATTAACCTCTTTTCACATCCAGTTTGGAGGAAATTCTGTTGCATTACCATTGACTATCAAGAGCATGGAGCTCTCTCTACAAGCTATTTCAATGTCATTCTGGGATCATCAGTCGAGTATGAGCTACTGCACCATTGATGCTCCAGTTAATGCTACTCCTTGGGCTAATTGGCTACTCTGCTTAGTTGCATTCAGTCCTCCTCAAACTGTAGGCAACTGACATGTGCATCAATTGAATACATATGGCCACTATGTACAGTATCCGATTGCACACATGCACATAGACACATATGCAGCAGAAATTGAGAATTCACTGATTTTATAGTGATTGTCTATTGGGAAGTTAGGTCATCGGCAGACAGGATTCCCAGAAACTGCCAGGAGTAACCAAAGCCTCCAAAACATCTGTAAAAATGGGAGGTATTGATCAACGAGACCAAGCGGAAGCGGTAATTTTAATGAGTTTGATTGCATGGTGTTGGAGGCTGGGTGAGGAGGGAAGCCATCTCTTATGCGATGTGTACAGCGGTGCATGTGTTTGTTGCTGATTATGAGAGCCCGGGCGGCTGTTTGCTTAACGATCCATCACTGCTACATCATGCAGCACTGGCCAGCAGTGCACAGTGCGGCAGTGAGCCCGAGTATGCATCTTGCAATTGATAGCTGTGTGCATCGATTCCCAGCAGCGACAACGTGAGAGGAAAGGAAAGGATGTACAGTATCTTCAGGGTTTATGAACTTTATGACCTGCGAGATGTCATGCTACATGTTCATGTGTGTGTCCATATCATTTTGATGTTCTGCAATGCATTCATTATTGAAAAGGGAAGTAAATTTGTGGAATAACAAAACATATTATGATTATGTATATTCTTATATATATTTGTTGGATTGTGCCTGAGGTTCAATGAATAGTCAACCCACGGTTTTTTGACTCGTCTGAACAAAGTTCAGGAAGAGACTTAGCGATCACTTTGTCGTGTGTGTGTGTGTATGTATGTGTGTGTCACAATTCCTCGTTAGCAGGATTCCTCCGAAACGGTAGGACTGATTTTGATGAAATTTTGTAGTAGTATCGATGTTGGGTGAACACGATCTGATTAGATTTTGGGCAAAAGTCACTTATTAAGTTGGTTATCAGCCTTATGTATGTAATTTATTGTTAGGCTCGTTAGCAAGATTATGTATGAACCGTAGGCGCTATGGTGACTTGGTTTGGCACATAGATGCAGGATATAAGGTAGATGAATTGATCAGATTTTCAGCATGAAATATGCTAATTAAGTTATGCAAAATTTTAAAGTTCGTCGGATTTCCACGAAACGGTGAATATGGTCTACCTTCAGTCCAAAAACCTTTAATTTGGGGTCAATGGAGGTCATTCGATGTATCTAATTTGCCTAATTTATGTGAAATCTTGAAGTTGGTTGGATTTTCATGAAACCTGGTGGGTATGTTACCTTAGTTCTGGATTTTTCTATCATGGATTCAGGGTCACTGGAGGTCATTCAAAGTGACAAATTTGCATAATTTTATAGGCATATGCATAATTTTGAAGTTTGCTGGATTTTCATGAAACTTTTCACAAAATGGCTCACTTTTACTCTCCTACATCTTCAACAGTGTGTCTATTTTGCATGGTTTATTCCAAATTTCAAAGTTTGTCCAATTTTTATGAAGCTTGATTGGTATGGTCTACCTTTAGTCCCCAAAATTTTTAACAATGACTCGAGTCACTGGGGGTTATCTAGTTTGTATAAATTGCTCAATTCATGCAAATTTTCAAGTTTGTTGAATTCCCATGAAATGTATTAAGTGTGATCCACCATTGGTCCTGATATATTTAAAATGAGACATGGGTCATGGCAAAGTGGAATTGTCTAAATGCATAATTTAGGCAATTTTAGTCACAATTTCCACAAACTTATAATCGTTTTAGTAGACTAATCAATACCGCGTTATTTTGAATTTGAAATTGTCACGATTAGTAGGGAGGGTTCGTTAAATGCTAATACCAAAATCTCAAAACAACACATGGAATGCCTTGTAATTGTTTGCATGTTGACTAAATAGAATAGACTACTGATCGGGCAACCAGGCGAGACACTGGGGGCGATCGCCTTGTCTATATAATCTTAGCGAAGTCTCGCTCGAAAGGGCCATTGTCAGGATAGCTCTTGGCCCACTTGCCGCAGGAGCAGGAACCAAACCAGACCGCCCGCCTCAAATTGGGCCAGGGCGACCGGGGCGGAGAGGTGGACGACACCTTGGCACACCAGCACAGTGCCCACCACGAGGCCACAACCGTCGGGGTCTTCTCCTCCTTTGGATTTGTGGTTCCCAAGGAACCGTGGGACATGGGACACTTCTGGGTACTCACATACCGTCCTATTACGTCATTGACGTGTCTGCAGTGAACACTCGACTATCCTGGAGAGTATAGTGGTACCAGCTTAACACAGTGCCAATTGTACCCAACTACCTCCACTGGTCCCAACCTAGGCCCTGGGTAGAGAAAATCAGGGGAATGAAGCACCTTGCTGAATGAAGGGCACATCAGAAAAGCATTGTCAATGATGGGTCGTAGCAGCCCTTTTACTTGACAATTCCCTGAAAATGACCATTACTAGGCCAATTCTTTCTACATTAACCAAGTGAAAAGACACTTCCCAGAGTTGGCTTTGTGACTGACCATTTAAAGAAAGTTATTGTACATTTGGGGCACTTGGGTTCGACAAGGACCCACATTTGACTGACTATACCCAGTTTGCCATGCAATTGACAAGCGCATAAGACCGTAAGAGGCATTCAAATGTGTCGTGTGGAAACAACTTGACTGGGGAAGCAACAGTAGCTCTCTTTACTGAACTGAAAATAACATATAATACCCATTATGCTGAGGCAGTGATGCTGATAATATGCCTAATTTTGCAGTTGTACCAATTATGAACCTGGTACTAACAAAGCACTTTAAATGCACCCCTCTTAGAGCCAAAATGTCATAGATACCGCACCACTGGGAGTTTTCCCCTATATGAAAGGGTATAATGATAGATCTGGCCCTAGCAGGGAACTTTTTCGAATCAGCACACCGGAGATACCTCACCATGAATTTACCATTTGCCCAGTATTACACCTGCTCGGAGTCTGTCAAGGGTGCACAGTGGTTCCTGTCAGGAAACGGCACCGTTGGTATTACGTACACACTGGTAGAATTTACTGCTGAACCACCTGTGAGGCACTGACAGAGGGGGTTTTGGGAATCCCTTTGTTGAGAGAACTGTAGCATGCCTACTTAAAGGGAAATTCCAGTCAAAAATATTTAAATGTCATATGATTGTGCATTAAAAATCATGCCAATCAAACTTTGTTTCATCTTCATAGCATGTTCGGTTATAAAGTTATGAATTTTCAGAGATTAACAAATAATCACTGCTAATTTGGCAATTTTGCAAATTGGCAACATTTGATGATGTCATATCTACCAATTTGGGAGAAAAAAAGAAATATGCTTTTCCCTTATGACTGGTAGATATGACATCACATAAAGGTTGCCAGTTTGCCGAAATCAGCAAATTATATGAAATTTGAGGGAGCCATATCTTCCCAACCCGAAACATGCTATGAACCTGGAACAAAGTGATATTGAATGATTTTTTATTCTCTTTAACATTGTAACACTAAGAAGAGCAATAATTGACTGGAATTTCCCTTTAATACTGCATGCCACCCTGACATAAGAGAACAGCTGTATGCAAGTCTGGCTGCAGTGCCTTCACATATCGCATTCTTCACAGTTCAAAGAGTTGAAACAAACCCTATTTTTGTAGGAATTGCTGAATTGGTAATCTGGGGTTGAAAGAACTTTAGAACTGCAGAAAGCTGATCCAGAATAAATATAGATGGTAGGAGAAGGATATATTCAATCCATTTGCTGGTCATTGTAAATAAACAATCAGTCTTGTTGGATGTATGATGGAGTCAGCTGTTGTGACTTCTCTAAAAGGTCAATCTCTGTCTTTGCCTTTTGTTCCATCTGAACTTTGTGCAAAAAGTTATTTGATATCTTACAATTGAAAACTTACAACATTGTTCACACGAAGTGGAAAAATAATTTCATTTATGAATATCAAACTATAGTTTTCTGCTATAATGGTTCCAAAAATATAAGCATTTGCGTGTAAGGTAAAGTCAATGGACGGACCTTTGCATCGTTACTCAGTGATTGTCATTAGTAGGTTTGAAATTCAGTCAAGTAAAATAAAAACTCAAACAAGGAACCAGGCCAGAATAGCCAAATTTGGTTGTGGGGTTTGGTTTTCACACGTCCTCTCTTTGTCTGTGACAGTTTAAAGATACTCTGTCGCATGACCATTGTACTTGAATTACCCATACAAAATGAAGTAGTATGAGATGGGTACATGGCATGGTAGGTATTCCAGTCTCTCATCAGTATGCGGAGAAATGCGCACACAACAGCCTCGAGCACTCTACAGGGAATTTCCGGACACTGTGAATGAAATTTAGCAGGAGACTGGTTCAGGCGTTTACTGATGCCTCAAGTCTCCAGGATCCTGCAGGGAAGGGGAGTTTGGAGGTAGGTTTGCACAATTAAGGTTGCCAGGAAATACATTGAAGGGTCGTTTTTCAACAAAATGTTGTGGCCTGGTGACTCTTCCGCAGGACTGGAAAACAATACTTTATGATCCCAGTCTCCCAGAATTTCCTGAAAATGTTGTGATGAATTATTTTCAAAGGCGGCTGTATAAGCAACAATTGGGTTGACAGACAAACTAGATAAATCTATGAAATGTGTCAAGTGTTCAAAAGAGCACAAAAGTCTGATTACCTATTTCCATCCTGGTAAAATGCATTTTGTGCTTGAAAATTTTCATAGGAACCAACTTTTCAATTTCGATAGAATCAATAGCTTTTAATTTCCAGTAAAGTACCAAATAGATGCAAGAGGTGAATCCCAATGGAAGTCCTGCAGTACTGTTTAGACAAGACAGGTTTCCTCTGAGCTGGCGCTTACCAACATGTGAATGAAAGTGAGTCCCTGTGAGGTGGAACGCGGCGGCGGTTGGTGGGTGGTAGGCATCAATGCATTGGCTGCCATGAGGGTTTGTAGTACCTTCTGAGTGAATGTGCTTCCTGTTTCAGGCTGTTTGGTGCTGGAAACAGTACCTCATGGAGGTTATCCAATGACCAGAAGATTAGTCAATAGATTATGGAGGAAGGGTTTTGAACTTGATAAAATACTGACCCAAACCCCTCAAATTATAAGATTTTTAATTGCAAAAAACCAATTGGCCTATGCCAAGCAAAGTAAATGGAAGCTTGAGATGTTTTCCCATAAATAGGCAATTGATTCCTCTTCTCTTTCTTATCTGACAGGAGAGTCTTTAGAATGCCTATACGGGACAAGCGATCAATACACAGCAACGCCAAACTTCCACCATTGGAGGACGCAGACGAGAAGAAGAAGTACGGGCTCACCTTTTCCAATCAGCTTGATTGCCAGAGCATTCTCGAGGGGGTGCAGGAGAGCGATAGAGATATGAAAGGAAGGAACGCGTCCTTCATTATTCATTGAGTCCCAAGCTACACCAACATACTGGAATTTTATGGATGCTCCCCCCCCCCCACCCCCACCCCCCCCCCCCCCCCCTCCCAAATATCAACTATTAGCCTCAGGACCAACATGCGATTAGAAGCCATTGACTACAAAAAAAAAAAAAATATGTTGTATATTGTGGGGCTTTAATTTTCATTCCTTGATAAAGTCAGACCAATCCTCGCAGTCATGGTCATTATGTGTTGTTTTTTTATGGATGCTCCCCTCTTCCCCGCCCCCCCCCTCCCAGATTCTTTCTCTTCACCCCCCCCCCCCTTCCAATATCAACTATTAGCGATCATGACCTGCGATTGAAGCATTTGTGCCACTACAAAAAAAAAATATGTGTGTCTATTGTGGGGCTTTAATTTATCATTCCTTGATAAAGTCAGACAAAATCTATGCAGTCAGGGTCATTATGTTGTGTTTTTGTAATGAATAACTTCTTGATAAGGTCTGAGTTGAGAATCTCATACTTGGTATATATATATGTTCCCCATGATGATACAAAAACGAACCCTACTGTTTTAAGGTCAGGCGGATTTACCGAGAGGTTCAACTATGAAATTGCTGCAAACAGGATCAGCCTAGAATGCTTTGTCTGATAATGAAGCCAATATTTTAGTTTTCTCTATCTTATCTTAGGAGAGTACAAAGATTGTTTCATTGTAGGTAGGTGCATGTGTGAAAATAGTGAATATTGTGGGGTAAATCAATATTTCGACGCCAATTTCAGCTATGTACACAGATACTTGACCACGTCTGGATTGAACTGTTCCCCATGTACTCATCGGCTGAAGGCTCCCTGCCAATTGGTTTGCCAGCCTGCTGCCGTTTTGCTGGCATCACAGCACAGTTAGTCCAATGTTCATCGGAACTGACCTTTGGTATTGACATACTGTATCATCATGCTCTCATAATCGTATTAGTTTCCGAAAGGATCTGATTGACTGTCCTTTGGTCCCACACACCTTTATTATAATTCAAGAGGCAAAGTTGTCTCGCAACTGGGCAGTAATGAATGGGTTCCTTTGCAAAAACATCATCCCACAGTATTTTTCAAATTTGGAGCAAAGTTTACAACTTGACCTATTATCATCATGGTGATGTACTTGTTCAATATTGAACACTTTCATCGCTGGTATAGAGATCAGTGAACGTATTGAGGACTCAAATTTGATGACCCATCTAAATATTGTTTGACAACGCCCCTCTTTGGTTTTGACAATTCCTGTGTAACCTGATTCTATTGCCTCTGCTATCACCTAGTTATGGTTGTGTTTACTCAGTTCTATGGTCTCCTGAACTCGCTGAGCTTCCATGTTCAGTTATCATTGCAGTCCGGAAGACCTCTGTTCCCTTAATTTCATGTTCTGGCCCCAAAATTCAAAATTGTTGCACATCTTGGAACCTTCCAGGCTCTACTAGTCTCACTGGAGGATGGCCTACATACGCATCTTTTTTGAATCTAATTAGGATTTTGTCAATTATCCCTCTTGCAGAGAACCCTGCTTCGATCAGTGGTGGTCTGGGGGAATGAAGCCTCCTTGTTGACAATATGACAATATTGTCTCTGTCAGATGGCATGCAGCCACCACCTGATTGATCATTGCATGAGCCATGAAAACTACCTGATGGGTGGAGTGGTTCCAGTTGAAGGGTTGCATGGTATGGGGGAGAGGGGAGGGGGGGGTTCAAGGTGATTTGGTAGATATCCAGAGTAGAATATTCCAGTGTTTCTATGGAAGACAGGTCGCTGGTTGATGTCGCATTCACTCCCTTGTACCAGTGAGCTTCTAGCCAATCATGGCTATAGTTCACTTTGGGAGGGGTTGGTGGTAATGCACTGTCAGTTGTAACCATGTCCCCCACTATTCGGAGGGATGTTCACATAATTTTGTCCCTCCCATGCAGCGGAGTGACAGGCCTTTATCATATATCATTATTATTATAATAAAAGTGACAGGGACTATCAAGTCATCACTACAGAGGTATTAAACATTGGATAAAAGAATAAATTCAATCCCCGGAAATAAAATTTGAACGATGTATTGCACCAATGGAACATCCACGGTGAATAGCGGATGGAAAGTACAACAAACTAATGAATCAAATTCCCTTTCACAAGTATGTAGCATGCAGTAGTTACACCTGTCAATTCCCCATGGCCAAAGCACCAGTAGTGAGTTGTTCACTGAACTTGATTTTATTACCTGCCACCAGCCCAGAAACTGACCCCATTATGGACAACCCCTGGTGGGGGGTGAGTCTGGGATGTGGGGGGTCCCCAAAAGTTGTCCCACTACACACAGTGACCTCTGAGGGTCACAGAAATAGTGTATTTTAGAAGGCTCATAACTGCCTCATATTAAAATTGAAGTGAGTCTAGCAGAGGTTGAGATTTTGTCATGGCCATCCCAGGAGGCCTACTTTGTATTGTGAATATTGTTTGATTGAGTCTGTACCTGGTAATTCCCCCCCCCCCCCCTTATATAACCCAGATGGGTGTGTCACAGTTATGGTGGGTATATATTTTGATTTCGAGGCACCCCTCAGTCATTAATGGACGACTCAACAATTCCTTGAAAATGACCTACAGCTTTTCTATCATTTTTTACACAATTTGAATAAAATGACACACCCCAGTGTCAGCTTTGTTACTATTCCCAGAAAGTGACACATTTGTGAGCTACTTTGGTTTTGACAATGACCTGTCCCACATTTGACTGACCATGTCTAGAGTATTGGAGAGGTGGTCATGCAATTGATAAGTGCATTATGTATTGACTGTGATAGGTCTTGTTTGATATTCAAAACCCTGTTCTTGCTATCTCTCGCAGTCTGTTGCCTAACAAAGGTTGTGAGGGAAGGTCTTGCATCATGGAATTAATGATTATGGTGCGAAATCCAGCAATTGAAATAACTTAGAAAAGTGTGTTAAAAGGTTGCAAAAATAATTAGATAATTGTTTCTCCCGGCTCCCCCTCCAGCCCCCACGCACAGTAGCTAGTTTCTCTGACTGTGGTTACTACATTCCAATGCTCATGTGGCAATAACCAAGGTGAATTTCCCAACTCTGGGCAACCTTTAACCTTGGCTATTCATTGGGGAAGGTTGGTTTTGTGGTGGAGTGACTCTGAAGAATGGTTGAAATTAGCAGCAAACAGAGCCCTGTTTGCAGTGTGGGTTTGAGGGCTTCCTGTGGTCTCTTTGGATTCCAGCTTCCCTTTGAATGGTGCCTTGGAATAAACAGTAAATAAGAGCACTCTTTGTACCTTTAGGTACTATGAGTGTGACCCAGCCCAAGCTAGCAGAGATGACAAGTTTTAGGATTTACTTTGGCTGCCCCTGACACTGTGGGTGTATACATATGGGGATAATAAATTCTTTTTATTTAGACAATGTGTGTTTGCCATACACGTTCAGTCAACAGGAGTGGCCTATCAGGTCTTGAGGATTAACAAACCTGTGGTTTCCTGTGAGCCATGATGAACTATTTGTACCTGGACTCCTGGAGTTGAAGAAAAATTGCCCCCTTCCCATGATAATTCCTGGTACATCTGAGGCGCTCTCTCAATAATGTTAGTGGTTACAGGTATAAGGTATGGAATAAGAATTTGTTATATATTCACAGACGCATAAGAAAAATCTGATATAACCTGCCCGTATAAGGGTTCCAGAATACATTTGCTATCTTTGCAGTAAAATACTGTATGCGTTCTAATGGAAGCACATGGCATGAATGCAAGCACTCAAGTAGGGTGCGCGGGTGGGGGTACCTTAGTCTGGAAACCGTTACTCGATGCCCTGGCACCGGTATCAGTAGTGGTACCGGTACTCGCGCTTGCCAAAAATACTGCTAGCGATCGTTATACTACACTGCATACTTGCAGCTCACTGTATGGGGCATCTATTTTCACAATGTTCTTCTTCCATGCATCCATTTTGTCATGTAAAAAGATCGCCCCAAAAAGATTTTGTGTAATCAAATCTTTTCCTCATTTTTCCTTTGTTTTTTGTGGTTAATCAAATAGCTGACAAGGAATTATGACAACGTACGTATGGCAAACAGCACATACATGTGACCAATGTCGTGCTGGTAGTACTAGTACGCTGGCAGAAATACATGTACAACAATTCTTCCATACGTACGTATGTATGTAAGCCCAGACCCGCCGAAACAGGTCGCTAGTGCAATTACCAGTAAGCCCAACGTAACTGATAATTTTAGCAAGAAAACCGAAGCAAGGCACAATCTAAAATTAGTCGTAACAAGGTCCAAATCATGCTAAATCCTTCATGTATGATTGTTTTATCCACCAATTGTTTGATTGATCACGTGTTATCATAGAATTGTAGGCTAACGCAAATTATATGGCAGTATCGCTGATTGACGATCGTAAATAAATCCACTCCTTAACCACAGAGTCAATGGGAAAAATCTATTGAAGTTAAGTGTGTGCGAGAGGTTCGTTGCCGTCGGTCCGTAGACATGGTATCGTTGTGTAGCGCGCAGTGGGAATTGGAAGCACATTGAATGCTCGTGAACAGTATAGGTGATGACCACATGTTCAAGCAGGGCTATGTTCAAAAGTGCACAGCATTGGGTGAGTGAGCAAGCAAGCAACATACAGCATTGCATGTTACGTTACGATGAAGCTGCAATGTCCACAGTGGTTGGGATATTCGGCAAATAATGCAAATACACAGCTCGCAACACATGTGGGGCAGTTTTATTAATTTTAACAGATTGCAGATAAAGTTGCGATGTACGTGGCAGCTGAGATCAGAGAAGTATGACAGCACTGGATTTTGGTAATTAATCAGTACCTGTATTTGGTAGCCAATACCGGTAATTCCCACCAGTACCGGTAATAGTAACTGTGCATTTGGCCGTCGATACTGCGAGTACCGGTGCTGCTAGTACCGGTACTAATAACGATACCCGTATACCGCGCAACCCTACACTCAAGCATGCACTGTTATTCAAAATTGCTTCACAGAACTAGCGCTTGCATAAAACGGTACTCACTTGTTCAAGGCGCATCGCACCAAGTTCACATACAAAATATAATTGGAGCAAAAAATGCATTACTACAAACATATGAAGAAACCCCACCTCAAATTTTTGGACGAAAGATCATCAAAGACGTCCAAAATTTTGTTTCAGACTCCCAGTCTGATTTTGCTGTGGTTTTTTTTGGGGTACAAAAAATTTAGAAAAGATATTGAAAATCTCTCCAGGAAACGCTTTGAAATGCTATTGGGATGACATTATATATAGATTTGGCAAACTGACCACCTCTTGGCTGAAAGAATATGCTCTACCACAACGTGCTAGGACACTGTATGGACACTGTTAGTGTACATGGGTACAAGGTACATCACATACAAATTTCCATAACACTGGGAGGGGATTAATTGGTCGAAAACACAAAACTTGGGTATCTACTTCACATACTCAACTCACCCCTTATAGGCAACTCTGCATCCCCCGTTATGCTGACAAGTATCTGCCAAAACGGGCTTATGCGAACGTCCGCAAAGAAAGGCAGGAATATCCTTAAAAACCACGAGTTCAGAGAGAGTACATGTCCGCAAAACACTGAAAATCCATGTAGCACTTCACGTGACATAAATTTCAAGCCCAATGTCTGATGACAAATTTTTTCTAATGACTGGCTATACAATTGATTTGAAATCAACCCTCAATTGCTCCCATTTATAGCTACAGTATAGGTAGCCTGTTGAAACAGGCGTTTGACTTTTGTTCACCTCGTATCAGCCTCATTCACATATGCGCAGGATGACCCTTTAACCAATCAGCGATTTGCCTAAACAAAACGCCTGTGCGACTGTGTTCCGCCGCCTTCGAGCTGAATCATGGGCGGGACTAGTGGGCGGTGCGACTTAACGTTGATTATGCAATCGGACATTCTCTCTTTCACTAAATTATGGGAAACAGCCATGCCTGCAGGAAAAATTACTCTATTGATCTGATTTGGAATTGTTTAGACAACCTCCAACCTAGTTTTGGCATACGTTGGATGGATATTCTTTTTTAATTTCCCATTTGAAGGATTAATATTTTTTCGAACTCGTGCGGCGATACCGAACAAGCCGCAATACGCCTGCGCAGAGTTGAAACACTTGCTTCGGCTCATTTTAGGCTTCAAGTGCATCATTCTTCATAAATTCTCATTTTCGGTATTGTAAAAGTTATTGCAAGTCTCCTGTGAATATTTATGACCAAATATGGGGCGATCTTTCGCGGAATCTGTTAGGGTTGCTCCCATCCATATACGCCCGTGTGCTACTGATGACTGACACATACGTCACCTGAATCGTAATGAGCAGAATCCCAATTTTTTGGGATTTGTCAAACAAAGTCCTGCAGACGAGATGTTGGTAATATTCGACTCGTGGTATATAGGACGAGTTATAGCCCCATCTATTTTAGGAATGGCTCCTCCATATCGTCTGCTTTAGCAGGCTACAGTATAGGCTGTTTATGTCAGGTTGGTCAGCTATTAGCACATGTAGCAATAGTGCCTTGGCCTTGGCACCAGCTAATTACAGCAAGTGCATCACATACTGATCCTGTCGGGTTCAAGGCTACGTTTCCCAGTAGAGGATTTAGAGAGACTTCCGTTGTTTGCCAAAATGGCAGCCTAACAGACTGATTGGAAGGGGGAGTCACTGCAAGTTAGTGGAATGATGGGTCATGGAAGCATGGTTCATCATATGCTACAGTTGTACCTAGTTATCATCTGACATCCCACCTGCTGCCTTGTACCTAGAAACTGACAACCAGCATTCAAAATAGTTGGTGTCGCATCACAAAATGCTCCTCAAAGAGCAAGATTGCTACACACGTTTGGACCATGCATAGCAGTCAGTTTGTAAGCCTACATGAAGCTATAGACAGTCCACAGGTTTTTGTCTCGCCTGAACTTTGTTCCAAGGAGAGACATAGTGATCACTTGTCTACATACCTCTCCGATATGCTACACAAGTGTCCGGCACTATTTCAAACGCTGTTATGTGCCAACAGCCCCCTCTCTCCCTCCCTCCCTCCTGCATTTATGACTCATTCCATTTCTGCCTGGCATTCCCATTAATACTGTGCAGCTGGCAGGTTCCACTTGGGGTACCCAGGGAGCTTTAAAGCCCCCCCCTACACCCTACTGTCAGACCAGCAGAGAACCAAACCCTTTCTTGCCTCTATATACCATTTATTGATGAAGTCATAGTTTTTTTTTAAATCACTTCTGTGCAGTAGCCAGCCACAATAGTGTTGATGAAAATGTTTGGGGGGAGTGTAATTGTCAAATAAGTGGATTACATTTCCTGGAAAAAACATAAGTTTGTTTTATATGGTAGATGGATCTGGTACGAGGTATGAAGTTAGTTCCAGTTAGTACCATTTCTTTAGGTTTTTATGGTTTGTGGCAACAAATAGGCCCGGCCCGTTCATAGGATTATCATTACAGCCTATTTTGAAACGGTCGCCACACTTCGAAAATTGAGGCAATTCATGTAATGTTTCAACATGTTATTGCTGAAAAGTTTGGGGGAACATTTGTGAAGTGTCATGCAGGTGGGATGTGTATTTTTTTTCAGGGGAGCTTCGAAAGGTTTCCACATTGTTATGGCAATGCGACCAGTCATGTACCCCAGGCCCTTTTTGCACAATATAACTAATCTCATTAACTGTTACTGTAAAAAAACTCTTACCATTGACAACATTTCTGGCAGATCCATGACAAACATCAATTGTGTTTGTTTGTGCTATCCTACTTCGCACCCTTTGAATTGTTTTTGCAAGTGCCCGGATGGGATTTAGAAGGGATACGGCACTATTTCAAAACACTTGACTGGCTCACAGTCAGTCATCAAATGGGACTTGTTGATCTTGCTAGAGACCGGACCTTCTCCCTAGGGTTCAATCTGGGATTACAATATCACATCATTCCGGAACAGCAACTTCCACTTGGACTCCATTAGGAAGCTATCGTGGGAAGTGATGTCATGGTCGTGCCGTTCCACCAAACACTTCCACTTTCTCCCTATGTGGGTACTCGAGGCAATGGGGGATATCCGTCTGGGGTTCAGCGGAGCTGTGTGATGAGTGTAATTGAAGTCGTGTCTGGAAATGTGAAGGTTGATCCACTCGACATCAGCTTGATGTGGTATGAGCCGGATTTATTTTGGGAGGGCCACCCCCTCCCTACATTGCAGAGCTTAGTTCCAAGCCTTTCGCTCTGTTTGCTCTGTACGGGAACTAGTGTTAGACCAGCTGACTTGAATAGTGGAGGGAGGGTCCAGGAGTTGCAATAGTCCTGCCAGTGTTTCCTCTAAAATATTCAGCAAATATAGCCCATTTTCGAACTTATCCGAGATTGTTGTACTCATACGGACATGTGTACCAAGTTTTGGGTCAATCGGATAAAGTGTTAAAGAATGAGAGCGCTACGCCTAAAGTTTCAGGCGGCGGCGGAGACGGCGGGACCACGGCCAAAACCATAATATCTCCGAACACTTACAGTGTTGCGGGGATATAATGAGTCAAAATTTTGCCATTTTCCTCCATTTCGAATATCATGGTCGAATTCCCTAGTGTGTACCTGATTTGCAGTACAAAGCCTTCTTTCTTTCAACTTATCGCTCTAAAGGTCAGTGCGTCAAATTGGTGAGTCACTGCGTCAAATTGCGTCATACAGGTCTTTAAAGAGGAAACGCTGGTCACTGCACAATTTAAGCACGTCCATTGTGGCAGTGTAAAGTTATGATAATAATTTGGTGTCAACGATCATTAGGGTATACTTGACAGTCTGACACCTGTGCTCATCATCATATTCGTTTTAACGTGTTATCCATGTTGGCATGAGTTGAACGGACACAAGTGACTCTCTCAGATACCAAACACATCTGTCCCTATTAAGATCACTACTAATATCCTTCTGTATATCTTTCTGGATAACCTCAATAAATTGGCTGAACTAATAAATTGGCTGCACAATTTTCTGAAACTCCTGTCAAAATTTATATACTCTACCACCGACACAAAAGTCTTTCCATTGTTATGCCTCTATTAGCCCATGGCTAGCTACTGTACATACCACCCTGTGGTAGATGACGGTGAAGTGCATGTTGTGACTCAACCATGAAAGACCATCCCATCTGATTTATCAGCACTTGTCTGGGTGAGACTTCCTCATTTGTCAGTCCCACGTAGTTTTATGACCTCCAGGTGCAGAGGTCAAGAGGGATGGCACTTGCAGTGTTGTCGGCGTGCCTAGGCCCTGGGGAGCTGGTGGTGGTAGGCTCAAAGCCCTGGGAGGGTGCCCTATACCTGGGCTGGCACAGATAGGAAGTGGTAGGCTGCAATAATAAATAAAATAAACATATTACAACCCCCAGGGGATGTGAAATTGGCATTCTTCACTCCATTCTTGTTTTCAGAGGTGTTTCGGTGGATTTTATTAATTTGGCCCCTGCTGTACTAGTGAAGTGGAGGCTCTTTTCAGTGCCAGGTGAGATATGTTCATGTAGGTCTGTTTTACAAAACAGTAGGATCGTAGGATGGTAGTACCGCAAATCGGGCTGATATGTGTACACTAGAACAGGGCGTACTGAGAGATTTGTCTAGGGGAGGGGGGGGGGGGGGTTTGAGAGGGGGGGGGGGGGTTGAGGTTGGCACCCAAGGGAGTGCGACCCTCATGAATGGCATCACCATCCCTATGGTCAAAATGGCAAATACGTACACTTTATGGGCCCTAGACACCTGCTGCTGCTGAATAACAGATGCAAAACCTCTACTGAACTCAAAGAAAAATCAGTTTTTTGCATGTTGAAAAATCTATTGGTCACTTGGGTCATGGGGGGGGGTTCTGACGCCCAAATCCCCGAATGTTCCATGCAATTCTTGCAAGGTGAAGGTCTTTTGGAAGGTTTTATGAACAATCTGCATCTTTCCACACTCCACATTTAATTTGAGGGTGGCACACACATTTAATTTGAGGGTGGCACACACATTTAATTTGAGGGTGGCACACCCATATAATTTGTGGGTGGCACACATTGAATTGAGCGGTCGGACCAAAACCAAAATGAACAACTTTGGGGAGCAGATGCATATGATGACTCAGAAGTATAACATACCTTTCAGTTTGATGCGCTTTTGGAAATATTCCAACTGACCAACTTATAGGCCAATATCTGGGTTTTAAGACATTCTAATGAAGCTATTTGACATATTCCCTGCTGACCCCGCACCATTTGGAGCAGAATTTTGCTCTTCCTGAGTTTTACAGGGTTTTCAGCAGAACAGGCATCTAAGGACCCCTGTCCCTGAACTGTATATTGAGCAGGAACCTTGGGAAAGAAATACTGTAAAAAGATATTGTTTTCCCTCCCGCCCTCCTCCTCAAGTTATAACAACGCGCTGTTGCACCTTCACAGTTATAACAGTGCCCTTTGTTGTGCCCAGAACAAGTGCAGTCGGAACGTCTGGTAGCTGCGGACAGCAAAACTCGTGGAAATAACTGGCATTTTTTGTTTTCTTCTTTCGCCGTGTTCACATTTAGTGCTTGTTTCACATTCCAACTTGACCTCTACTGACATCTGTGCATAACCATGGAATGACTAGGAACTTTGTCTACCACATTGGCCAATAGTTGCTATCAGTGCCCATTCCTAAGCCTGTGGCACGTGAACAGTGGATAACACACTTCCCACGACTGAATTTCTAACATTGTTGACACTAATAGTTATAGTTGAACCATTCCACAAGTTACCATCAAACAGCATTTAGGTGGGGGGGGGGAGGGCGCAAGCCCCCATTTCTAGGTCACCACTGCGGAATTGGACCGAGATGAAATGTAAACAAATCGTGGAGGCGGTCTAATGTAAACTAGTGCGAGATGCGATGAAAGACAAATCAACAACCCCTGGACAATAGGTCATTGCAATATCTGCCAGAAACTGTACCTTCTGATAGATTACGGTAAACACTGATCAGCAGAGGTGGCGAATGTAAACAACTTGCTGGCAGCAGGAGAGCTCAAAATAAAGTTGGAAATTGGGGAATTAATTGGATTTAATTGAAATCTAATAACACTATGCGAACATAAATGTAGCTAAGGCTAGCCAGTAGCAGATTCATCCACCCACCAAGTTTCAACCTGATCGCTGTTAGGGTTTAGAAGTTATGAATTAACGTGACGAACAGAAGGGACGAACGACCGGACGAACGAACGAACGAACGGACGGCTGGAGAAGAGACATGATGACTTGTAGAGGTGACTATACCGCAGCTAAAAAAACAGTCAATTGACCCCACTGAGTACAAAAATGAAAGGTTGAAGATTTGCGATTGTGAATCTGAGTTAATGCTATAAAATGGCATGTAGAAACACCTTTATTAAAGTTTGATCAGTTTGTGGTGAAGGCAATTACGTGGTGGGGTGCATGTGCATGAAGGAAGGAGCAAGTATATGGCAAATACTTCTTTGAATTTGCTCCCACGAACATCATCATCAAACAAACTTGGTAATTTCACATCTCTATCAAATGGCATGGAAAATGCTTTCTTGGTCTGCGTGGGTCATTTGCTGATGAGCTGATCGACTGGGGGTGTTAGGTGTTAGGGGGTTGCATCACTTCTGCATGGGATGCAGTCAGGCATGTAGTGAGGTTATTGTCCTGTGGATTTCGAGGGGGGGGGGGAAGTTGGGGGGGGGGAAGTGCAATATATTGGGAAAAATGGAGCATTCGCCTGTACAAAAAGTGGTATTGAAATGTTTGTGAATAAATAATAGTCAATGCCACAACCATTCACCATTCTTTGTTGTAGAAATCTATGCAGTCATTCTAGTTGTGCTGTGTGTGTGTGTGTGCGTGTCTATGTCTGTTCGTGTGTATATGACAGTGACACCTGGCTTGTACACATGATAACTCAACTCCCCCTGGATAGATCAAGTTCATACCTAGTATGTTTTAACTAACACAGAAATTGCCATCAACCCTCTGTCCTGGACATAGTTGAGATTCCATGCACAAATGCATGGAACATATCACAAATTTTTGTTGTCATCGTCAATTCTGTTCCATTACATTCATAACATGCCGTAGTCTTTTGCATTGCATTTCTATATCTTTTCACTTTTCCTAGCGATTGTTATCAATTTTGGTCTTGTCAGATCCGTACTCAGAGGCGGTATTGTCAGAATCCGTTCCTATGTAGGCAATTCACGTATGTACATTGGCATTACGATCTGCCTGCGTGGACATGGTAGGAGTCTCTTTGTTTTTGCATGTGAAGGGAAAACAAACTAAGGTGTCGGACATTTTCAAATAGTTGGCAGCCACAAAATGTCAGGAAGAGGGGGGAGGTTACAGCATGTAGAGTTGCACACAATGTTCAGTTTGTCAAGATCTGCCGCTTATTCATCACATACTGTGAGGGGGAAAGGGGGCGTGTGGGGGTGGGGGAGGGGGATGTGGGGGGGGGGAGGGGGAATGTGGGGTAGGGGGGGGAGGGATATCTGTGTTCTTTCAGTGGGGGTACAACTCCACAAAGAATCATGGATCACCCCACCCCCTACAAGGAAGTTTGAATACTTTCCAGACAATTTTATGGATATAACTTCTTCCGAAATTCTTGCACTTGTCATATGCCATGGGTGTAATATAAATATAGTAATATGGGCTATACTTGAACAGACAGGTCATTTTTATTGAGGCATGTTGTAAACATTTTTGTCTCGCCTGAAACTTTGTTCAAGGAGAGACATAGTGGTCACTGTGTTGGTGTGTGTGGTGGTCGTCTGTCTGTCTGTCTGTCTGTCCGTTCTGCCGTCCGCGTCTGTCCGGCGTAGGTGAGGGTTACTAATTCTGAACCGTGGGAAGCCTCATCTGGGACCTTCTTGTGAGGTGCGCGGTGAAGAGTTGCGATGGCATCCAAGGTCGTACCAAAAGACCATTTCCTTTGCATAAATTGCCATATTAATGAAATTGGCCTGGAGCTTGTTGTACAAGATATCTCTGAATCGGTAGCGCATTGGTGATGCCGTTAAGGTATATAACACTATGAAGAGTACATGAATCGATCAGATTCCTGGCATTGTATATGCTAATTGGATGGGCTAATTTGCATAATTTCTGCGCGTTGTGAAGTTTGTTGGATTTTGACACAAAACTTGGTGGAGATGGTTTATCTATAGTCCCAATGAATTTTACAGTAGGGACCGAGGGGCCCCAGAGGTCATTTAAGTTTACTAATCTGTCAGTCAAGGCCACTTAGGGGTCAAAAATGTTTCCTGGCCATAATCGGAGAATTTGGAATATCTGTGAAGACTGGAAGGATCAACCATGTGATATAATTGCTTGACCTGCATGTGTGGACTCTGACCTCCAATTTGACCTCTGTC
Source organism: Sclerodactyla briareus (assembly GCA_026419785.1). Classification (NCBI taxonomy): domain Eukaryota; kingdom Metazoa; phylum Echinodermata; class Holothuroidea; order Dendrochirotida; family Sclerodactylidae; genus Sclerodactyla; species Sclerodactyla briareus. Next base: position 268,745 of record JAODTK010002154.1, on the reverse strand, counting down.
GGGGTGGTCATGTGGTAAAGGTTGAGTAATGAATAAATGTGCTATTTAAGGAAGGTACAGGCAGAAGAAAATAGAAACTGGGATTTTTGGATATGTGATAGGACCTTTGTGTGCTCATGGATGGAAACCAACCCCCGATTCGATGCCGCATACTTTTGTAGTTACAAGGGGTCAAAGTTATTTAATAGCTTTTTTTGCATAACATTAGGCACGTTAATTGGAATGCAATATGCTTCGAGGAGTTGATGAATCACATGGAGAGTAACACTTTTATAAAAACCGTCATGTCATTGAGGTCATCCAAAGGTACGTAGGGATAAAAAAACCTGATTTTAGTATTTTTGGCAAAGCACTGGGCATGTTCATCAGAAAGCAAAAATGCCCTAGGAGTGGATGTTATTCACATGGGAATTACAATTTTCATAAAAAAATGCCATGTCATTAAAGGTCATCAAGAGTCACTTAGGGGTCAAAAATGTTTTTGGCCATAAAGGGGAATGAATATCTGTGAACGGACGGAAGGTTCCATTGTGATATATATAATTGTTGACCTGCAAGTGTGTGACCTCTGACCTCAATGAGTGACCTCTGTCGGGTGGTGGTCATGTGGTTAAAGTTGAGTCTTGAATAAATGTGTTTATTTAGGAGTTATGGGAAAAAAAAATAGGAATGTTATTTTTGGCATTATGTGATAGACCTTGTGTGCTTAATGAGGAGGGAGGAAACAAACTCCGCCTTCCATTGGTAGTTACACGGGGTTCAAAGTTTTTTAATTTATAAGCTTTTCGCAATAACATAGGCAGTGTTCCTGGAATGCAATATGCTCTAGGAGTGATCATCACATGGAGACGTAACAAGTTTTATTTAAAAACCGTCTGTCATTAAGGTCATCAAAGGTATAGTAAGGGGTAAAAACTGATTTTAGTACTTTTTGGCAATAGCACTGGGCATGTTCATCAGAATGAAAAATGATCCTAGGAGTGGATGTATCATGGAGGTTCAATTTTCAAAAAAAACTGCCATTCATGAAGGTCATCAAGGTCACTTAGGGGTCAAAAAATGTTTTCTGGCAATAATAGGAGAATTGAAGATCTGTGAGGGCGGGAAGGTTCACCATGGTGATTTAATTGTTGATATGAATGTGTGTGACCTATGACATCAATTTGACCTCTGTCGGGGGGGATGTGGTTAAAGGTGAGTCTGAATAATGGGTTTATTTAAGGAGTTATGGGCAAAAAAAAAGGAAACTGGTGATTTTGATTGTGATAGACCTTGTGTGATTCATGGAGGAAACCAACTCCAGCTTCCATCGCCGAATACTTTCGTCGTTACAAGGGGTCAAAGTTAAGTTTAATAGCTTTTTCGCAATAACATGAGGCGTTGTGTCATTGGAATGCAATATGCGATTAGGAGTGGATGCATCACATGGAGAGTAACACTTTTTTATAAAAACCGTCAAGTTATTGAAGGTCATCAAAGGTCACTGGGGTAGTAAAAAAATGATTTTACTAATTTTTGGCAATAGCACAGGGCCTGTTCATCTAAATGCAAAATGCTCCTAGGAGTGGTGTATCACATGGAGAGTTTCAATTTCATAAAATGCCATGTCATTGAAGGTCCTTCAAGGTCACTTAGGGGTCAAAAACTGTGTTCTGGCATAATCGAGAGAATTGGAATATCTGTGAAGGCGGGAAGGTTCACCAGTGTGATATAATTGTGATCTGCATGTGGGTGACCTCTGACATCAATTTGACCTCGTTAGGGTGGTCATGTGGTTAAAGGTTGAGTCTTGAATCAATGGCGTATTGACGGAGTACGGGACAAAAATAGAAACTGGTTATTTTTGGATATTGATAGACCTTTGTGTGGCTTTATGAAGGAGACCAACTCCCGCTTCGTGGACTTTACTTTGGTAGTTACAAGGGGGCAAAGTTCAATTATATCGCTTTCGCAAATAAAATTGGGTGTCATTGGAATGCAATATGCGACTAGGAGTGGATGCATCACATCGGAGAGTAACAATTTTTATAAAAACCGCATGTCATGAAGGTCATCAAAGGTCAGTTAGGGGTCAAAAACTGATTTACTATGTTTGGCAATTAGCACTGGGAATGTTCATCAGAATGCAAAAGCTCCGGAGTGGCTGTATCACATGGAGAGTGACCATGTTTCATAAAAACTGCCATGTCATTAAGGTATCAAGGTCACTTAGGGGTCAAAAACTGTTTTCTGGCCATAAGAGAATATGGAAGATCTGGAGGCTGGAAGGTTCCCCATTGTGATATAATTGTTGACTGCATGTGTGTGACCTCTGACATCAATTGGACCTCTGTCGGGTGGTCATGTGGTAAGGGTGAGCTTGAAGAAATGTGCTTATTTAAGGAGTACGGGCAAAAAAATAGAAAATGGTTATTTTTGGATTGTGAGTAGACCTTTGTGTGCTCATGGAGCCAAACCAACTTCCTCTTCGATCGGACGCATACTTTGGTCTAGTTACAAGGGGTAGTTGTAGTGAATAAGCTTTTCGCAATAACATAGGCATGTTCATTTGAAGCAATATGCTTCTAGGAGTGGATGCATCACATGGAGAGTAACAAACTTTATAAAAACCATCAGTATTGAGGTCATCAAAGGTCACGTAGGGGTATAAAAAAATGATGTTAGTACTTTTTCGGCATTAGCCACTGGGCATGTTCATCAGAAGGCAAAATGCTCCTAGGAGTGGATGTATCACATGGAGAGTTACAATTTTCATAAAAAATGCCATGCCTTAAAGTCATTCAAGGTCACGTAGGGGTCCAAAAATGATTCGGCATAATCGCGAGAATTGAATATCGTGAAGGCTGGAAGGTTCACCATTGTGATATAATTGTTGACCTGCTTGTGTGACCTCTGACTCAATTTTGCCCTCTGTCGTGTGGTCAATGTGGTTAGAAGGTGAGTCGTGAATAAATTTGCTTATTTAAGAGTTACGGGCAAAAAAAATAGAAACTGGTTATTTTTGGAATAAATACCTCCTTTATGGAGGGACCACCTCCCGCTTCGATCGGACCTTACGTTGTTGTTACAAAGTGGTCCAATTTTATTTAATTAGCTTTTTCGCAATAACATTGGGCCTATTCATTGGAATACAATATGCTCTAGGAGTAGGATGCATCCATTGGAGAGTAACAATTTTTAATAAAAAAAAACCGCCATTCATTGAGGTCATCCAAGGTCACGTAGTGGTCAAAATCTGATTTTTGTTTTCGCCTGAACTTTGTTCAAAGAGAGACATGGTCTGGTCATGACTTTGGTCAGTTACACCTGCCGTTGCTCTGGTGTGTGAGATAGTGGGGGGGGGGGGGGAGTACTCCCATTGGGAAAAAAGGCGCGGGTTTTAAATAGATTTTATTGGTGACACTGGGAATATACAGACAAACTTAAATAGATAGGACAGTTTTCACTAGACAGCTTGTGGTATACCTTTGTCCCGCCAAAATGTTTAACATGGAATCAGGGTCACTGGGGTTATGCCGTGTGTATAAATTGCTCAATCATGCCAATGTTCAAGTTCGTTTGAATTCCAATGAAATGTATTAAGTGTGGTTCACAATGGTCTGAGATAAGTGAACTGATACTGGGTCAACCGAAAGGTTGATTATTGTCTAATTTGCATAATTTAAGGCAATCTTAAGTCACATTTTCCACAACTTATATGGTATGACATGTCAAATAATCATCTTATGAATTTGAAAATTGGTCACTGATGATTAGGTTTTTCTGGGCAATTCTATACCAGAATCTTAAAGCCACTCATTAAATGCTGTAATTGTTCGCATGTGACTAATAGATGGAAACACTTATCGCGTAACCAGGCGAGACATGGGGGCGGTCGCCTTGGTTAAATGGACCTTGCTCTATGACCAGGTAGGGCTTTAGTGAGTTCTTTTCCCTGAGATTAGCTGAATTCCTGAGGGCTCTTTTTCTTTTTTTCAAACGCAAAGTGCATTTTTCCTCTCTGTAAAATCAACAGTCTCTCTTTCTCACTTGTTAATATAATTTCTCAAGAAATGTCCACATTGAGCGAGATGTCCAATATAATGCCGAGTGCACAAATTGGGGTTAGTAGCACCCAAATTACTGATCTGTTTTTTTTAACCTCCCCATACACTTGATTTTCCATGAATATGACCTTATTATTATCATTGGGTAAATAGGAAATAGTCTCAGGTTAGAGACACACCAGGCCCTACAAAATGTGCAAATTGAGGTTGGCCCATGCTACTGTAAGTGACAGCATTCATTCGTCAATGTTTTGTTAAACAATACCTTCCTCCATATTTTCAAAACATCTTCCTCTTCACTTGCAGGTTGTTCTTCCAGTGATTCGTCAGTGAACCCTGATGATGACGTAGAGGATTCTGAAGTATATCCAGTGAGTATTTGATCTCTGAAAATTCAAAGAATGGTCCAGAAACCAGGCAGCGTGGCTGTTTACGTCATTCATAAATACACGCACTTTCCGTAAAAGGTGGTGGCTTAAATGATTGGGTGTCAAGCTGTTAACCCAGTGGTCGGAGATTCGCACTCATTTCCTTTCACTCAGGGAAGCACTGAATCACAATCCTCCTTTTGACCACTCCTCCCCCCCCCATCTCCCTCACCTCCTGGGAAGGCCCTGCTGAAATATTGAATTTTTGGTGTCTTTGGCACTTCCCCCTCCCCCCTCCCCTGGCAATATTTATATTAAACAAAATAAATGAGTCATGTAAATGTGAAGGCTCAAATTAACGAAAATAGTGAATGTAGCTACAGGCAAATACTGTATAGGCCTAGGATTTACTAAAGTAGTCTTGACTGATTACAGAATCCATGAGAAATGACCTTGGACTGACCCTGCAGCATTTCCAATCAGTAAGTCCACATTCTCCAGTTTTCGTTTATATACTGACACAGTAGAAATATCAGAATCAAAGTTTGACCTCCTGTGACCTTGGAATACTGCAAAATAGAGGGCAGTAGAGTGAGCTGCTCACTCCGAAGCTAATTCTGCAAGATTGCTAGTTTACTTGTTAAGCGATTCACGCTAGTATGACCTAATACTGTTTTATCTATCTCTCCTCAGCATGATCCTCTATTACCTGTATCTGCCATCCACGACTATAAGAACACTCACCCCTGCGTGCTCGTTCCAAAGCCGAAGGATGACACAAGGATTTGCGGGACCTGATTCATGGTCACGAACATATTGGGCCGAGACCGTTTACCCTCACCTCCACCCGAACAATCACCAACATTTACACAAGGTCATATACCTGCCGGACATGAACCGGCCGCCCACTTGACAGAAACTCAAGGACGGGCCGCCCGAAGAGAACGTCTGGATCAAGATCCAGCCACAGTGGCACCGGCCGCGCCAGTCAGCCAACCAGGTCCCGCCACCAAAGACTCATATGTGAACTTTTAAAAGACCCCAAAGACCCCAAGACCCCAAAAAGTATTCATGACTACATGTACCCATGGGTGCCGCCAGTCCCCCCCCAACACAGGAGATCTTCAAGGTGGGGAGACATCAGAAGCCGGTCAGGTCATATCGACGCAGCCGCCATCTTCGCCCCCCCTGTTGCTGAAGCTGCCGTTCAGCCGGATTGCCTGTCCTTGCATTCACTGTGGACAAAAGTTTTTGAAAACCCGAGCGAACCAAGCGGGGCCAGTGGTGGGGGGGGGGCCCCAGATGTCCCGACGAGACTATGAGGGTCATCGAAAAGGTCACGTGTATCTCGTGCGCGCAGGGCCTACTCTATCACTCACTCTGCTTCAACGATGTGGACGTTGACTATGTTGGACCCTTCTGCCTGTAGCTGCAATGCCGTCACTGCTGCAACGATGATAGTCTGGCAGTGTTCTCCGTATTCGTGCCATGCTTGTGGTGCTACATTCCCCTCAAGGGTTTTGCCACTGTGCGGCAAGCATTGCGCTGCTGTGGGGGAAGGCACAAAGCCACCTGAGGGGGGTCACTCCCATCACACACCGAGACCGCCACCCGCAGGTGCGCGCATTCTCTCTCTGAAGTACAATCAACTGGTCGTGTGTGGAACCGTGCATTAACGCCATTCCATCAGCCGAGCTCCTCTGGAGGAACTGTCGTGTGTCGTGACAGTAGATGGGAAGCCACCTCCATACCATCTATTTGGCCAGGTTGTTCTAGGGTGCCATTTCCAACAGTGGCACTGGGGAACCATTGTGTCATTCCAAAGCTGCTTTCTAGCATCCACTGGGTAAAGCAGGTGGTAGCCAGCAGTGTGATAGTTATTCATTCATGCTGCTCTGTGGTCTTTTTTTCATATACCAACTATTAGGAAACTAGAATCCTAATCTTCTGTCAACTGAGTTCGCTTGCAGGCATCAGTGCTAATGGTAAAAGTGACAAACGGCACAAACCCATTAATCAACTAGCCATAAGAAATCAAGCAACTTCTCTCAAGGCCAAGGCATTTAGGGTTCTTTTTGCTGCTTTGCAAAACTAGGGCTGGTTCTTCTGTAGATCATTCCTAACTCTCATAATATATTTCACAGCAACTCATCCACTCCCTATGATGAAGGGGAATGTCTCACGGCTCGATCCCAGGTCCTAAAGCCTGCCCACACTGTACGCATTTGCTGACTGCAAGGCTTTGACAGCTTAACGGTCAAATACTCGCTGTCACTGTATCACACCGTAAGGTGTGAGGCAATGACCCCAACACCTTAGCCACTGTGAGCGGCCAGACTGTCCGCAAGCGTTTGTGGCGATTTTGAACGAGTTCAAAACTTTTCGAAGTTCCACATAGCCTCGAAGGCCCACATAGTTTTTTGTTTTGATGACAATAAATTGAGAGCATGTGCAGATAAGAAGTGCAAAAAGCTTGACTGAATGTAGTATCTTTTTTGCTATAAGTGGTCCAACGTTCTTCAGTAATTCCAGAGCACATAACGGACAGACCCTTTTGAAATATATGAGATATCCCCGTGCGTCTTCTGCTGCCAATTCCTCCAGTGCGCGTTTGAAAAAATATGGTCACTGTCTGGGAAATCCGACCACAGGGAATTTGCAATCAGTTGCAAGGAGCTTACGTCGCCGCCTTGCAGTTGCTGCAGCGACGACCGTGGACGTTGCGGGGTTGAACTCTCATAGTGTGAGGTTGGCCTGAATCACCAACAGTTAAATGTGACATACCTTAGAAAGTTGGGGTGCCGTTGGAGGGGCAAGAAGTGCTGGAGATAATGCGGGGGCCTGTGCTCTGTTCCATTCCATTTACCAGGGTGCTGTCCCGACTATCAGGGTTGCTCCCTCAGAAATGGGGTTGAAAAGATTAGCGGAATTGCATCATTCCATCTGCCCGGTTGCTGGTAGGTGACCGTTTCCTGACTGGCATTGTGTCAAGTATTAGGCGATTGTTAGGAGCTGTCCAAATTTCGGTGATGTGAGATGAAGCAACGATATGAAACGATGCGACATACTCTGTGGAGCATTTTGCATGTTGGGTACTACAAACTCGGTATAATCTGAACAGAGATAGTTTTAAGTTGCCTCAGTTAAACCTGCACCAGAAATTGGAATGTCAAAGAATAATGCCTTCATATGATAAAACCAAGAAGATTGTCTGTTACATCGTTGTAGATCTGTATACAGGATTGATACAATAGTCATGGTTAAAGCGTTTTGTGCCAGTATTTCTTTACATCCCGCCAACGAATCCAAGTACAAACTGGCTTGGTCTATACTGAAAGAATTAGGTGGCTTGTAGGAGGTTAGCAGTACTTGTACAGGTATATGAAACAACCTGCCATATACATTCAGCTCAGCCCTGATTGAAAAAGGTGCAGATAAGGAAGGATGTATATCATGAGGTCAGCCTTTGGTCATCACCTTAAGTGCGATGACCATTCCGAGGATTGTTCTTAGTGATTGTGAACTTTCCTTTGTTGTCAGTTTACTTCGGAGGGGCTAATTAAATTTCTTGGGGTTGGCCATCGACCGATCATAGGTGCGGTGCCAATGCGTAGTAGTACGGCACAGTAAACTCATTTTGAAGTTCTGGAAGTAGTGGTGGGGTCTCTGTGTGGGTAGGTTTGAGGTGTGGTTCCACTCCTAAAAAATTCTTCCAATCTCCAAAATTTGTGGTTGGAGCAAACTAGGGGGAAAGAATTTAAAATGCTTTCATAAGATGATTTAACACCATTTTGAACTATTCCTGGTGATCGGAAGGTCCCTGAATTTTGGTGTACGATTTGGCTAGCTAATGGAAGCACTTTGCTTAAATGGGCGCTTCAGTGGCAAAATGATTAAGAACCCCTGCCCCTCCATAAATGATCGCAATTGCGCTGATTTTGGGGACCCAAGCAGTGTCTGGCAACGTGATCTGCAGGTGAGAAAAATCTAAGAAGTAGGGCATATAATACGGCATGTTCCAGTAGAGTTGTGCAATAACTTCATCAGAAGCCTTTTGTTTGAGGCGTGTGTCCTTGCAGCAGCAGATTTCACTTAATCAATTCATGACTCAAGACGATTGGAGGACTTAATCAGTTATGTATTATGTCCCAAATGAGTGTCACACTGTTCCATTCGGTTTTTGAAGTCATCTCATTTTGACTAGTGACTCGAGTCACTAGTTACTACAACACTGCATGCAGAGACAAATTTGTGACCCACTTTCCAGCCAGGGCGACGTGGTCAGTTTCCGGGATTAATCCCTGATGGATATCAGGGCATAGCGGCCACTCACTGCCCAGTGGTTGGGGATGAGCAGGCAAAAGTTGTAGTACTGTATGAGCCACGTAATGAAATATCACAGGTCCAAGCAAACTGCTGACACCGTAACCGTGCGCTATATATAAACCCCCTTGCAGCATGGTCAAGAACTATTCTTAGGCTCATATTCCTTGCTAAAACATCACTGATTGGCCTCCGTGGGTTTCTCACTTTCCTTTTTAACTGTCACCTATCTACCAACCAGGGAATACTGGTTGCAGTAGAGACAGTACTAGATTAAAAGTGATGAGCTTTTGAAAACCCCTCATTGCATGTGTGCTTCCTGCCTTTTCTGTGGGCATTCAAGGAAAATCTCTGCTCAAAAAGATGAAATAGGTGGGAAGCAGAGGATAGTGGTGGAGAGCTGCTGCAAGCTTTGGAGCAATCTTGGAGGGGGGAGGGGGGGGGAACAATTAAGGCAGTGTGATGACAATATTTGGCTTTTCGACGGAGAAAGTGCCCAGAAGCATACTGAGCAATCATTGCTGTCTTCTCTATTGGGCCGGGGAAGGGGGGGTGGGGTTGGTGAGGGAAGTGGAGGGGTAAAATTCCCCCAATGGTGGGCGTATGAGCCAATCCATGCATTGAGGCCTTAAAATTGTGCATATTAGTTCCAAGTCTGATCTAGTCACAGTCACGGCAGCAATTTGGGGCGCGATTTTGCGGATCCAGGTTGTGAGTAGGTAATTGGGTGGGTTTGAAGAAGGTACTTATCGGGGTATTCATAGCTCTACCCGATGGCCAAGTAACATACTCTCTTTTGTTTGTATGGGATGCTTCACATTTCTGACGGAAAATCACCCTATATTGTGGAGTGATTTGAGTGGTCTTATGATGGTCAATTGTGCAGTCATATAATCAGGTCAAGGTTCACACCCAATGTGTGAAAAAATTCAAGTGCTTCGCACATCCACTTTACCACTTACGGAGTTGTGGTGCCAAATGGGCTGTCCCGCAGCGCTCTCTTGAGCCAAAAGGCTTGCCAGTTAATTAGCAACTGAGTTTGTCGTTTTTTAGTCAGTTTAAATTGTGATTGCAAGTGAGAACCTACCTGTACTGAGTGAAAAACTTCCACCTGATCTTTGTAAACTGTTCCAGTATGTACAGATTATTGCTGTATGATCTGTCTGTCCGTCTGTGGGTCCGTCTTTCTTGGGATGACTGTTTGTACACCACCCTTGATAGCCTTATCTGGTGTTTTGGAACTTTTGGTAACTAGTTTTTTTCAGATGAAATAAGTTTACGATGGCACAGTATAGCATTAGTTACTATCACAGAGAAAATAATAAAGATAAGATGATTTTAAAGCAACGTACCTAGTCAGAGAGAAAAATCTTGAGTTTGAATCTCCTAATTTGTGACATTAAAAATCTAGAGTTTCAAATCACTACTAATTTGTGATGTTATTATCGTTTAGTGTATTTAACCATATGAGGATTTTTCAGTGTGTTCACTCATATTTCAGGACTTCACAAAATTCAATCATCACTTCTGTTAAGATGTGAATACCCTTTAATGAACCAATTCTTATTCGTTAACTTCCATGTAGTCATTGTTTTAGTGTGTGGCGCAGGGCACTCTCCGTGTGGTCTCTGTTCACAACCAACAAATGGGTGCAGTGTTTTTTGACAATTGTTATTTAGGTTAATGAAGAACAACGTCTTATATAAAGGTTTTAGACATGGCTGCACGGATGAACGTTTCCACGGTACTGTAGTTGGTAATTTTGACTGGAGAACATCCACACTCTGCCACACAGCTCAGCCTGAAAATTATTTATTCGGTGGAAAATAATTCATTGAAATATTGACAATTTTCAATTGCAATCGTACTGCTTTTACATTTTTAAAATGTATGTTATTGTATGAACTTTGTCATGATCGTTTCCATTGAGGCCAGTCAATTTGTCATTTCTTTGATTTTCTTCTTCCGTGTGCCAGGATTACCAACCTAGTGCTAAGGAAACACAGCATGTTCTAATTTGATATTTCCTTCTATTGTGATGTTTGTCATTTCCTCTTCCATGTTCCTAATCTCATGTTACAAACATTTACTACTTGGTCGACTCTGCGAAGGATATTGTTTTAAAAAATCCTTTTAGATTCGTAGATAATGATCTGCCCAATTCATGCCATCATCAAGTAGTAATTTTTGAGCAGTCGTCATGAACTACTGACTGGCTTTTAGGAACAAGGTTAGCCAGATGGGAAAAACAAAACCCCTTTTCCAGGTTACTCCTGAATTTGTTCAATTTCATCATTATCCCTAATTTTTTTTTTTTATCACTAAACCACCGAGCAATGTAGTTCTGCAATTACAGATCATTGAGGAAATATTGCCAGATTGTACTATCTCCTCTCCTGATCTCCCTAATTTCAGTTTGCCCTTTGATATTTGTATTCATTGTCTCCATTTAATTATTTCTCTCATTATTATACTACCACTAAGTGATAATTAGTCTGTTTGTGTATCATCTACTTATTAAATCCAGCAATTTGCATCTGACAAATTGTAGGAGGAAGTAGTCGTTGCCAGTGTTTGTGATGAGAAATATCAACCGTTTATTCACGGACGAGGGCCCGGGCAGAATCTCACTGCGGTAAAGTTCATTCCTTCCTCTGCTGGGTAGGAACCGTAACACCCTCCCTGATCCTCTACTCTTTGTTCCATTTATGGAGCTATATAATAACTGGAGAGGCAATATGCAGACAAATGCATGTAGTACTTGAGGAGGAGAAAAGGCCCCGTGCAAGCTAACCCGATGACAGGCAACCGCATCTGTATGTGTAACATCATTTCACAGCAACCTCAGTTTATTCTAACTGTGAATTGCAGGGAAGCTGTAGGAACAAATTATTGGTGGGTAGAGCAACATGGATGCGAAAGTGCCAGTATCTGTTTGTAACAATATCAATGCTATGGGCGCAATGGCTAATTGCTCATTGACACATGCAGCTGCCAAAAAAAAAAAGATTCATTGGCTACACACCAGCATCAATTCTGTATACGGGCATTATCGTTGGATTGCGGGCTAGGTTCCATCACACGTGTTCTGGCCAAAACTGTCAGGAATTAGGGGCATTACCACAATGGAAATTGAAGATGTCTCTATGTTCCAGCCCATGTTGCAATGTCTCTATGTGCCACCACAGTTTTGGTCAGAATATTCAGGAAAAACAGATACGGAATGTGAAGAGGAAGCAGTCCTCTGGTATGAGAATAGTGGAGTGCAAAACGACAACTACCGACATGATAGCAAAAATATTTACTTAGTGATGCCATTTACTCACATGTCGAGCACTGGGCTGTGTCATGCAGACACCTTCCGTGTGTGTGCATGGTCCTTCAAGTTCCCAGAATGGCCAAATATACTAAGCCGATATTTAGGACTAGACTTCCATGTAATATTCCAGTATACAAGTTCACTTTGACACTTCCGTGGATATTTTGTCAGTCTGACCTCATAGGCTTCCATACATTTTCATACCTCCCTAGCATGGTTGTTGTAAATATCCAGCGCAGCCTGAGGCCCGAGCCGAAAGCTGCAAAGGATGTCTCAAGAAAACTCACTCTCCCTCTCCTATCTCTGGAACATACACTCACATCTCCCACACGTCAACTAAACAGCGTTTGAAATAGTGCCGGACACTTGTGTAGAATTTTGGGAGGAATTGTAGAAAACCTGTATGTTTTCTATAGTTTTGTGTATACCCTGACTGCTTATGCAGTCCTGACGCGTGTAGGCTTTCTGCTCATTTGCGACATTTCGCGATGCGACCCATCTATTTTCGAACGCGCTGCAACTAAACATAACAATGGAGCAGGCACAGGCCAAGGCCAAATTCTAGACTTGTACCTGTACCTGTGAACTGTACCAAAAGTCTTGAGGATCATGGTCACTATTAGTTTCACTTTATCACCATGTGACCTATAAAACTTATTATTAAAATTCCTGATTACATAGAATTGGGAACCAAGCCAATGATCTGTTCAACTGCCTGTTGCCCATTTTCAGGTAGTAGCTCTCTTCCTGACTGATAAAAGAGCAATATGCACCAGCTGTGGTCAAACTTTCCTGGTAAGAAAATACAAAAACTGACCAATCTCCGCGCTACCCTCCTACCCCTCATTTCACTGATACACAGTCTTTTTTTCTAAGGATGGTCCAACCTCATTAAACAGTTTATCAATTAGGTTTTCATCTGCCCCATTCTGTAGTTGTCTTTTCTTTTTGAAAAGAGAGAATCAATGTTCTAAGTCTCTTTCCCCTGAATATTTATTTTACATGCAGAAAGAGAACCTGTTGTTTCTAACTGTTCCTGTATTTATTGCGGAAACTTTTATTTAAGATCCTGTTTGTTGTCTTATGATCACTATATTATTATTGTAGCAGTTGTAAGTAGGGTATAAGAAATGATTCAGATGATGAAAAAACAATGTATAGAGATTTTAAGAAGAAAAAATGATTAAAAGACACTTGTAATCACCTTAACTAGCCATGTGAAAAAATATGTGTACAAATATTTGTACCAATGGCAGTATTTAAGAAATAAAATATGCATGAAACATGCCAGACACATAGCCGCTGTTCTTCTTGTTGTATATAAGTTTTCAATTCATAAGAGTGGTCTGTGTCCATTTCATATCAGAAGCTCTGACTGACTGAACTGATAAGTTCTGGCATAAGGTCGAGTATTGTGTGGACTGGATGATAAAAAGGGTCAAGTGAAGGTGACGCAGACCTCCTGTTTCATCTAGAGCAGTGGTTCCCAAACGTTTCCAGGCGGGGACCCTATCCGTGCTTGGAGCATGACTTGAGTTGGGAGGTCTAATCCTTCACTAACTGCAGGAGTCATGGGCCAAATTTGACTAAAATTTGGCTATGTTGGATGAACATTGCATCTCCATTTTTAGCTCAAACCAGCTCATCCCAGTTTTTAGCTCAAACCAGCTATGCCAGTCGAGCTAATGTGGATGTCCATGTCTTTCTATATGTCTGTCCTGTCATCTTTGACCATGTCAAATGGCTTCAAAGGGGCAATGTGCTATTATGTGGAGAACTGCAGTATGCTACTTTTCCTGCAATTAGGTCGGATTGCCATGATACATAACCAGTGTAATCGTCAACTAGTGGCACCTATCCTATGTGTACCTCAGGAATTTAAGGTGAGGGTTGCAGGCAATTCTCATTTTTTGCCCTTCAATACTCCTGCTTTGATGGATGTTTGACATAATACTCATTGACTGCTGGGTGACCTTTGACCACCCTAAGGAATCAGATGGCAATTAAATAACCCTTAAATACTCATGCTTTATTGGATGTTGACTGCTGGTGGCCACCAAAGGTCAAAGATCATTAAAGGAGCTCAATAGGGCATTGTGTGGAAAACCTCACTCCTTACAAATAAAGTTGGATTACAGGAGTTTGCTCAGTGTCATCATTGACTATTGGTACCTTGGTACCTAGTCATCGAAGGGGCAATATAGCAATTATGTGAAAAGTTTCCCAAATCTTAACTGCTACTTCTGCTACAGAGTGACTGGATTACAATGAATGTTTCTGTTCAGTGTAATAAAAGGCTAGTGTTACATGTAGGGTGTCCAGGAATTTAGGGTCTAAGGTCATTGAGGGGTGCTACAAGCTATTATATGTTAAACCGTAAAACAGGTTTTCTCCCATAAAAGCTGCTTACAGAGTTTTTTTCCTTCCGGAAATCATCACAGGCCAAAGAGGGATATAAACCTCTCTAAAAAAAAGTGCAGACTGCTCTGGCCTCATGTGAAATACTCCTATTTCAACAGAATCTCCAATCTGTGTGTACAGTGACCTTGGGCTACACAAGCAATGGCAGTGCATAAAACTGCAAACATCCACTAAACCTCATAACAGTTCACTACAAATTTACCATTTGTCCGTTTTAGCTACTGAACCATTGGTTCTCTGGTTGTAGTTAATTATCTTTGACCATGACCTGTAAGTGGTCAAAAATCTAACACCTGTCAATGACATTGTGTGAAAATTTGTTCAACATCTGTCAAAGAAAGAATATTTGAGAGCCTGAAAAGGCAAAAGCTTTCAAACTGGATATTACACAGATAGGCTCTGACGTGCGGATCACGATGGGTCAACCAGGTTTGCGCTAAAAGAAATGAGGTAAAAAAAATGATGGCCAGTGGCAAATTTTGCTCATCTGGTGGAAGTACACAGTTCGAAGGACAACTGCAGGATGAAATGATAAGAGGCTATATATCAGATGAAGGAAAACTGAATGCGTCAGTCCAAACACAAATTTCATACGACTTTCCGTTTTTAAGGAGTTACATCCTTTGTAGTTTGTGCCTGTGTATTGCGCAACGTCGAACCGCATCCATCCAATCATGCATAAGAAAATGATTGTCCATAATGCACAACCCTGTAAACAATCTGTTTTCTATTGAAATTCAACCATTATTTTCACTTCAAAAGCATTAGGTTTGGGAGAGATTTGCCGTAGGGGTTGGTCGGGTTGATCGTTAAGTACTTTGGTTAGAGAGAGCCAAGAGCACCCACTGTTGCTGTAGCTCAAACTGACCAAGTAACCAAGACGTTGATCAATAACGTTGATTAAAGTTCAAGATATGCGGCCCAAGAAGCAGTTTCAAGCAATGGGCCTGTGTGACTTTGACAACCTTGACCAATGATCTTCCTATGGTCAAACAGGTCTTAGCAGTCAATGAAATTGTACGCACTTTAGTCAACCTCCATCGAAGAATGCCCAATTGAGAGAGAAAAGGCAATTCACACAATGGCCTATAGCGCCCCTTCAAGACCATGAATGTGACTGCACAAATCACAAAAAGTCAAGCTTGGTCAAAACTCCATTCAAAGAACGAAAGAAAGACTTTTGCTTGCTTTTCAAAGGTTACGCTTAAATTCCAACAACACTATATGGTGTTGTATTCGAAATCTGCAAACAAGCTGAAAAGAGCACAACTTCTGCTAATTGTTTACTTATTCAACAAAATAAAAAACAATGAAATACATGCCATACCTTCCGGGTTGATCCAAAGTGTGACGTATACTGATTGCGGATTCTCCCCAATTTCTCTGCTAATGGACAACCTTTGAGGGCCAATAACTCCACATTTGAACTTCGTATTGAAATGGGGTTGGACCCATCGATACAGTTTTCCATTCTCCACTAAATAACCCCTGTTGTATCCAAGCCTGCAGTTGTCATTTAAACGATGAAAGTTGTAATTATGCCACATATAGGGAATTCAAGGTCAAAGTCATGTGGAAGCTATCTTGGCCAAAATGGGGTTAGCTATTCAGGGTATCTGAAAAATCTGCTTTTCCTAGATTGAATTGAAAGTGAATGGCCATGATCGGTTTTGGACAGTATTATCATTGACTAATGGTTCAGGGTCATTTTTGGCAGTTTGTTCGCAACGGTGGTGAAGCGGCTTTACTACTACAAATAGAGCAGGGATCAAGAGAAATCTGCCATTTGTGAAAATATGCAAAATGCTACCCAAACAGAATGAACCATGGAAGTTGGTCAGTACTATTAGAGACTCATGCTTACACATGAGAAGGGATTTGGGGTCACAGAATAATGGATAATCATAATAGTTGGTCATTGCTATTACTCACAGTAAGTTTGAGGCAAAGGTCATCTAGGAGTATGTTTTGGACATCAGGTAAACAAAGTGAGCAAATTGGAAGATCAGGAAAGTAGGTCCATACTATCATAGACCAACGCTATCGAGCCTTCTGGGATTTGAGGGAACTAATTTTGGAGACATTTAATGATAAAATTGTAGTTCTGGGAGTCAAAATACTAATTCAGCACAGACGGATTTTGCCATTACAGTGCTTAGTACTACCATTAACAACTGCACAATATTCCAATTTACCAAAGATAAAGGGATTTCAGGTCAAGGGTTACTAAGGGTCATTTAATTGGTTTTGCAAAACCAATCAGAATGATGCTCCCACTGGTTAAACTGGGTGACCAATAAAGGTCAGTGTTATCATTGACCATTGGTATGTATGTTTGGAAATTTGAGGTTAAAACTGCGAAGGGTGTCATATTAGTGTTAGCCAACATTCCGTTTTTTCAGTCCAGCGGTCACGGGATGATTTTCCTAGGTGGCTGATCTTATTCTTCACTTCTTCACTCCGTTGTTTTGCTGTGGTGGAGTGGTTTCTGGGGTTTGTTCCATGATTTTTTAATAGGTCCCATTGGTCAGCTGTGAGTACATGAATCTTCTGCTCCTCCAGGCTTAGAGAAAGTAGTCAGATCCTGGAGTTCACTAGTTGCTTTTATACTCTTATAGTAGCGTTATAATCCCCGGAATTATGCCTTAACGCCTGGACTTGTCCATTTCTAAATGGCGATAGAAAAGTTGACCATACCCCACCCCAGGGAAAGTCACAACCTATGAATGCCTAGGAACGGCCTATAATTTCCTCAGGATAACGACCAAGGTGTTCTGAAACACAAGCTTCCACACATCCTCACATCTCTGGATCTTAGTCTAACTTCTGTCTACACCATGAACAATAATTGCACGTCCAATTGGTAGTGAACTTTTGTCTGAATCTCGAAATCAAAAGTCGCTTGAATTTCTCCCACATTTAAGTCACTCCTGCACACTGGGCACCTTTTAAGATAATTCTACAGAAATCCGACAGACTTGTTATTCCATATTTACTTTTGCCTTATCTCATCTCAATCTGGCCTATTCTTCGTCTAAATGTTCTGATTGTCCTTGCCTGAATGTGCATTCCAACATTTGTAGGAGGGAGGGAGGGGGGGGGGGTGTGCCTCTTTCTCATTACCTATGACTTCACACATGTTAAGGAAAACAATATCACTGGAGAGAAGTGGCATTGCTGATACTTTCCACGTTCACAACTGTTTCAGAGCGATGAGCCATGCGATTCATGCCATCTTAGGTATATAACAAAGGCAATCATGCATGGTGGGAAGGGGGACAAGAACCCAACCCACAAGGGAATGATGCAAGCCCCATTTTGATGGACCACCCACTCACTCATTCACAAGTAGGTAATATATAGAGTGCGATGAGTATGTCAAGTTGGTTGGAAAACACCAGTGTTTGCCTAAGACTCTGGTGCAAATAAGTAACAGACTCGAGAGAATCTGGAATCTTTCTTTATACCTATCAAGCTAGTCAGGATTAAATGCGGGTTGACACATCGTCATCTATAGCAGCCTAGGAATGGATCAGTCCCATACTATTCCAATTGATATAATGCAATGTGTCCTGTTGACCCTTGCACGAGTGAATAACGACAATAGAAATTATACCCAAATAGTGTTGCCCTGCCAGCAGCCCGAGTCAGACACCGATATCAAAAACTATGTGACCTAGACCTATATACACAAACCGATTAACCCAAGTCCATGCTCATTTGTCTTTCATTCCCTTCAGGGTGGGCCAGATACCCCCCATCCCTCTCACTCCAAAAATGTCACTGAAATTTAAGGTTCAAAACTTCTGTCCTTATACCAGCTTTTCTTTTCCTGAGAATGAAATTTGCTAAATGTAAAATTTCATTTTCCACACCTACCTTCCTAGGAAATAATGTTGCCCTGAAGGATACATTACAAATCGCAAGCAGCTTTAATTGCACAAATGCGGCTTGATTAATGTATTATTGCTGCTTGGGTCACCTCAATCAACTATGAATCGTTAACAGTAATGAATTTCAACCACGCCATGGTACATAGAAGCTAATAAAGTTCCCCCTCCAGATATTATGAGACAGGAATACAAATGGTATACCTAGTATTGAAAACACTGCAGGCTTGGATACAACAGTAGTTATATCGTGGGAGAATGGAAATTGTATCTATAGGTCTGAATCCCATTTCAATACGATGTTCCTATGTGGAGTTATTGCCTCAAGTTTGGTCTATTATGCAGAGAAATTGGGGAGAATCCAAATGTGCCATAACGCATTACATCACACTTGGAAAACCCAGGAAGTTATGTCATGTTATTTCATTTTGTTGAACAGTCCACCTTTAGCAGAAGTTCTGTTGTCTTTCTCTCGCCAAAGTAACCATCAACACCTACCAACCCACTACATCTATCCTCCCATAACCAAATGCTTTTTGAAGTGAAAAGAATGTGTGAATTTCAATAGAAAAACAGAGATTGTTAGCAGGGTTGTGCAAGTATGACATCATTTATTATTGCCTGATGGGATGCTTTTCGATATTGCAGAATACACATGCACAAACTTCAAAGGACTCTAACTCCCATACGGAAAGTCGTATCAACTCCGGGTTTGGAACTGACGCATTCAGTTTTTCTCCACCTGATAATTAGTCTCTTTTTAATTCATCCCTGCAGTTTGTCCCTTTAAATACATTCACTTGAAATCCTCTAAGGAAGCCCAACAACAGTCAAAAACACTTGAAAGATTGCAGAGGGTACATTGAACTTTTTTCTTCTATGCTAGCTGTATTAGATGAATTAATTATATGGCCACAAGAAGTCGTCTTCAAGAAAAAAAGGAAGGAGGAGTTGCCAGATGCAATATGTCAGTTTTCATTTATTTTACTTTATTGCACAGAAGCTATCCCTTTTTTAGGGGAACCAAAAAATGTTCACGGATTCCTTATGTATAGTTCAGACGTGCTCATGCAACAAGTTGCCAGCTGGAGTACGAAGCTGTGTAGCTTGTGTTCCGCTAATGCTGCAGATTCAGAATCATAGATAACAATGACACGTTTTGTAATAGCTCTCTCTTAGGTATTCATTACTGACTGGTTTATGACATAATGAAAGTAACAGAATCTGGACCCCCCTGTAATATTACCCCCCCCCCCCCCCCCATCTACCAGATCAGAAAAAGTTGTTAGGGAGATTGCTCCTATGGTTGTGGCACACTGGTGCAGAAAGAGCCGCTCACTCAGAAATAGTCAGCCTCCATCTACCATATATATAACCGCTGATCTAACTTCTCATTACAGGCATCTTTACCCGCAGTTGTTTGTTCATCCATAGTTAGGTTTGCTCAAACACCATGTCATGCACGATCATCTTCAAACGTGCACAAATGAAAAGAGGATATGTCAAACCCACCACCAATATTTGGGCGATTCTAGCATGTTCCCCCCGTATCGTCAGTTATTCATTTTACCCTAACTGATGACGTCACAAGAGTAACGATACAAAGGTCGCACATTGGCCTTAACATCGGAATTACAGCTGATATTTCGCACCATTATAGCAGAAAAATATTAGTTAATAGCCATAAATGAAATTAATTAATTGAAAAAAAAAGTTATATTAATAATATGAAGTTATTATTCAGAATTCATTGTTCATTCTTTTTGTCAATAGGTGGGTAAAAACACACATGTTTTTGAACAGGGTCCCCGTACTCTTGTGACTTCACAGGCACCTGGTACTAGCAGAATCTCCCTTTCACTCTCAAATCAACTGAATTTCAGAGGTTTGGGTTTCCTAAATATACTATTAAGAAAAGTTATGTTTACATAACCATTGTACTTCAAGTACCATTACCAACAAACTCAGTCAATTATTATAGTCAGTACTATATAGGCTGCTCCATTAATGCTTAGGACGGCACTCAGAGACACTGCAACACTGGAGAATCTCATGAGTTTGTTATCAGTGTTCTCTTGCCAATCATTAGCCTGCTGAATAAGACAATATGTGAGAGCCATTCTTGAAGAATAGAGGGGGCTATTCCTCTTTGGTAACGCCTAGTCGACTAATACTCAACCTAACGTCTGCATATTGTTCGACAAATCCCCAGAACCTGGGATTCTCATTAATATCCAATATTATTATAATTCTGTGACGTAGCTGTCATCCCAACATTGCATGGGCATTGGGAACATATGACCCTATTTTGGGAGGTTGCCAACCTAACAGTATGCTGTTTCAGATTAGGCCCTGTCCATAGGCCGTGCCCCATAGTGTGTTCATATTCAAATGGACAGCAAGGAAAATGAACTACATGCATTTGTTGGGCGGACTGCTGATTGCCTATTATATAATAATAATAATTATTAATAATTTTATGTTAAGTCATTCACTATAGGATGTCCAGCACCTAGGGCAGTCAATCGATCTCCCCCCCTCCCCTCCCACCCCCCCCCCCCCCCTCCCACACACACACACCACTTTTGAATTTGTCTGTGCTTCTCGTTGGCAAGAAAAGTGCAGTCATAGCTTCAACATGAACTCTATTCTCTGTAAAAACAATTAACTTCAAACTTCATAGGCTTTGAAAGGTTGCTACCATTTTCCTAAATATTTATTGACTTTCGAAGCAGGTTTAGGCCAAGTTAAGTGATATGATACATACATAACTAATTTTCCTCTCCGTCAACAGTTGTAACCGTGTATAGTTTTTTAACCAATACAAGCATAAGCTGTTATAAGCTAAGTATCCTTCAGCAGTGAAGATATACAATAAGCAATATTGCTCGGAACATTGAATTGACCCAGACCCTCATGTTGTCCACAATGCACTGCCACTCCACAGTGGCCAGAGGCGGTAGCCTACACCTGCGTTTGTGTGAGAGAGCAGAACTGTTAGATGTCATCATTTTGTTGAATTCAGATTGGATGCAGGGTAATTGGATCAATGTCTTCGCAGAACAGTTCACACGCTTCAACAGTTGCGAGTTTTAATTTTTCAAAGTCTTTGGTGTGGCCTGACCAGGATTCAGGGCCTGAGCACTCCATCTTTTCTCGCAGGAAGATCAACAGACAATGTGTGTCATCTCTTGCTCCTTTGACTGAAGCAGCACAGGGGCTGATGAGACACCATCATTCATTCTTCCGTCAGCCAATCACTGGCCAGCAATTCCTCCTCGAATAGGTCCTCCTCTTCCAGTAGAGACTTCACGATCTGAAGAAAGAAGAACGGAGGATTCAGGAGGAACGTGTGTCCTATTCATCAGCCCAACTGATCATGTGACCGCAACCTCTGCATCCAAACTGGAGGACTCACTATAACACTACAATGATAATAGTACAGTGATCACATGATGGCAGTGACCAGGGGCGGGGCCACCTGGGCAGGGGGGGGGGGGGGTCCAGTAGAGGGGCAGGCATCAGAGAATAAACTGAGGACCCGTTGGGGATTCCTGGCTGATAAATCATGAATTTCGGGTAGAATTGGTTGATTGTAGGTACCGATCTAGGTGAGTAGTGACCTTGACATTGGGAAAGCCAATGATACCCATTTAGGAGGAATTGGTAAAGAATTATTCGCAGGGACCCTTCCCCTCCACCCCCCCCCCCCCCCCCCGACTAAATGCAATCGCGAGTCATTACTTTTGTATTACATGCAGCAAAGAATGTAACATTAGTACATATTACATTACTCACACTTACACTAAAGAGTAAGTATATAATCTCGCTATTCGCTAATGATTTGCTATAAGTGCTCTGACTGAATGCATGTACAAGCCACACTGCGGTATCATATGCAGCGAGACATGTAGCATTAGTGAGTATTACATTAGAAAATTCCAGCGTAGCCACAGCGTACCTCCTCTGTAGCCTGGCTCAGCTCTGGCTCGCACCCAGGATATCCTGGCTCTCTGTCAATGAGTTGCTACAGGTGCTCTGACTGAATGCATGCAACAGGTCACTGTCACTCAACTCCTCTAAATTCTGGGAAGAGAGAAACGAGATAAATCAACCACCATTAGGTTAAATTGAGATATTGTGCAATGCTCCAAGTTTTGTCATCTTTCTGGTCATAAGATTTTTAAGTCCTTGCTATGGCACGATCAGTTGAACTCATGGAGCTATTATACTACTAACTGCAGAGGATATTAAACTGCGTATTGTGTGCCCTGTTCAAAGTCCCTCGGAGACCACAAAATCAATGGGAGGAGCAGAGGAGTGCCTATTGTGTGTAACATCATGTTAGCTCTATATCTTCAAATTTCTTCTACCATATGACCCGACGCGTACCTTTGTTGTTTCATAGTGCAAGATTCTTGAACATCTTCAGTGAGTGTTACCCTGTCCCAGAAAACGTGCGAAGCCATAAGATCTATTACGGAAGCACAGAAACAACATAATCAATTCAATATTCAATTGTTGCACAAACACTACATCCCTACAATCAGAGAGCCTTCAGCGACCTTGAAATGTGGTTCATGTCCACCAGGTTCCATTAACATAACATGAATACGACACATAAAATCCTGTTATTCAGCCTCACTCTCTAGTGATTACCACGGTTGTAAAATCTGACCACGCTGGCCGGCTGAGCTACAGCCTACAAGGAAGAGCGCATGTTTTGATTGGCTGAGTGAGTTCACCTAACTGGAACCAGCTGGGAGAGCGGACTGGAAACGATATCCAAATTGGAAACGATCAGGCTAGTATGTGCGATCGCCATCATCATCATCATCATCATGAACAGTTCTACGTCAGTTTTACGCCATAGCATGAGAACCTGACAAACTTCATGGAAGTGGCAAAGTTGACCTTCATAACCCCCACTTCCATTGGGGCAAGATTAAATCTCCATTCACCAAGTTCCATTCAAATGTGGCAAAGTGTGTAAAAGAAAAAAAAACGTTAATGATCCTCCCCTTGTGTCAGGACCAAATGCAGTGTACATCCACCAAGTTTTGTTGAAGTCCCCAAAAAATAATAAAAAATAATGAAAATTATGCAAATTAGTGGGCCCCAGTCATGCAGCGATGCCCCACTTTCGAACCCCCCGGGATTACTCCATAGCAGACACGTGTTCAAATTTCAGGCAATTCCATCAACACTAAGTGCTAAGCCTAAGTTCCCGGCGAGGGGATCACAGAGGAGGAGGGGTGTTTGAAAGGAGCGCAGCCATTTCATCAACAACACAGACTGAAGGACAATACAGCAGTTCACAGTTCAATAAGAACACAAGATTACCTGCAGTCAGCACTAACAGCCAACTGCAAGGTAATGCTACCCCCAAAATATAGGCAGGGTACATAGTGACCTTCACCTTCAAGTTGGCCCATTTCAACTAGCTCAACATGTGTCTGAAACGATACCCACTTGTCACGTCACCAGCTATCGGCTCAAAATACACCTCCGCTCTTGTTACTGATTTTTCCTTATGGATATCATACAGCGGGCAGATGTAGCTTACAATTGGTTGACTGTGTCAGGAGGATAAAGCAGACTAAATGAAAAGGTTGTATCACCTATCAGATGCAGCATGTGTCTGGGATTACCTGTCTGTATTGATTCACTTTTTATTACTTTTGTGAACTGTGATGGTCACAGTTTTTGAGGTCATGTCACGGTCAAATCTTGATAAGTCACGGTGAAAAGTGAGCTTGTGGAAAATATTGTGTTATCAGGCTAATCCACTACTATTACAGAACCAATGCTTCTGTGCTCCAATAAGCTGATACCGATTGCGAAGACAGGGACGTGATCGATCGCTTATTTGCAAGTTGGGTCAGGGTGTACCATGTGTTGTTGTGAGAAGCACTTGCAGCATCACTTCGTTCAGGGGAGTACTGTGCGATTCATGGGTGGCACTATAATGTGTCACAGTGTCAAGCAAGTTCCGAATGGGACACAGTGTATACACCCGCCTACCTGATGTGCGATGCACACATGTCACTATCTAGTGCCATACAAGTGACAAACAGGCCTAGGGTGTACAGACTTGTTACTTGATGCTCCATTGTGTCAGTGTCATGTAAGTGCCAGATGTAAGAGACACTTGAGCCTTAGCTCTGTTTAAATGATGTAATGGTGACACATGACTTGTCAGCCATTAGGTCTCTTGATGGAAGGCGAATTACGTAATTATCTAACACTAACAGTCGACTAAAACGCAGCCAGTGTATAAAGGGCTCTGTGTGTACCCAGCTCACTGTGAGAGAGACACTGTTAGAGGCCCCCAAAATGTGGCATGGGCCTGGGATGTGTCCAGGACGCCATGAAAAGCAAATTGTGTCTCAATGTCACTCGAGGGCTGAATATGCCAGGGTGTACCCTTACAATTTGTGGGTTGTACCATTCCATGGGATGTAGAACGGCTTAGGCTTTGGATGTGCACTGTCTATTGTGAGAGACACTGGTGGTGTGGCTGTCATGGCACACCGCATTGCATTTGTGGGTTGTGTCATGTGTCACTTAGTAGGGGATATGCCTAGATGTGACCTAGCTATTGTGAGAAGTATTTGTGGGATGTGTCATTACGAGTTACATAGTATGGTATATGCCTGGGATGGGACCTACCTATTGTGAGAAGTATTTGTGGGTTGTGTCATCATGTGTCACATAGTACGGTATGTGCTCGGTATGGACCTACCTATTGTGAGAAGTATTTGTGGGATGTGTCATTACGAGTTACATAGTATGGTATATGCCTGGGATGGGACCTACCTATTGTGAGAGGTAATTTTGGGTTGTGTCACGTGTCACTTTGTAGGGTATATGCCTATTGTGAGAGGTAATTGTGAGAGTGTCATTTCGAGTCACATGGTACGGTGTATGCCTGGGATGTGACCTACCTATTGTGAGAAGTATTTGTGGGATGTGTCATTACGAGTTACATAGTATGGTATATGCCTGGGATGGGACCTACCTATTGTGAGAGGTATTTGTGGGTTGTGTCATGTGTCACTTTGTAGAATATATGCCTATTGTGAGAGGTAATTGTGAGAGTGTCATTTCGAGTCACATGGTTTGGTGTATGCCTGGGATATGACCTACTTATTCTAAAGGTATTGTGGGTGTGTCATCACAAGGTGCTAGGGCGACTACCCCCCGGACAATAACCCACCGGACAATAACACTCGGACAACTACCCCCGAGGACAACAACCCCCTGGACATATACCCTCGGACAATTACCCTCTGGACAATTACCTCCCGGACAATTACCTCCCGGACAATTACCACCGAGGACAACTACCGCCCGGACAATCACCCCCCTGACAATTACCACCGAGGACAACTACCCCCCAGACAATCACCCCCCGGGCAAATACCCCCGAGGACAAATACCCCCGAGGACAACTACCCCCCAGACAATCACCCCCCGGGCAAATACCCCCGAGGTCAAATACCACGGGGACATCTACCAACCGGATAGTTACCCCCAGGACAAACACCCCCGAAGTCAATTACTATGGAAATATCATTAGAGACTATCATCGGGGACACTACCTCCCGTACGAATACCCCAGACACAGAATGCCCAACGATTATGTGAGAATAACGTTTTGGAAAAATCGTTTTTGGAACCGAAATTAGATTGCCTGCAGACGACTCGGATATCAGTCGAGGTTTGGGCGACATTCGAGTGCGAGTCCCTGTGAACAGCCGGCGCCGTGCCGCGCGACTGTGATGATCAACAGTGCGCAGAAGCCTAAAAAGTTAGGGGGGGACGGCAGGACCAAAACTTGATTGAATTGGTTGTGTGACGATCCAAGCGGAGCGCCACCATTGGTGGCGCAGAGCGTGAAAGAAATTTGGGGTTTTACAAACCTACCAGATGGCCGGGGCCTGAGCCTGTGACTATAGTACCAATTATAAAACTGGGGTCATGTCGGCGAAATGGTAGTTATTATTACTACGTTTAGAGAACACCAAATGTGTTGTCATTGAAATTGACGTAGTGAGAATTTTTCCACTTGTGATGAAGGTTGTAACGAAAAAGGGAATCCAAGGTCAAAATAGGTCATTGTGTATCGCAACATATTCTGTAAGCAAATTTATAGCAATTTATAGCAGTTAAGTTCGACGTCGCTACAGACATCATGCTGTTTTTGGGTCTTGGTTTATTGAACGTTACGTAACACATAAAAGCAATCACGCAAGATAGTAAATGATAGTATTCAAGACCTGTCATTTGGGGTAATTCTTCATGTTCATCATTAAAGCTGAACAAAAATGCAAGCATCAATTTTCGATTGTTAATCTAAGGAAGAATAATTTTTCAAATGTTCCACTTTTGTTGCCGAGTATTGTGGCCTTGTACCGGTGATACAGCGATGAGGTTTTTTGATTATTGGCCTCTGAATAATCTAGGGGCCTAGTCAGAGAATAGAATTACAGTCAGTCGTTCATCACTTGTATTTGCCAAAAATGCGAATCGTGTTTCCTTTCTTGTTCTACTGGTTTCACATTTCTCTAAGCGGAGGTAAACATTTCCCATTCGATTACAGATTCGCTACAAAGCTGCGAATATCGCACAGACCAGGCGGCAACGGGTTCGGATACGGGCAACATTGTTGCACTTAGAAAGGATATAGTTTCACATGTATTCAGGCGGTTTATAATATATCTTGGCTAATCCATCATGTTCCGCAGATCGATAATGATAGTTTAAGTGTCGAGTTGGTGTTATTTTCAATTTCATTTGGTCAACATTTTAGGGGGGTGGACCCCCACCCGGAATTTTTTTGGGGGACGCGCGCCGCCTCCTATGATGATCGATGTGGAAGTGTGGTCTTACCAGACCGACAAATCAAATTTTCTACCAGTTTTCTTTCTCTCCTGGCCCCATACCCCTAATAATTACAACATTCCTCATGATCAAGTGATTTATTTATCTCTGAGATTGATGCTTTTTCAATCGAGGCGTGTCTAGACATCTACAAGTCGAAATAATTCACCATATTGTAATTTAATTATATTCAAGTGTGTTGAATTCGAGCTGCTTCCATGTGAAAGAAAATGTGGGACTAATGAATTGTGATGGACCTGTAATATGGTATGGCTGCAATTTGTATTTAATATGCATGTGTATAGGCGCGGGTGATTTGAATGAAACAAGTATGGTTAACTCGGTTCATACGGTTCAGGGTTGGAAGCTGCGGCGTTAACAGGCAGGGGAGTCGCTAGAGGGGGGGGTTGGAGGGGGTGTGGACACCCCCCCATTCACACAGGCAGTCGGCAAAATGATGCCCGGGGCAAAAATGAAGGAAACATTTTGCAACGTTAAAAGAGGTAACAAAAAGGAGTGAGAACAAAACATTTATGAAAGAAAAAAGAAAAACTTTTATATTAAACCCGTACCAACCCAAATATCTCTGGCTCAAAATGCTGGGGGCATCTCCAGCAATGTAAGGTAGTATAGAACTAAACCTTTGTGCCCAAGTCGGCAAATTGAAGAAAAATGAACCTAGAAAGGAAACCCAACGTTGATGCCCATGTCGCAATTGAAGAACAATGAAACAAGGGTTAATCTTGAAGGTTTGAAAGAAGAAACAAATAACTTGTACATTCAACCCTTACAAAGTCTAATATTGCTGTGGCTCAAAATGGCCTGGGTGGATGTCTCCGGCCAGCAATTTATACTGGTTAGAAAACAAACCCAAACTTTTTTTAATTTCTCCAGTCGCAAATTGGAACGTATAAAAGGGTAAAAGAAAGAGGAAGGGGTTCGAGAAGAGGAAATGCTGGTGAAACGTTTGCATTCGACTCTTCAGAATATCTTCTGGCGAAAATGGTCGGGAGGGCCATCTCCGGCAATCGGTGACGGATATAGAACGACAAATTTTGGTGCCACAGTCGGCAAATTGAAGGAAATGGGGGAATGAAATTTCCGACTCATAGGAATGAAACTTCAGTTGAATCATGGATCACACATTGATTAAACGTTCATCACTGGAATTGAAGTGGAGAATCAACTGACGTCTCGTCCGTCTAGAGTATTCGTCAACTGAAATTTTGGTCTAACCGACTGATAAAAAAATGTGGGATGAAAAATTCAGCCGCCCATTTTTAAAAGTGAAAATTGGAAGGCCCGGTAAGAGAGGGTAAAATGTTCGGCAATCTATGGCGGTATTTATTTTATAGGAAATTCCACCAGTGCCCAGCAGCTTAAAACACTTTGGGAAGGGCCCTTCCTGCCATCTGGGGGCTCACACAAACCAAAAGTTTTTTGCAAGCTCCCTAGCGACAACCAAAGGTGGCGCTCCGCTCGTATAGTACATATCCCACCTACTGAAATGATATGCCACCCCCCCCCCTCCAGTGCCCCAATAAGAAGAAAACTAATTTAGATGCCATGCAGCTTTAAAACACTGGGAGAAGGGACGGCGTTCCTGCCATCTGGGACTCACAAAACCAAAAATTTTCTGCAACGCGGTCCGCGCCAACTGAGGGTGGCGCTCCGCGTGGATAGTACACTACTTCCCGACAATAATGAACTGATATGCCCCCCCCCCCAGTGCCCCAGAATAAGAAGAAAACTACTTAGTGCCATGCAGCTTAAATCACTTGGGAAGGGCCGTTCCTGCAATTGGGGACTCAAAAACCAAAAATTTTCTGCAACGCTCCGCCCGCCCAACCAAAGGTGGCGCTCCGTTGGATAGTATACGACTCCTACCCCTACTGAAACGGATATGCCCCCCAGTGCCCCAGAATAAGAAAGACAACTACTTTAGATGCAACTGAGCCAATGTTTTTAGTACCAGCTTGTGGATCTGCGGCATACCTTGATGAAAAAAATTCTAAGCTCTGGCCTCTACGCCATCCGCTGGTGGCACGGCTTCATTAATCACCCAGGCCTGCTACTGTGTACAGACACACTGTTGGGGGAAATTGTGGTGATTGTCCTCTATATATGAAGCGGGGGTTAGTCGGCACAACTCAGCATGGTAGTGACAACTCAGCATGGTAGTCGGACAAAAAGGGGGTACACCCCCCCCCAAAAGGAAAGGTATGGCGAGACCCTGTCAACAGGTGGGGCGGGGGGGGCAAGTCATGTCCCCCATTTTTTGACAGTGCTCTATGACTTTAAAATTTTCACACAGGAAAATTTTTTGAAAATGTGGCCATATCCCCCCCCCCCACTTTTTGAGAGGGGGTGGATGACGCTCATGGGGGGGAAAGGGCGTTGATAGCATTACTCTGTTGTGACAAGATGTTCCGCGAATGGCTGCCATAGTGTGTGATAACTATTTTATGATGAAATCAGCGACCATTTCTTCTTACGCACATCAGAAGGCGCGTATGCGGGATTTTTCAACCCGGGGTGCACCACCATAGGTTTTGGCCCGAGAACACTCTCAAGAAAACATTTTTGGTTTAACACCCTCCGTAGCTCGCCGGAAATGGCCCTCGGGTGACTGAGAGATGAACTGCTTCATACTCACACTATCGGCTAGAAACAAAGTGCCTGCCGTGATGGCTACACTGAAAACAAAATATCTTTGCACTATTACTGGAATATATTGAAGCTAAATGTGAGGGTGAGGGTTGGGTTTTTCCTTCTCCACATAGGTATTCACGTAAGAAAATCAACGCACATAGTGTGATTCATTGACTCCTCTGCCGTCAGCCCTTACAGTGAAATGCCCGGACACTGAACAAACTACATTCATGGTCACTGATAAAGATACCGGCAGTATTTGTTATCAGCAAAAGAAGGGGGAAAATGAAGTGGGACATCGGGTTATTAATGTTTGAAAAAACTGAGGTTTAGTGATTGACAGTTGATTTTTCTCCTTCATGACAAGGGCTGTCCACTTGTCGATACGATACATAAATTTACGGCGTCAAGTGGAAAAGATTTTAACTTTTATCGTACGATTAATTCATCGGAGCGATAAATTGCGAAATGCACTGATAATTAAATTGCGCGAATTCTGCAAAAAGTATGGAAAAGCCAAAAACAGGCTATTGGGGAGTTTGGCTGGAGAGTGGGTTTTAGTGATAAAACTAGGGGTTTTTTGAATGTATTGGGTAGTGACGTATCCGGGGAAGAATCGCCTCTGATTGAGCTTGTCGACCCTATTTGCCGCCATGCATGCGGACCTCGAACCATCATTTAGTTCGGAATCATGAGCCCTCCCCATTAACATTAGTAGATTGATCCAGTGAGGGTAATGGGGAGGGTCGTGTTGCGTCGGCGATCACCAATCACCATGCTGACATGCAAATGCAGG
Organism: Sclerodactyla briareus; assembly: GCA_026419785.1. Taxonomy (NCBI): domain Eukaryota; kingdom Metazoa; phylum Echinodermata; class Holothuroidea; order Dendrochirotida; family Sclerodactylidae; genus Sclerodactyla; species Sclerodactyla briareus. The sequence continues at coordinate 238,044 of JAODTK010002154.1, read as the reverse complement.
GGATATGTGATTGGTAGTGAGGGGTGGGGGAGGGGTGTTGTGGCGGTTGGAGGAGGGGCAGGGTAGGAGGGAGTTTTCCAAGAGGGGGGTTGATCCCACAGCTGACGTCCTGACGGAAACTTCATCCTAACTCATGTAAAGAAAACCTGCGGGGCGAAAAACAAGAAGCAAGGGAAATAGGCTGTGGGGGGGGGATTTTATGACGATTTCTAACGCCAAGTTAAAATTGTCTTGTAAGTTTAGTGAGGAACATAGTAGGGTACACAGGTGGAGCTGTAGGACATTTTTTTTTACATGCTTGTTTCTGAGCCATCGTAACCAGGTAACCAAGCGCCAATTGGCAGCTCATATTGACTGATGACTCAATGACTGAATGCTTTCTTGGCAACTTCACCTCGCCGTATATTCTTAGATACCGATACTATTAATAATAGTGTCAAACAAAAGGGCAGTGTGGGATTGTGTGAGGTCAGCTTGCCCCTTCGTGATCGTCAACTTCACTACCTTTGGCATATGGCGCGCCTCCGGTGGACGATCCCGTCCACCGGCGTCCGTATGCACGAGACCCCTTGGGTCAGGGCTGCCGCACGGGCGGCCGAGTCCCGAGTAGCTGATGGTTGGCGCAACTGCAGCGGGTACCTCGAAAGGAGGGAGGGGGGGGGGGGGGAGGGAAGGCTCAGCCTGGTCACATGCTCGGAGGTGCGTGATTGGAAGAGTGAGGTTGGATGCAGCTAAGGGCCGTCCTGGAAGGCGCTCTCATGATGATTGTGTTTTGGGCCGAACAGGAATGTGAGAAATTTGAAAAGGTATGGAATGAAGTTCAGTCTGGTCCAGAAAACAGTTTAATCAGGGCCCCGGGCCTATTTGCGCGTGGAGTTCCATGACTCAGAGAAAGTTGTAACTGGTGTTGTTTGCTTCAAAATGGGTGTATAAAACAACTATGTCGCGCCTCCTACAAGTACTGCGGAAGACACAAGCTTCGAAATATATGACCCTGCAGGCCTATTCCACCGGCTGAAGCGGACAAAATAGGGGGAAACTGTGCTTTTCTCAACTAAGTCCCAACATTTTCTCCGTTAGTTAATGGGCCGAGACGGCCGATAAAATTATCGTACGACATTTTATCGCACCCAAGTGTGAACCTTCCATCCGATAAGGATATCGGATCGTATCGATCGCACAAGTGTGAGCAGCGTTTAACGTAACCTTCTGTGTTCAGGTGATCGAGGATCATGAGCACATAGGCCTTATCGCTCTGAGCTGTAAATGCGCTACCAATGCAGGAAGAATGCACGAAAAATCGCCTGGAACATCGTGCATGATCTCCAGCCAGGACAGTGACACTTTTTGCAAGTAAGTGATATAGAGAGTATATACTTGGCAGCATGCTGGGGCGCCCCTTGTGCAGAACGGTTTTGATACGCGGTTAGCTCTTTTCTGGTCGTTCGTTCGACAGGTATTTGTAGGCACGACCAGAAGCGATGTGGGACTGCAATCTATTCAAGCTATATCTAAGCGGAGCGCCACCATGGTTGGCGCGTAGCGCACTCAGACATTTTTAGCTCTTTATACTCTTAGGTCGCCGGAATTGAACTGTGCCGGGCCTAATGCAAAATCTGGATGTGCCATTTGTGTTGTATGTAAGAAAAGTATGTTGAAGAGTTGTCACTCGCAGGATATGGGCACATCAAATATAAAGCAACACATCATTAATATCTGATTAGCGAAGATTGTTGGAGTGACAATATGTGGAATTAATGTACACACACGTTTTGTGAAAATGGGTGAGATATTTTGCCGGGTACATAAGCGGAGCCCAATCATTGATGGCACAATCGTTGAAAAAGTTCGAGAGAAATAGTCACTCAATTTCAGAAAAGAGTACTTTTGGTACTTTACTCCAGTAGCGTGTAGCGTAGCTAGAATTTCCAATGGGAGGCGCTGGAAAGAGGGGTCCGGTGCCGGGCAGGGGGCACCACGTCCCCCCCCGGCCAGTCGGCAAAAGTGAATTTTGGGGCCAGCAGCCCCACAGCGGGTGAGCCCACCCTCACGTTTTTGAAGCCGATTACGCCACCCCCACCCCCCCCACGCCTACCCACCCCACCACTTGTGTCCCTCCCCCCCGCGGCCCGGGTAAAACCATATGAACACAAATGTTCGTGGGGGAGGGATTGGACGCATAGCACACGCCGAAAGCACTTCCCACACAAATGTCCGTGCCTTTTGGAAGTAAAGCAAGAATAACACCCCTAACATGTACAATAAATTTTTTATTCCGGGAATATTCCGAAAACTGTTCAGTTGCAGAGCAGCTTCGTGGCTTACAACACCAGTCCACTCTGTCCTACACCTCAATGATTCAGTTCGGAAAGGCTTCTGGATACACATACACTGCTTCACACACCACCTCTACTAGGTTATGCATCCAGAGAAAAACCATGGTCCAATGATGGGTTTCAGACGAGGGCAGATTGCCGCGCTGCCTTCGAATTTTAAAGTAAAAGTGTCCCCGTTTGTCAAAAATCCATTCAAATGAACCCCCCGAAATTTTAACTGCAACAACCCGAAAATTCATATACCAACCGTACCCCTGCGAACACTATACAACCATATCTCTAGAAAGCAGAGCGGCACCACTGCCCCGTTGCCGCGAAGCTAGTGAACGTAAAAGTCACGGTCTTCCTTAGATGCTCGGGGACCCCCAGCTGGACATTTGTATGTAAAAATTGAAAATAAACTTGAAAAATAAAATTAAATGAATTCACCACTAGCACTGTATGTTCAAAAGGGCCACAGATATATACACTATACATCCCAATGGAAGTGGCACCATAGTTTTGCGCGCAGCGTAGCCAAAAATTTTCGAAATAGCGTCCCTGCTTTTTTCTGTATTTTTTTTTTTTTTTTTCTTTTTTGTTTGTTTTTTCAAATGCAAATGGTGGATTCTCCAGAGAGCTATTTCGTAATATACAAAATATAATACTTGAAGATTCACGAGTCACGATGTTCTGCGGATTTCGAGGATATCCGATCGGAGCAGCACAATCGGTTGCACGCGCAGCGTATCAAATCAGCTGCCATCTCAATTAAAAAATATCAGAAATCCAACTTTCCAAATGAGAATGAATTCCCACCGGGCCTTAACTACTATGTTCATGCGAATTTGAGTCTTTAATTGCGCAGCGGAATAATTAGTTTCTGCGCAGCGTAGCGATTCTAGTATTGGATATTACAGATGACAAATGGTGAGAGTGCCAGATATGCATTTTTATTGTGTGAATAAAAATGAGCTTTACAAATGAAAGTGGAGTGTTACCCAGCAGTACTATGCCACACTTTCTCAAATTGCTGTTCGTAGGCGCCTCCAATGTGAGGGCCAGCATGACCATTTTTCTATAATAAAGTAAAATAAACTTCACACACAAAAAAAAAAAATCAACTTAGCAGTCATGCGATTTGCTGATGCGAATAGTACTAAGGATTTATTAGTCGGGGAAGCGGGAAGCCTATATTACAACACGCGCCTGTAATGGTTCCGGGAGTGGGCTAAAGTCTTTGTAACGTTGTATATTTTAGCTGATGTTGCAAGGCGCTCGGGGGGGGTGGAAATATGAGAGCAGATTATGTAACTTTCGACGAGGATGTCAACATCAATTTTGTGGAAATGAGTTCAACTCACGCCTCATAATAGCGGGTATAGTGGCGGATCCACCAAATCATCAATAACCCCATTAATTCATCATTAACCCCATTACTTCATCATTTAATTTTATGCGGCGTAAGCAGGGGTAAGCAGCTGCTACAAGTCATCACGTCTCTCCGTCAGTTCGGTCGTTCGTTTCGTTATGCAGTCCAATCTGACTCGTACATCAATCCTACCGGAGCAGTACATAGATCAGGTAAAACTGGTAGGTGGATGAAGCGTGCCACTGGCTTAAATTTTTGGGTGATTACATTCTGAGGTATAGCCAGGTATATCCAATTATTCCCCCCCCCCCAATCTTTCTTCGACAGGTTGCCAATGCGAGGTGAACAAACGCCTCATCCTAAGAATTTCCATTTTATATCGATTTCGCGAACCTTCAGTCTCGGGGACCCTTATCAATTCCGTCTCTCGGACCTCGTCTCGCGGACCCTTTTTCAATTTTCCGGTCTCACAGGACTTTCGTTCGGTGAACATTTTTTTCATTTTAGATCTCGCGAACCTTCGGTCTCGGAGACCTTCGGTACGTGGGCTGTAACCGTGTGTGCTAATCATCTGGGTAATCTCCAAAAGTGACAACCTTTCAACCATTTTTTTAACTGAAATCGAACATATCGAGTTTCCAATTCAGGCCCTTAGATGCCATTTCCGGGGCAACCAGGAGGTTATCACAAGCCAAATATCAAACCTAGTTGTACGCTCGCTATTCGAACGGATCGACGCCATGATTGCCGCTATTTCGTGGACATTCGTACTATGGTATCTCAGATCAGTTGATATTATAGGGTGCGTTTTAGTCGAATGTTAGGTTAGAAATTACGTCATTTGCCTTCAATAATGCGACCTGATTGGCTGCAGGGTAGGTGCACCATTACGTCATATAACAGAGCGAGCAGTCTCCGGGAGACTGATAGTTAAGCCACCGCCCATTAGAGCGGCAGCATTGTTTTCGTTTTCACGTCCGTCACCGTGTGATAGGCAGCAGTCAGGAATAGTGCTGAAATAACACGCGAATAACAAGCTCCCCAAAAGTTGCATACGCGCATGTTTCCTGGGTCGAGTCGTCGCGGAAAATAGATCTAACAGCTAACAGTCGACCTAAAACGCACCCATAGTAATTGTAAGATAGTGACGTATAATTTAGCCTACATCGTGGGTTTTTTTTTTTTCCCATTTTATGGATAGCCTTATCCTGCTATGGTCCGCATTTATTATTGTATGGTATTGCGTAAAGCACGAAATCGGGTCCCCCCAGGGTGAGCAGTGCGAGTGCATTATTCTTTATAACATACCTGCCCAACCTCTTTGAAATCGGATGAACATGACATTGATGCAGTTATCACACCATCTCAAGTAGTTGATCATGACTACAAACAATCGCAAATAGTAATACCGCAACTCTTTTTTCAAAAACCACCGTGGACGCAACTCCGCTGATGATCTTGGGCATCAACTGGTGAACATATTGCAAGACATCGAAGAGCGATTGACTGAGAAACTGACAAGAGAAATCAAAAATAAAACCAACGAAAACTGAGAAATTCTCAATCACAAGAAGAATGGCAATGAAGTTGGAAGGAAATGTAAATATGTAGAAGTTTGTTAGGAACCGTAGAAGACATCAACAGACGATTGGTATAACCAACAATTCTTTCAACACTCTATCACAATTTTCAAGAGAGACGAAAAGTACAAAATCCTCACACTCGGATTTCGATGCCTTATACCGAGTATTTTTCTTCTGTATATTGTGCACTGTTGGTCCAACGAAGGAACTTGATCACACAATTGACACTTTCCAAGAAGACTACTCCGCCATGATCTCAACATCAGATGAGCAATAAACAATTGGATACCAAACGGAGAACTCTATGATGTGACCATCAAATCCCTTGGTCTTTTTCCTATCTCACATAGACGTTTGGATTTTTGGTCACCGTCGCGAGACTCCAAGAAGAAGCTACCATCGAAGATCGCTCTGCGAGATCATTGAGACATACTCTAAAGCCGTTTGGAGGCCTTGTGACACTTTCCTTTGCTCAAAATCACACGCAATCAAGGTACCTCAACATTAACAGTTTCGAGGACTGGAAGCAAATAACTTTGCGCGAGATCGTGATAGGTGGCGGAGATTGATCACTGATCATGTCCCGAATAGACAGACTCAACTTACTACACTACTGATGCGTGTGTCGGGCTGTTTGATGCGTCCAACGCGGTTCTTTTATTACTAGGATTCAGTAATGTTGTTATTGTTGCGTCAATAGAGGGCTTTCTCTCTATGGTTTGCTTGCGGCGTGAGCGTGTGGTTTGTTTGTTTCCCAGATTTGGTTGCGCGTTTTCTTATTAGTGAGTTTATGAGTGTTTGATTGCGAGATTAGATTGTTTTCACATATTATTCATTCCTTGTCCTTATTTATCTGTTACTTCTCGTTCCGGTCTTCCTTCAGATCCCCGGTATCTTTAGGAAGGTAATTCGCTAAGCTCGCCCATATAGTCCAGTTTATATTGGCCCCATTTATCGTCGATATAGTTTCGACTATATCCAGGCCCCCCTACAGATTTACATAAATAAAGAAGTTTATCACTCATCCAAGAAAATACCAAGAGTGGTAACACTCTAACCTATGGTTGCATTTTCATGTAAGAACTATGCCCTTGCGAGACAAAATCGGAAATGGGAAACGGAACGGGATATCGGAAGCTAAATTTACATATCGGCAAATTACAGGAAAGCAATAACGAAGGGACGGATTGAACTACACATCAAAACAGGGACGTGCATCATATTCTGAGTGATCCAGCGGGCATACTCCTGAATTGGGATGATAAGGACGACGGTCATGCTTCCGGCCCCGGCTTTTTCCACACGGAAAAATGATTAGGCCATGGCGCCCCACTGCGGGTTTGAAAGTTTGGCGGTTGAGGCAGATGGTCCATACTCCTTTTCCTTCTTTTTCCTACTCTTGTTTCCATTCCCCCGGTAACTGGTTTGTGACTCTAACCATTGAACCTGTGCCTGAGAATAAGGCGGTGGAAAATGCTGCTCACTTTTCGAACCACAGATAAAATTATTTAAAATATATTTAAATATATTAGAATATATAATACCTTATATCCAACTACCGTTTTAATAGCGCATTGGTAATTGTCCTTCCCCCGACAATCAAGAACAGTCCGTTCAGTCAAAATGTTTCATTGTCCTTCGTGCCAACCATTAGTGGCGCTACCTTAGTAGTGTTTCCAACATTTTTACCTTATTGCCTATACCCCCCCGATCAATCGCTTAATGATTGGGTTGCCCTGCGACACCGTACCACGATCCGACCCTCCCCATTGGCTATTGTGGTATTTAAAACCCGGGGGTATCTGTCCTCGGGGTATTAGCCCGGGGGTAAATGTCGTTGGTAGTTTGTCCTCGGGGGTACTTTTGTCCCTTCCGGGGGTGATGTCCCGGTGGGTAATTGCCTGAGAGGTTGTTGTCCTTGGGGTATTGTCTTCGGGGTGATTGTACGGGGGGTAATTGTCTGGGAGGTTGTTGTCCTGGGTGGCATTTTGTCTTCGGGGGGGATTGTCCGGTGTTTACTGACTGTCCGGGTGGGGATTTGCCCGGGAGGCTATTGTCCGGTTGGGACTTATCCGGGAGTTTTTTTTATTATATTCAAGGTAGCCTTCCGGGGGGTATTTTGTCCGGGGGGGTAGTTTTGCCGCCGCCGTCACTCAGTACAATCAATGGTATGATATATGCCTGGGATGTGCCCTGTCCCATTGCGAAGTATTTTTGGGTTGGTGTCATTACTCTCACATAGTGCAGTATAAGCCTGCGACGTGCCTGTCAATTGTAAGAGTTCTTTTTTTTATTGTGTCGCTATGCACACATGGAAGGACACAGACTTTCCTACTTCAAAAACACCACTCCGTTTGCAGTGATCATTTCCACTTCTTTTGTATCTCTCCACCAAGTGATATCGGTCCAAATGCCTATAACCAACTTCGTTTGAATATCAAGCATTTACCCATACATTAAAGTGCTATTGTTTTTGAATCCCATCTCCCCAATAAAGGCATGTTTTTTGTTTTAGTGATTGGACTGAGGGGACTTGAAAATCTAGCTGAATTAGGTGACATTTCTTTTGTCTCTTCAATGTTATTTGTGGGGAGGGTTTTCATGAAATAGAATAGCTAGATATCCCAAAACTGTGGTAAAAAATAGAAACAGAACATCTACTCTCTCAATTTAGGTATACAGGTCAACCCCAAACATAATTATAATTTGTTAACACGATAAAATACCAGGAAATCCTAGCTCCACACAGCATGGGGGTGAACTCGTTGCCCTACTTGCATGGAACCCAACAACACAAACGTTTTATGCTGGCAACCATCGGAGCAAGATTTTTTCGACCATCTCGATTGGATCAGAACAGTTTTATTGGGGCCTCCAAGAAAGCTCCCGCCTTCCCATTTTGCTAAGCCCCCCCCTCCCTTTGGGCCCGCCATATGTAATTTTATGATCAATAACATACAATCTGAATAACTAAAACCTACTAACCCCCTCCCCATATTCACAAATATGGGGAAGATAATTTCTCTCATAATGTGGTTGCTCCTCGTTTGATGATCACATCATTGTTACCACCACCCCCCCCCCCCCCCCACCCTCTTACCACCTAACCCCTCCCGCATTACACTCCCATGAAATACCAAATTTGGGACAACTGTTACCGTTACCCCCTTCCATTGAACAGAGGAACTTGTAGATGCCCCCTGTCCTGGTGTACCATGCATTGTTCCCTAGTTTTGAAGGGATCCGACTTTGTGGAGGAAAGCCTGATCTAAAGAGTTGATGTCCCCTATGGAGATTGTCCGCTCCATGGGTAAGAATGCTAATCAGGATTTGCGAAGCTGAGCAAACTACATATGATGTTTACTAGAATATACTACACTGTCAATATAATGACCACAAGGATGAGTCACAACAAATGGAAATAAACGCATCAATTCCTCCTAATTTTTTTTTTTCTCACAATGCATTCGATTCTATTGAGCTGCTGCATCAGAACTATATACAAAATAAAATGGTATGATTTAAAAAAAAAAAAAAAAAAAGAAACCGTTTTTAAATAATGCCTATTATTTAGCATCACATTCCAGAGGAATGATTAACCAGTAAATTTTTCACCTTTTGGGCTGCGGGTGAAGCATCTTCTACAAGGATCATGCGGGGGGGGGAAAGGGGGGGGAGGAAGGGGAAGTCGGTCTGCGAGATAAAAATCAAAAAGAAAAAGGAAATAAGAAAAAATAGAAAAAAAATGACCAGTGAAATCTCCATCACCCACCAAGCTCGCTCTGATTCGCATTTGTTCCGTTCTGCTGTTTTTAACCTTATGTCACGTTCCCCTACATTCCGATCAGTGTTGAATCTTTGGTGGGTGGATGTGCATTTCCATTGTCACTTTTTTTGTTTGCAAAAAAAAGTGTGATTATATTTTAATTAAATTCAATTAATTACCCCCAGATTTCTACCACATCCATTTCCCATTGAGCTTCTCTGAGAGACAGGATGTTTAACTTACTCCCTAGCTTCTGCCAGAGCAGGCATCGGTAGAGGTGGACTGTTCAATGCGTCTGTCAGCACTGAGGTGGATGAATAGGGCAAGGGGGGATAACAGCAGTTTCTGCTGGAAGATTTGTCATCACCCTCCCCATGGTATGGGTGCTGGCTGGAACATTACCATGGTGTGGAACTACAAATCATTGTGGGATCCAAGTGTGTTTCCACTGTCCTCATACTGGCATAGGAATGTGTTGTGCTGGGTCCTTTGTGCTGGGCATCTGATAGCAAATAATTAGGCCATTTGTAGACATGTTTTTTTTTATTCACATTTCAAAGTCAATTTTGAGTTTGACAGAAGTCAGCAAAAGGTCAATTACATGCGAACAAACAATCAATGGTTGAATGGGGTGAAGAACTGACATGCAGTGTATTCGCCCCGGAATTTTGGCCGTCCGCAGCTACCAAGACTTTTGACTAGCGCTTGTCCTTTTTGTTAGTTCTCACAGTTCCATGGTTTTCATACTGTGACATGTCTGTCTTCGGGACCATTATTCACTCTCCCCTACGTCAGGAACCACTCAATCTACCAAGGATGGCTAATCCTACCTCAAGGACCACTCATCATATCTCAGGACCACTCCACTCACCCCATAGATCACTCAATCTATCTCATCCTAAAGCTGCGTTTCCATGCACGCGGGCGGGCCGGGCGTTTTTTGAAGACTCGTTCCCATGCACGCGGCGGGCGGGCGGGCGTTTTTCTCGAGTCACGCACCTCTTCTCACTATTGAGTGTGTTAATATGCGCTATATAAGAACCGCTGTATCTACTATATTAATATTTTGTTATTATTATTTGTTCTTATTTTTTATTATTATTATTGTTGTTGTTGTCCTGGTCGTTCCGTTGCTTTTGTTGTTGCCTTGTTTCGCCGGTGGTCGGTTGTTTGTTGTTGTCGTTGTTGTCTTGTCGTTGTTGTCCGTTGACGTGTTTTGTAAAGCACCGGGACGCCTATAAGTTGCTTAAACCCTGAAACCTGGTGTTAATTTTCTGGAAACCATTGTTTTGAATGTCCAACGCTTACGGCCCCACCATTAAAACTTCACAATTGACAGGTTTTGGAGAATTTAAATTAGCACATACTTTACATATCCTCGGTTTAAACATGTTAAATATGTGTTCCAAAAGGTGTACCTAGCCGTTTGAATATAAACACAATCTGTATAAAACTCATCCCTATTGTTGAAACAGTTATGAATGTTTGTTTTGGAACATTATTTGAACCTAAAATTGGTCCTCTAACTCTCCTTATCCGGCTTCAAGCCGGTAAGATTGCAGGGAATCCCCGGTAATTGATTGCCGAAATACCCAACGCGGACCCTCGGCGGGCGGAAAAAATCGCTCCAATGACCGATTCGAACAACCCCGCCCGCCCGCCCGCATTGAAAGGGCTCCAATTGAAAGTAACATGATCGCTTTTCGACGCCCGCCGGCCCCCCCGCCCGTGCATTGGAAACCTGCTTAACTCAGAATCACCTTGGCAAATGTTCTTGTTTTCATAAAATTGTTTCCTACCAAAATTTGAAGTAAAACACACACACCCAAGTCCCGTTATGTGTTGCCCATTTGATAAAAGTGTCAAACATGTGAGCCTCTCGGGCTTTTGGAGAATGACCCCATTTTAATGATACACCGGGTTGATAGGGGGGGCATAGGCAATTGATAAGTGCATTATATGCTCTATAATGAAGAAGAATACTATGGATGTTTTTTCACCGTGTTGCATAATGCAAGCAGTAAAATCAGATCAACCTAAAATTCATTTGATTTCAGTTAACAGGTTCAGGAGGCCAGGAAGGACTCATCAAAGGACAAGTGGCCATATGAGTAATGGAGGAGCACCAGCAAACACTTTGCTTTCTCTTCTCGACTAGTGCTCAAATGAGAAGCACTTCTTACCAGAATTTTTAATTGCCCCAATACCTCCCTCATTACCCATCGCTGACACTGTTAATGACCATACCGCTTCCCAACACTCTGTTCAAACAGTGGAGAGAACAAAAGGGAAACTTACATTGCAGTATTACAACAAGTCAGTAACCTTACAGCAGAATTAACACATTAGATTAATTTAGCAACCACTTATTATTCAGCCTATTTAACAGGCACTGCTGACGTTGGTAAACATATCAGACAGGAGAGCAAAGACCACAATGACATAATTAGGTGGCGGTAAACAGTGTGTGGAAACCTCAACCATCGCAGCCAGACCAACATGGTGCTACAAACGATTATCGAAAACAGGAGATTCACAGGAAAACTGTTCGATTCAGGCCATGCAGAGTTAAGCCGGGGTCACATTGAAACGATTCCGACCTGAAAAAAGGACAAAAAACCAGGATGTGTGCGTCATACTGTGGCGATACAATTTGCACAACGAATCTGGGTATTTGCAAATTAGGTGCTGCGAGCTTTAGAGTAGGCCTACTAGAAACACCTCGCTACAAACTCAGCCACGTAGAGTACAAGTCAAAGAGGGAATGCTGCTCCTTATGCTACTCCGTAGGAGAAGCAAGCATCAAAGGACAACTGCAGCTTGGGTAAGCGTGTGACTAATCCTCATCCCCCTCACATAGGGTAACCATCAAAATGGCAACCCCTGATTCCGGGTACAAGGCAGGGGGATTAGCAGCTGATAAGAAAAAATCAGGTCTGCATCCTTGCTGGGACCGGGTCTACTTGATACTCTGCCCGTGATGTGTGATTTGTACATTTTGCGAGGGTTGCCAATAATTGCTGGTTTTCTCTCCCATATTAGTGCTGCCCATCAGTGCTTTCTCTCCCAATTGAGTCTTATTCGCTACTTCTGATGTCTATGTTAGAACGTCCCCGAGCGGACCGATTGCAGCTGAAAATTTAAAATTCAGTTCCATTACAAACCTGAATGTTAGTTCCCCTATCCTCTTCACCTGTTTCACACATATCTGTCGGGCACTCTCCATTGCTTGGGTGGGTGTGGCCAAGGGTTGGGCTACTTCCTCAGGCCAATGATCCTGCAAATAAGACCACAAAGCCAAAATGCTTAGTGATTCCTAACTCATTCTGATAACCTATGCAACCTAGAACAAATGGGAGTTGTACCAGCTCACTGTGGGCAAAATATGACTTTTCTCACAAATTTCCAATTTCTCAAAAAAAAGAAAGATACCATCCTGACAAAACAATAGGGTTCCGGCACTCTTGAAAAAAGAAGTACACAATAAATTTCAACTGGGTCAGAGTAAACATTCTTTTACAAGGATTTTCCAACTTTTACCTTTATTGACCTCAGCTGACCATTTGATCCTAACCGAAAACAATAGGGTTTGTACTCACCATAAGAACATAGCTACCAAATCTTGGCTTCATCAATCTGGATCTGCTTCGCCTGATCTTATCTTATTTCAATAAGCAAAAAAAAAGTAATTGCTGAACATAATCCCCCCACTGATTTCTAATTTTTCTCCTTGAATGACCTCAACCTACATCAAAAGCTAAGGATACAAAGTCTGTTCCCTTAGGAAGCTTCATGCCAAATTTCAGCTGGAAGCCATCATCGGACTGAGCGTTGTTGACCGAACATGTTTATCCAAAATTTCAGACTTTGACAATCGGCTGACCTCTGACTTGGGGTGACCCCATAACGATAGGATCATTTACATCATTGTATGGGACCAAACATACCCATGTAAATGAGCTTCGAACTCCACCCCTGATGAAGTTCGATTTTAGTACATTATGGCAGTCCAACCCCCAGAACCCACAAATTCAGCCCAATCCATGTGAGGCAGTAAGACACAATTAGCTATTGCTAAATTTGCTTTGAGACATCACAGGGGAAATCATGGGTTCCCTGTTATACAAAGTCAATGTGAAACATGTACTTTGGGAAACCATGTAACAACCAAATTATAGATGGGATCCAAATGAAAACTTGCAGAAATATTCACAAGATATTGAGGAATACATCATTATTCCTAAGTGAAAACTCATATTCATTTGCATTTCTGCATAAATGCGCAAATAAAAAATGCAGCAGTTACGTGATAATGTCTATGGGTGGCGTTGGCATTGTTTCCCCGATGTAAATTCGCAGGATCGACAAGTTGGCCAACATGCTAGAACCTACAAAATGTGGGGGGTGGGGGTATTGATATGCCCCCATTTCACCTGTGGGTCGTTTTGAAGAAAATCTGGTAATAAGCTTTGGCCTTTAGGTCAAGTGTCACAAACATACACTCGTACTACCCAAACATCCTGACATGACTGCCAAAGGTTCCAATGTCAAGGAATAAGAAAAGGGAACTCCTCAACATACATACCTTTGTCTTTTGTTAATGATATACTCACATTAGTACGGCACTCACAGTACCGACGATGGAGGGACAAGTATTAGCAGTACTGGCTAAAATCACCAGAGATGTCGGTAGTGGTGTGCAGTGAGTGCAGGAGGTTCTCTGCCATACTCAAAACCAAAAAAAATCGGGAGAGGGGTTTAGGATGGTTATGTTTCCACAAAAAAACATGAGTGAAGCGAATAGCTATTAGGTTGTCGGACCAACATCAATCCTCAAAGTAGACTGTGCAGGTCGGTGTAAACTGCCGATGTGTACATCCCCCCCAGAAAACAGGCCCTTGTGGACCTTGTTTAGAGGACGCACTTAATCATGTCCATTGACCCCCAGTGCAAGCCTACTGTTTAGGTCGAACTGTAGTCCACATTTCCCAAGAATTGTTCAAATCAGACAAAGTCAGAAAAATGGCACAATTTACACAAAATTGACCTCCTGTGACCTCGAAATGACGTATGCTATTAAGGACTAACAACAGTCCACATCCAACCAATTTTCATTCAAATCCGATGAAGTTAGGAAAATTGTGGGGAAAAAAAAAAAAATTTGAACTCTGGTGACCTTGAAATTAACTGTCACGTTTTTCAGGACCAAATTTTGCCCCACCCATCAAGTTTCATCGATCATGCTAACATGTATTCAGCCAATAAACACACATTGACATCGGTGCCCTTGAAATAACTGTATGTTTTCAGGACCAACTGTCGTCCCACCACCCAGATCGTGTAAACGGTAATAATAACTCAGTATTTTCGTTCTGTAGACCTGCCAACTAGAGGGCAGCAGACATGCTGATGCCTACTTTCGAAAACTCATCCGGGATTCCACTGGGCGGACATGTAACAAGTTCCAGATCAACTGAATAGAGCGTGAAATGGCTATAACCCCGGACCCACTTCCACTTTCGCAGGGAAGTAATCAGTATCATGGATGGAATTGTTTGTTTTTTTATTTTAGTAGATTGACCATTTCCACACCCCTTTTTTAATTTTTTTATTTTTTGTGCCATTGCATGGCCAGAATGGGATATCAGCAATGACCGACCGGTTCTGCTATCTCGTCCAGTCAAATCAAAATCTTGGGATGTTTTGGGCTTACGAGCAAACTGACTGGAACAATTAGACACAGGGCTTGACAATATCAAGTCCCCGATAAACTGCACTATTTAACAAATAACGATATTATCCACAAAACCGGTCATTCATGATATCATATGACTCTTGAGGGGGACAGATTCCCAATGCCTAACCCCCACACCCCCTCCTCACGAACAGCTTTTTTGTGTCATATATGCTCATTTACATAGTGGCCCCCTCAGTAACCCTGTAATTTACAACAGGGGCGAGTGTCAATATTAGGAATGATGATCGTCTGGTTTGTAAATACTTCAAACTCACTTTCCCTTTTTGAGCATTTTTTTTCCAGCATTTACAGACACTAACCATAGATTGAAACAGATATATATATTGACAGTCAAAGACAGAGGAGACACCACCTTTCAACACTACTGTTACAGTATTTCTCCTCTCCCTCAGCTCAGACTTTTTCTGGGTGAGAAAAGGTTGCAATACATGCATCAGGTTTCAGCCGAGCTAAAAAGAACCCAAATAAATTTTCAGTGTATCAACAATGATTTAGTACCCAGCAATCATATTGAGGAATCAGTAAAACTTCATGAAGAATAAATGTTAGATATGGTAGTTTTTCGTTGTTGTTCCTGAATGAAAAGGCTTGCTGCATTAGACCCTCCTCTCCCCCCGACAGAACGATGATATCAGACGATACGTTCCTGGTGGTGTACGTGGTGATCGCTAGCCATTCATAAGGGGGGGGGTAGGCAGTATGCCACGACTCTGCCCAAATCCTACTCAAGGGCCGCCTGGTAGCTTGCTGAGCATAAGAAGGGGACACCGCTGGGAATTCACAGGACGTGAGTGATGCAGCGCATGCCAGTGAACCAAACGGACGATGTCCCCACGTGGTCTCAGTGGTAGTCTACCGTGACAGGGTGAAATGATATGACACTGAATATCAGCAGTGCATGCCAGGCGTTTTATGACATCTGATAACTGTGATGACGTGTTGCAGATTTTGTTCAACTTCAGTCTGACAGCAATGACTTTTCACATGTGGTTTAGATAAGATTTTCATTTAAACTTCAAACTTTATGGGTGTATCTTTGTCCTCTTCTTCCGTTTTTCAACATATCAGAACGGGAATTCTTCATACTCCATTGCTCATCCCAGGGTTCCTGCAGATGCTGGGGCACTCAATTTCAAAGACCAATGAAGGACTTCCATGACCTTCTCTATGACATCTGCAAACTATTTCAACTGAACATCACAAAGAAAGCCGAAGCAAAAACAGAAACAGCTGCTGAGAAAGTGACAATTCACTTCATGAAAATTTCCAGGACCTTTCCATGACTCAACAATTTTTCACTGCATTTCAAAATTATCCAGGCCTGGATTTTTAGTGATGAAATTCCATTACTTTTCCAGGATTCATGACAGCGGGAACCCCGTTGTTATACACTCGTCAATTGCATGATCATGCACTCCCGATATCCTGGAATGGTCCAGTAAAGGGTGGGTATCGTGAAACCAAAGGAATCACAGGTGGATCACGTTCCCTAAACATCAATCATGGAAAATGGAATCTGGACTGGGGTCATTATATCTCTCACAACACTTTCAAGTGTGTGGGAGAGTATGGTTTTGGGGGCTGTAGCCGCTGTCTCTGCCGCCGCCGGAAACTTGAAGGCGTTAGACGCAATAACTCTGTAATGTTCATACGATGATATGAAACTTGGTACAGTTGTTTGCTTCAAGTAAAACTTGGATGGTCGAAAGTTGGCATCTCTGCCCTCTTTTTGCAGGTTTGAAGGAATACACAGAGTTAGTCTGATTCAAACAAAAGCTTAATGAATGGGGACGAGTTGGTCGCAAAAAAAAATGATGGTGATTTCAAGGTCACCAGAGTGGTCAAATTTAGTGGACCGTTAAATCTTGGACCTTCACGTGCCAAAGATGACACAGAGTCATGAAAATTGTGCCTAAGTTGTCAAATCCATCAGAGAATGAACAAATTGGGGGCCATAAAAGCAATATAAGGCACGCCTATCCTGCCTCTCCAATGACTCAGACCTGGACCTTGAAAGTCGGCAATGCCCAAGAGTCAATGAATGTTTGTCCGAATTTCGTCAATATTCTATCCGAGAATGACTGCTTGGGGCTATATTACATCTCCTTTATTTCTTTTCCTCTGCTTGTACACCAGAATTTTAAGTTCGACTCTATATGGCATTATATGGCATTGCATCAAAACTCTGTGTACAAGCTGAAAGTACCAACCACCCAGCGGCATTAGACATGAGTTAGGAAAATCTAAGCATTGTAGAGAAATACATTGGGAAAATTTGCACACAAGTCTATTGTGCCCCGTCATGACTTTTGGCAAGAGGTACCAAGGGATCAAGGAACATTGTGTCCAAAGTTTGGCCAACCTCTGTCGAAGACTGAGCGAACAAGGGCCAAAAGATGGATGATGGATAGATAGAATAGATAGATAGATAGAAGATAGATAGATAATAGATAGATAGATAGCTATAGCTAGATAGTATAGATAGCAGTGTTTCTGTTAAACCGGGTCCCGACGCACGGAAATTTCCATGGAACGCACAAGAATTCAGACCGTCGCGTCCCTGACACACATGTTTTGAACATCGACTCACCGCGATATACGTCTTTAAAATTTTGCCCCCAGGCCTCTTCCCAAGCACGCAAGGTGCAGTCCAGAATTCAGCTTTAGTTTCCAAGTCAATACTTATCCGATTCCGATTTCTTTCATTGATGCATATTGGGGGGCTCCAGGCGAAGGAACACCAATATTATCTGCCAGCTTTCGAAATGGATTCGTAAGTTCCGATACTCTTGGTCACTCGGATTAAACCGAAAGTATATCCTGTTTGCATGCATATTGCCAGCACATTGCTTAATTGCTCATTGCGAGTGCATACAACCATACACAACAAACATGTGGTAGTAGTGTGTGTACACAGGTAGTGCGGTCATTTCACATCACAACTCGATCAATCTCTCCAGAAACCAATGCAAAGCTCATGTGTCATTGCAAGAACATTTTTCTTCAACCTGTGTGTTATATTTTTGAATTGTGTTTGCGTACAGTGTCAGAATTTTGAGGTCGGTAATTGTTGCATTTTCTGCCGCCCATATGTTATGGGTATTCGGTATCTCATTCGTGATCGGAACTAGACGAGCATTTTAAAAAAATACCGATCTGTATTATTCTATAATCGGTCCGATTTCGATACTGATGATCGTTTGAACACTAGGACTGACGAAAAGTTTTGACTATGAGGTTTGGCTATTGGTTTGGATTGAGTTTTTCAGTCTTTTAGTGAACAGAACAATGTAGGTCTTTGCCATACCGGTGTGAATGGAAACAGGGTACTGGGGTAGGGCGCGTTCATGAGTAGCTGGGAGAAAGAGGGGTTTGCGCGTATGTGGATCGACTCCCATCTTCAAGGATTTTTTGTATGTGTAATCTTGCGGTTACTTCCCCCATACTCCTGACAACCCCTAGTTCCTACCTTCCGATGTTCCGCCTGATGTACTGAAACACATAGGTCTAATCTAAGAGATGTATTTTTATTTGAAAACGTCTCTATGTTCCGACCGTATGAAAAGTAAGCAAACACATAACGTAAACAATGTACATTGATAAGCATGCATTTTGTGTGATAATATGTACATTGTAACGAAATAAAGCCTTTTGCATATTAATGTTAGGCATATGTCTCCCAGTGTTAACTCTTTTTTATTTGCATAAAAAAAAATTGTTTTAAGTGGGACCAAAAACTGGTTGGGACTCTTGAAAATTGGGCTGGGACTCTTGGCCTTTTTTGTGGCTCGAGTCCCAGGACTCTTGGCATATCAGACCTACTGGAAACTCTGAGATAGATATATGATCAAGTGTTCAAACTTCTTCTTCATCATTTAAAAAATTCCCCCATGAAACTAAACCTGTGCAGGCGGGTAAACAGCCGCTGTGCATATCCCCCCACAATGGCCTTCGTGGCTTCTTTGGCAGAAGCACATTAAATTTTTGTCTATTTGACCTCTGGTGACTTTGAAATGCCCTACCTGTTGTTGCAGGACCACTGTCCACGTATTCGTCCAAATCCACAAAGTCAGTAACATCACGATAAACGCAAATTTGACCTTCTGGTGACCTTGAAATCACTGTCATGAATTACTGTCATGTCATGCCTAACATCGTTGGTCCCCACTAGGTTTTGTGTAAATCGGAATTACTTTGTATTTCGTGTGGACCTGCAAAATAGAGGGCAGCAGACATGAATCGATTGCTCACTTCGAACTCTAGGACGGGCATTGTGTACAACTTTTAGATCGATCGGATATTAAGCATTAAGCGTTATGCCGCTAACACCTGAAGTTTCCAAAGAAAGCGGCGGTGGAAAGACGGCGACCTACACCACCAAAACCAACTATCCCGAAACACTTAAAAGTGTGGGGATATAATTAAAACGTACAGTGGCACGATGGAGCAAAACCGGAATGTGGAACTTCCCTTCGGGCTGAGGGTTAGGTTATCAGTCAGAAATTCAAAGCATCTCCTGGGTATGGCCCTGGAACCAATTGGCAACAGTTAAGATTAGTAGCTGCACAATAGTAAAAGATTAGTTAAAAGATTGGGGGAAGAAATGTTGCAACTCATATTTACAATAAGCTAATCCAATTGATGAAATAAGAGTAATTAAGTGTTAAAAAATTACAGACGGGGCTGTTGTTGTAGGAACAGATTATGGTTGTCTAGGGAAGGGGGGGATGTACTTTTGCCCTGCAAACATAATTGTTGAGCCAACTTTTTCCTACAGAGTTCCATGTACGCGACTTTTATTTGGCCCTGGTAGTAGTATTGGAGGTTGAGTGGGCGGGGGGGGGGTTGGCGGGTAGAGGCACAACTAAATGTGACTTTAGGGATGTTTCACTCACCCCAGCGTAGGCAGACAGTTTCTCATGAATGTCTCATTGGTGCTGTACAGATAATGTCGTTATGGATCAACGAAAGTCGGGACGGCCTGTTGCTCAAGTTAAACTCTTTCTGCAATGATTTGAAAAAGAGCTTGCACTTACTCTGACCATGGAGGATATTTGTCAGCCTGAGAGATTGATTTTCATATTAATAGAAAGGACCATTTGAATGCAGATGGATAACGGTCACACTTCCAACATCAGTTATAGTTTTAACAAGATATTTTGCCAAATGAAGTCAGGATCTCCATTGCAATGAGAGATGTTAATCCAATAGGAGATTAACAAAGATTTTTCAAAGTGTCTAGTGACGGTTCCATGACATCAATTATTTTCGAGGTATCGAATAGTCAAAGTATATGTACCCGAGGGAAGTCTTAGATACAGTTTTCTGTTTAAGATATATATATACAGGTATTTGGCCAGGCACTTGCAAAAATATATTGCTTAGAAAGTATGAAAGTTATTCCTTAATTTACACAATGTTGTTTTCAAGAGCCCCAACAAGGAATCCACAGAAAAAATGAGAATTCATGAATTTTAAACAATGAAAAGTCAAATATGATAACGCAATTGTGTGATATTAACTACAAACTCTGACTAGGAAGTGAAACAGTCTTGGACGGAGAAATTATCGACATTCAGTCATTTACCTGTTTGCTTGTACTCTTTGGCGCTATCTCCATAGAGTGTTCTGAGGAGGCTCGGAAAACATTTTCAGTCAAGGCAGATATGTTGTCCCCCAGAAAATCCAGATAGGTTCGTGGCAAGAACTCACTGTGAGGCTTACAAAGGGAAAACAAGGCGATGCCAAAAAGTATCTGCCTGGTTGGGCGGATCGTCGGTTCGTATTATTCACTACACTAAACCACTATACACAACAAACTGTTCATGCAGACCATCAGTTATTGTCAACGAAATCACAGATTTCACAGAGAACACATAAACATTCCTAGAAATTCCTTAAACATAACTGACCAATGAGTTCGACTCTTATTACAGAAGTCCCTTAATTGCTTTTTCTCCTTCATGCCCCCCCCCCCACTCTTCCTCCAAAATACCCACAATTTGAATAAAGTTTTATCGCTCAGTCACTCACTTCTTTGACCCAAAATCCAGCTGGAATGTTCAAATCCTTAGCAGCCCGGGCTTCTTTGCCTTTTAACATCATTTCATTCATTATTCATTTCCTTCATTTATTCAGCAACCCCCTTCCCCCACCTCCCCCACACACAACAAACTATCCCAACGCAACAGTCAAGGATGTGTTCCCAAAAATATATTGTGGAAAACCTCCACATTAGCCCAGTCCCCAGGCTCTCAAAGAGAGGAAAGAAAAATCTTAGAGTATTTTGAATGCTAATCAACCTCCTAATCAAATGGTAGTGTAAGAGAGGGTTTGACTGTGGGCAGCTTATAACAGCACAATTGTCAAGGAGCTAGCTATCTATGGTTATGTTATTCAGTGCTGATTCTAAACAGAAGATATTATATGATGGGAATGCAAATTCCTGAAAACATCCAACACATCAGATCCAGAAAAATATTTATGGACCATACCTAGAGTTTGGCGAAAATCTTACCAGTGAAAATTGAATATATATGAAAATTAGGCACATACCCAAGACCTCTACTGACCCCAGCTGTACCTTCAAAAATTATCCTGGATCAAAGAGGATCACATCTACCAAGTTTTGTGGAAAAAACTTTCAAAAATTGCATGAAATATGCAAATTACGACACATTAAATGACCTCCAAGGACCCCGACTTCACTTTTAAATTTCGCCGGGAACCATGGTAGACCACATCCACCCAAGTTTCGTGAAATCTGACAAAACTTGAAAATTCACATAAATGATGCAAATTAGACTACTTAATTGCATTATTCAGGGCTGAAAATCTAATCAGTTTCATTCTACCTGTCATCCATGTTCCTACATGCCAAACTACATCACTGTAAAACACATACGGTATTGCCGTAATCTTGCTAACGAGCTTAACAATAAATTACATAAAAATAAGCTATACCCAATTACCCATCGTGTACACCAACCCGGTGATACCCACAAAATTTGTGATAATCGGGACTCACGGTTGGTTTTGGAAATCCTGCTCCGAGAAAGTGTGACTACACACCACAATACACACACACACATCGCCATAGTGACAACGAAGTCTCTTCATGAATTTCATTCAGGCGAGGACAAACCGTGAGAGAGACAGAGAAGAGAAGAAAATAGGGTGAACAACTCATGAGAGTTGACTTTCGTGCCTTACAAACTTGGATTTGTGGCTATAGTAAATTAATCCTGCATGCACCTAGTTTTCATTACAGCAGCAAAAATGAGATGATAGTGATTGATGTTTGACACACACAGCTTCAAGGTCAGCAGAAGTGCAAGACATGACTTTGAAGGCTGTGATCCCTTCTGATTAGTATAGGAATGAACTCCAATCTCTGAACTGACTTTCGGTTGATTACGACAGTGAAAATGAGACAAACCTACTGATATGCACTGTAATACTCATCAGACTATGAGATCAGAGGTTAAGAAAAATACCTGCTCGATGCAAAGTCAATGCAAATTTTACTTTTATAATCTCCGTTACAAGAGGCATGGCGAGCGGGATACCTACAATTTTTTAGGGAATAGATGGATGCAGGCATTTATCGACTTCATAGAAAAAATTACCCTGCACTTTTCCACTTAATGAAAGAGTGACAATTAGGAATACTGTGTAAACTCAAGAGTGACATTCATTTTGGTTCCTCGTGTGCCATTATTGAAACTCAAACATTTTTGTAGATAAAACAAAAATACAGAAGTAGTTGGAAAATTCAAATTTCAGATTGGGTTTGTCAAACACGCTTTTTCATCCATGTTAGTTTCATCACATGCAACCGATTCAAACCTAATTAACATGTAGTTTTCACTTCCCCTGACCTTTCAGCCTCAAACGCACTGAGATGGGTTTGAAAGCAGTAATCATGTTGTACAAAGTTACAACTGATAAGCCACTGTGCAATCAGTCATGGCCCTTCCCATTGTGAGGGCAAGGTGTACATATTAGAGGTTGAGGAGGGAATCAACAACCCCATTGAAGGAAGCTGAAGTGGCTACTGTGTGGTGGCTAGAAAAGATCCACTCAGGACCTTGCTGGATCCATGAAACGATGTTATAAATATTTATTTTTATATATTTATTTTTATTTTTATCCCGACGTGATTAAAACTGCATTCTGAAGTAAATGGTCCATGAAGATCGAGCTGAGGAACGTGAAGGACAACTTGTAAAGGAGTGTTCTGAAGAGGCTGATTATTATCTAGAGAAAATCAGTCCAAACCAAAGTTCATACAACCTTTCTGTTACGAAGCTTACGTCTTTTTGAAGTAGTTCCTGTGTATTGCCAAGATTCGCAAGCAATCCCTATCATGCATATTGAATGATGTCCTACTCTTGCATAACCCTGCAAACAATCTATGTTTTGAATTGAATTCACAATCATTCTCACATGGGAGAAGCATTCAGTCCAGGGAGGGAATTGCTGTAGTGTGTTGGTATGTGTTCGATGGTTACTTGGTGAGCGAAAGACAATCAGAACTTCTGCCAAATGTTGCCTTATTCAAAAAAACCCTCGAATAATGACATACTTCCGGTTGTCCAAGGCGTGATGCCATCCGTTATTGGTGCATGGATTCTTCCCCTTTCTCTGCTAATGGGACCAACTTGGAATGGCCCATAACTCCACATAGGAAACATTGTATTGAAAAGGAGTTTGGACCTATAGTATACAGTTTCCCATTCCACGTATAACCTATGTGTATTCGAGCACTGCAGTTGTCCCTTCAAAATTGCCTCTGAGAAGTATAATGCATAGGACGGACAAATTGCTGTGATGCGGCACCAAGAATACCGCCTTGGTACAAATTTTATTTTCTGAACTTGAAGATGCATGGAACAAAAACAACACCAATTAATATCTGAGTGGAACAAGAACCAGAACGATGAAACAGAGGGAATCATGAGACATGGATTATAACACTTTGTCCCCCCCCCCCTGTCTGCCGTGATTGTTCCAATCAGGCCGCTTCCTAGGACTGCAACCCATGCTGTGCATATGGCCTGATACACATGATAGTTGTTACTAACATACCTTCTTTCTCGCCAGTTCCGCGGGTATGTGGTAGCCACTTGATGCCCAGGGTGCAATTTCAGGGCCATCAAACAGGCCCACCCAATTTTTTTTTCCCCTGGATAGGACGGGGCAGGCAAAAAATATTCTCTTGCCTGAGGACCCCTCAAGGAGCTGTTGGAACCCGTGGGACTCAAACCCACAACTGTCCATCCCGAGCTCTGCTGACCAATTTAATCTGATCTCCACACTAATAACTACTGCCTCATAATTTCGACATTGCATGGGGGATTGTGGAACACCGGCAAGGTACCTTATGATGAGAAGTAGGAATTGATGCAGGTGGACAGAAATCACACATCAACACATGTACTATATTTTGCCTTATTCGTTAATTAATCATTATCAGGTCATCACTTCGTTGCCTCAACGATGAATTGATGCTGCAGGAAGCCAACCAAATGCTCTTATTAGGACAACGCGGCTTGGATATAACAGAATGTTATCTCGTGGAGAATGGGAAAACTGTATCTACGGTCCAAACCCCATCCAATACATTTTCCCATGTGGAGTTACCAGCCTTCAAAGTTAGTTCATTCAGCAGAGAAACTTGGGGAAGCCCCCAATTGCAGTCAGTAATGCATGTCCTCACACTTGGACACCTGGGAAGTTTTGTTGTCTCCCTCTCACCAAAGTTCCCACCGAAACCACCGAAGTTGAAACTATGTGTGAATTTCAATCGAAACACAGATTGCTTTTGCAGGGTTGTAGCAAGTCTTCCTATTTATTATTGCACGATGGGATGCTTTTTGATCTTGCGCAATACACTGCACAAACTGCAAAGGACCGTAACTCCGTAACGGAAGTCGTATGACTTTTTTTTAAGTTTTTTCTATATAAGCTCTTTTAATTCATCCTGCGGTTGTCTGTTGAGCATATGTTCATATAACATACCACCAAAGGAACCTTACCAACCTTCCCTCACTTGGGAGAGACTTGTCATGACAGCCGGCCGGCAAACAATGGTGGAGGATTAGTGTAAATGGTGTCAGACTCCTCTGCTCTGATGAGGTATATTTGGTGCCTGGAGGCAGGAGACCTTTGTCCCTGATGTCTGGAGGTTGAGGCATCGCAACAAACAAATCATGTTCAACACACCCTGAATTAACTACAGGCCCATTACAGGGTTCTCTCCCTGCTAGAGGGGTATCCACCTTCACCTCGGACAAAGATCCACTGTTTCCATTATTCTACCAAAACAGGACGGGTTCTTGAATCTGTGAACTACGAATACTTACTTACTTACCCCTTATCGACAATGCCATGGCCCCCCTCCCTGGAGAAGAGCAAAAAATTTCGACCAAAAGGAAAGTGTTACAGTTGTGTGAACCGTGGGAAGTGCTTAACTTTTTTCGATGCTCAAACCACTCGTTGCAGACGAATATCTGACAAAAGAAAATGGTGATGGGTTTGCCAACCTGGCTTCTATGTGAAAATGCCACTTGGTAGCATCGGGAAGCGTGGGGTTCATGGTCGATAAGGGGTACGTAGAGTATGTGAAATAGATTAATTTGGAGTGCAAATCTGAAGCGTGTTCAGAATGAAGTCTTCAATGAAGATCATGCAGATCACAGGAGTTGCGAGCGGGAATCCCATATATCGATCAGCTTTCATGTGCCCCCGGAGCAGGCACCCTGAATCCATTGCCCCGTCTACCTGATCATACCTGGGGACCCTGGGTGGAATTCAACATCAATCCACCCCCCTACGTTCTCCAGTTTGCGCATTCTTTCTGTGATTGTCAGGGAGTGTGCTTGGTTTCCCTTGTGACCTGTATTAATCCCGTAGAGTTCTTCGAGTATATGTCTACAATGTGGGGAATGCTACATAGCATCAATAACCGTCAGGCTGCAGGCATCACTAGTGCTTGTATCGCGTTTCTGTCAGTTATGTGGCACCAGCCAGCGTTTCATAAATGTCCAGTTGATAATTCCTTACTATGTTGGCTGAAGGGTGTTAGGATGTGGACCGTGAATTTCACTATGGGGGACATTTGTGCCACATTTCAGCTCGTTCGGACCAAGTGTTGAGCGTCATTTGGGCTAAACACAACATCTTCCCATAGTGGGGATATAAAGAGTGAAGTCCATGATTTCGCTCGTTTGTGTGCAGAGCTTAACGCCTATCAACTTCATTTATCAACAAATAATGACTTTGCAAATCTATGGTAAAAACAGAAACATTAGGTTTATGAATACGTCCCTCCCCGTTTGGTATCATATGATGGGGGGGGGGGGGGGGGCTAGAGCAGATTTTTATTCTGATTTCTCAAGAGTGTTGATCGTTATGTACATACCCGAGGTTGGTTCACTTTCGTCAAACGTATACCCAGCCCAAGTTTTTGCCCAGGTCAAGTAGGATAACCGTTGGAAGCAGCGCTGACCTCTGATCATCGTCCATGGGAACAGGCATTCCTCTCTCTCCGTGGATATATATGTAAACATTGGCTGTTAAGGGTACATCCATTGATATTGGCATTGATATAGATTTATATAGACCACCAATGGTACTGTAGCACAAACCACACAAATTAATGGTTCATTGGCAGATAAAATTAACTTTTTGTGATTCAATGACAACCCTAGTGACGCACTGACTCAAAATTCTTGATCACCCCCCCACCCACCCCATCAGACCATAGATCACTGATGACAATCACCAGATCATCCAAGCTACTGAGAAAAGCATTTTGGCTCCCCAAAACCAAAACCCTCCGGTAAGAATAATCCCTAGAAGACTGCTGACCCAGACCCCTCTGTTCCCTGACCCCAATTCCAGAACATACCTGCGCATCATGTTTGGCAGAGAGAGACAGACAGAAAGACAGACGGACGGACGAACACAAAAGGATAATATACAGCCAGACAGACGATAGGTGGATAATAGATAAAGAATGGATAGAGAGAATGACACTTGTTAGGACAGTTCCTTATCCATTCCTACATGATCCACTGAAACATTAGAGGTCCACCCAGTACCGAGTCCGACACTGCACGGGCCCTTGAGTCCATCGCCTCGATGGAAACCTTGCTAACACCGCATTACCATAATTCTGTAATTTCTGCCCTCGATAACAATCTGCGGACTGTGGCAGTCCTAATCCTACTTCATTCTCCCTCGCTTGTAGCATACGTACGACGCGGTACAGAAGCCCAACTGTCAATTGGCCTAAGCAGGTCATTAGCCATCAGAACACAGTCGGCCACTCAGTATAATTTATATGGTGCTGAGTTACGACTGACGTGTGCCGCTCAAGCTGAGAAGTATCATGATTGTATAGTTTTCAGCCACGACCGCAAAAAAACCTGCCATCGAAGATCACGCAACGAAAAATACGTGGACACACAGCAACCACATATTTTCTACTCACAAAAAACAATACCGTGCTTCGTTACAGGACAATGAGTTGTATATGGTTAGAATGCTGGCACTTTATCCGCTTTATAAAAATGCTATTTAACAACAAAAAACGCGCTGTCCCCCAGGGCGATGTTATAAATTTTGAAAAAACATTGCGGAATCCTAATTCCGAGGGATTCCGTATATGCACGCATGCTGCATCGTATGCTTGGTGCAAGTGCATGCAGGGCAGCGTTAATTTCTGCAGGGGGAAGGCTGCTGTGGTACGAGCCAATTGGCAGGCGAATCATGTGGAAGTATGAGTTCATTCGTCCTTTGTTTACTAGAGTTCCAAATTCCGTTCACGTCCAACTTTGTTAACGGGACTTCAATGGGGGATGAACCTGGCATATGACA
This sequence comes from Sclerodactyla briareus, assembly GCA_026419785.1. NCBI lineage: Eukaryota > Metazoa > Echinodermata > Holothuroidea > Dendrochirotida > Sclerodactylidae > Sclerodactyla > Sclerodactyla briareus. The sequence goes on along the minus strand of JAODTK010002154.1, from coordinate 210,365 downwards.
CACCCAGGATCGTTTTGTGACTGACTATTAGACACATTGTAACAAAGAATATTGATTGCTAAGTTTGGTACCGGATGTGTTTGTAGAAACCAATCAGAAACCCTTCCTTGTTTTCATGACAGTACATACAGCAAACGTTAGTTTAATTTCTAATCGAGGACCTGCAAAAAGATTTTCAGGTCAAAGTGGATTCTCTCGCTATGGCCCCCATCTTTAAACTGTGGGCTACTAGCCCACTCTTCCCACCGCATTGACCCCTGCTAGTGTGGCTACTTTTAAGAGGAAGCTGTCATAACTGCTCATTTTACGATGTCCTGAACGATCAGGAATGAATTAGACAAACCGATTACCCACTTCCTTCACATCTATTCACCTAGTGGTTTCATACAAACAGCGACATTTACATTCATGTATCCCCCGATTATATCTGGTCGTTCCACATCCCACAACACGGTGAGACACAGACATGTGCCCGAATGAACGACACCTGAGACCACTACGAAACTTGAATACCTGTTTAGGTAATCCAACCTGTCGGGTTGTTTTATGTCGTTCACGAGGCAATTATAGTCGTTGGTTTGTTTTTGAAGGTTGTTGGCCCATGATTATAGATTACCCAGTGGGTTATTATCACACCAGGAGACATCACCTCAATAGGTGTAATTAAAACGGTGGGACAAAACACCTAGTTCATCGCCGCTATACGAGTACCTAGGGTTTAGGACAAAACCCTGCTGTGCAGGACAAATCCATGCTGCTATAGGGAAGTCCTGCGGAGCAATTGAACCACAGTTCATATCATTGATAGGGACATTTTTTTCCGACAACAGGAAATCAATTAGGTAATTGGCAGCATGAATGAGGCGGTGACTAGACACTCCATTTCTTCACACCCTAAGTTCTACACGCTAGGATCTCCGCGCAATCCTGTAACATGTCAGCGATCTAGCCTTACGCACGTACGTACTTGCGCAGAACTCGACCTCAATCTAACTGAACCCCCCTAATTTTTCTATGAATGAAAGAAAAGATCCCCATCCTCCTATAGGATATCCTTCTTGTGATGTTCTGCTCAACTTCGCTTGTAAAAGGAAAGTAAGGGGTACTTTTTAGTGTCAAAATGTTCAAATATTCCATAACTTTGCCAATAATGCGACTGTAAAGCTCTTATTCTGGCGTAGAAGAGGACGATGTCCCAGATTTAGAGAGTAGAATTTCGCCCGAATGGACTAATAGGCTAAACGGGGGGGCATTGTGTAGATAGAGGATTAAGAATGAATGGACACTCCATAAATCATCACCCATTCTGAAACACTGGAACACTGACTGGCCAAATCGGCCAGCCATGCTCATAAAATACCAATAGGCAACAAAACAGGGGAGCACAGGCTTTATAGCAATTTGTTCCATGGGCCCGTGCCTTTTGGACGATAGTAATTATTTGTTAAGAATCGTTGAACATCGCCGTTGTTTTCAGTTTACATGGGATAGAGAAGATATAGATGGCTTTGTTTGAATATGAAGTTCCATTCCGACCATATTTCTTTCACATGAATATGTCAAATAGACTCGTTAATGAAATTCAGACCCCAAACGGAACAATCTTTGGTCGGGCTATCATTGAAGGAAATTTTTTAGTAAAAAAGTGTCAAGGTAAGTTGTTCACCATTATGATCCTTGGAGCAACTTGTTCTTTTCCTCCTCTGGCGAATACTTAGGAAAACAAGACAATTTGGTACGTGAGAATTATGTGAAACCGCAGCAATGCTGAACTCATGCTCTCTGGCAAGGGAATACACCAAATGTCCCCAAAAAAAAAAATTGCTTAAGGACGTTTCTACTGTACTGTTTTGGGCCAGATTATTTTAGGCTTGGGGACTGAGCAGGCTCCACACTGTGTTCCCGGGGTATTACTGGGGACCACTTCTTAATTGTCCGAGGCCCATATGTAAAATGTGAGCAAATGTCATGAAGGCGCCGCCTCACCAAAAACTATATGAATACTTACAGACCAGTTCGGACGCTGCACAACCCAATTTGGCATGCCACTGCATCCCCCTCTGATGCACCCGGTTAAACACATGATATTTATTCTATTGAACTGCTGTCACCACTAACAGTGGAGTCCAAGGGCTGTCTGTGTCAGCACCTTTTTGAATGAATTGTAATCTGGGTGCATTGGGTCGCCCAAATGCAGGGGATGAGTGCTTTTGTTCGCCTTTAGAGTGCAATCGATATGCAGTGGCAACCCTAAATAGGTTTGTATGTGGCGTCTCTACATAGCAAAGGACTTTTGCAGAACTTTCCCCCACTTCACCCCATCCTCTCACTCCATCGTTGTTACACCTGGAAGAAAGAATGCTCCCCCGATCTGAAATCCATAGCAACGTTGGATCCCTGGAACTGGCTGAGCATCCTCCTACTAAGCTGGATGGAGGCACTTTTCGACCTCTTCCATCTCAATATCCTTCTACTTTTGACCTGCATGGCAACATGACTCATAAATTGACCCAATCTCACCTGTCATCATAATCTAGTAGGGGTGTGGAGGAGGGGGGGCAAGGTGGGCGACTAATATAATATTCCGACTTACCAATGGCTCTTTTATATCAATTGATTCATGGCAGCAAACAAGTCAAGCGGTGAGCAGGGTTCCTGCAGATTTTAGAGGCATTCAATTTCCAATTTTTCATACCATTACAAGGTTCATGACTTTCTCTATGACATCTGCACAGAATTCTCCATTGGACACCCAAAAAGGAGCCAAAACACAACATTTTACAGTCAGTGATGAGTGACAACCTACATTTCATGACAATTTCATGACTTTTCCATGACTCAACAGACTTTTCATGCACTTTCCAAAACTTACCCAGGCCGGATTTTATTGAGGAAATTCCATGACTTTTCCTTGTTCCAGATTTCCATTGACCGCAGGACCTTTATATAAGGATGCTCAGTCGTCTTTCTGGGTCTTAGAGAGCTATTTTTGCCCAATTTCTAGACCACACAGACTACCAGATCTGGTGGGACTACTAGATCTGATGCATGCAAAACGAATGGAACAACAGTTTGTCAAAACTGCCATCACCAAGAAAATCCCTACCATACCACCCCATATTCAGAGTTACGTGTATCTTTGCTTGTTTCTTGTTAGCTTTGTTTTCGCCTGAACTTTCAGCCGGGTGTGGTAATGGGCACTGTTTTCAGCTGCTGGAATGGTTTCCAGGGTATGATGCTCTTAAGTAAGCACCACACCTTCTGTGAACTCATCTATGCCCATACTCAATCATTCGAACTCTTTTCAACATGCAACTTTTGGCTATCACTCATTGGCCTCCTTACAAATCATTGCCATATATTTCCACACCCCCCCCCCCCACCCCCCCCCCACCATTCCTGCTTCGGTGGATACTGTTTTGGCCCGTCGGTCGACACGCCGCACTCAAATCTGCCTCCTATGACAACTTTTATTAAGCAAATTCACAGCTTACACAACTAGGATCCTGTGACTGGTGGGTTTAGCATGGCACTCGAGATTCTGACCTCATATGTACAACTCTATATCAACATATTCACAGCTGACACAATTGTCTTGTGACGTTGTGTTTTATACGCACTTCAAAATCTGACCTCATTTGTTACAACTGTATATTAACACATCACAGGCTTGCCACGAATATGTCCTGTGATTGTGGGTGGTTTACGCGCAACTCAAACTGCCTCATATGTCCAACCTGCAAATTACCATATTCACAGCTGACACATATGTCCTGTGATGTGTGCGTTTACATGCACTCAAAATCTTGGTCTTCATACGTACAACTGAATATTAATATATTCCACAGCTGACACAAATATGTCCTGTGACGTGTGAGTTCACACACAACTCAAATCTTACCTCATATGTGACAACTGTATATTGACTATTCCAGCTGAACAATATGGTCCTCTGACTTGTGGGTTCACACGCAATTGACCTCTGACTTCAACTTACAACTGTATATTAACATATTCACAGCTGACGACAAGTATTCATGTATGTTTGGGGTTTACAACGCAATTACAATCGGACTTCATATGTACAATTGTATATTAACATATATTAACAGCTGACACAAACAATAATGTCCTATTACATGTGGGTCTACAACGCACTCGAATCGACCTCATATGTTGAACTGTCATTAACTATTCACCTTACACTATATCGTCATCACATCATCTTTAATCATCTTGGTACGCTAAATGTGTAACAAGAAGTTGACTGCACTTATCATGGTCATGAGGTTGCCATCCGAGAAGTCAATACCGTCAAGTAATTTAGATTCACTTGACAACCTATCTATAAGACTAGGGTGGCTTTTCACAACACATCCATAACATCCAGAAAATTTCTAAATATCTCTTGACAGTTTCCACAGAACAGCTCATTTCATGAGTTGTTTTTTTCTATTTGGATTACTGTAAAGTTTGTTGTGTGGTCTTCCTTAAATGCCACATTCAGAGATGTCAAACAAGAGCACCAATGGTGCTGGTAGCTCAAACCATAAAAATGTACTCCACTATTTCATTACCAAGAACCAATGATTATGTGGCAGATGCTTTTTTGCAACTATTTCACACTTTGGCTGATTTTACTGTCCTAACATGTGGAGGATGCACCCACTCAGACATAACCGTATTCATGGTCTTTCTGAGGCACTCAGGGCGCTGCAATTTTTCAGTAATGGGTGCTCACGAGAGTATAACTTTACATGTTTTTATATCCCCGTTTTGTGTATATTTTTCGGCGGGACTACCCATTTTTGCATATTTTTGCACATGATGGGGGATGTGCGGTGCACGCCCTCGGGCTGAAATGGTCCTCAAATCCAAATTCCTGAGAACCCTGAGATCACCGCTTATTGACTGTCATTATGCCGAAGCATCCGCCCGACCTGGGCTGAACTTGTGAGAGGAGGCGCATTTTCGTAATTCTCACATGATGGGCGGCCCTCGGGCCCAAACACCGGTCAGGGTCCCAAATCCCTGGTCACCCGGAGGTACAGCTATTAGACGAACATTATGACCGAACATCAGATGGTGGCAACTAGATTTGTACGGATACAGATTTTGCAGTATTTCATATAAGGGGCACTAGGGCCCAAAGTGGCCCTAGGCCCAAAATTCTGAACAGCCCCAATGGCCCCCTACTGAAAAACCTACATGTAACGTTTAAGAAAATCTTTTGAAGCTTGTGGGAGAGAATGCATTTCGAACACCATTGTGTGAATATCATGAAATGGCCTCAGACCCAAAGTCGGGACCTTGGGAACAACAAATCCTGACTGAATGCTCCAAAGGTACATCTATTGGACCATCATTCTGACCGAACATCAGGCACTGTGCACCAAAATTTTGTAGGAGGGGTAGCGTTTTGCAGTTTTCCACTCATTGGCGCATGTTCCGCTTTAAAATGAATACCGATTTGACCGCGACCTTTAGGTGTCAAGGGATGACCAATCAGTCAATAACATTTTGAGACCAAGTCTGGCGAGATTCATCAAAGCCCAATGAAATTTTGTGGCCCAAAAATCAAAAAAGTTTTTACGGACTGGATAGAAGGAATGATAAATAGATGGATAACTGCATGGGCATCAACAATAGCTCAATCAACCGGCCTGCTGGTTTGAGCTAGAAATTCAAAATTTTGCTTGCAGAATGCTAAGTGTACTGGGTACTATGAGCACTCACCCCCTGTGTTTTGTTGAAAACCTATATTGGTTCGCCAATTGGAATTAGAATCCAGATCAAATACTTACCCTTGGTGCATTTAAGTCATTTCATGGTTGTGCTCCATCTATTTATCAGGATCTCTGTAACAAAAAGTCTTCTGCTCTGCCTATTTGCGGCAAATTGCGATCAAATGAGTCGTATCCTCACAGTAGCATAACCCACCCTGGGTGGACGAGCTTTGCTTTTACTGGGCCGATGGCTGAGGAATTCATCCTCCTGGAATCGGGGAATCGTCTTCCTTGGTTGAATTTGGGAGAAGGTTAAAAACACTACCTTTTTGAAGTTAGCTTTCCGTTAAGAAACTGATGGTGGTACAAGCAGCACAACTGAACATGTTAGTGCGCTTTATAAATTGTATCATGTAACTGTAAAATATTTTATGAATATTCAGGTCCTGTCCCTAATCAAACTTGCACCTAGTTTAATAGTCTTCAAGAATGTGTGCCTCGACTTGTATTGCTCCATACTCAAGTTCCTCATGAGTCATTATGGAGTGCATGCCATGTAATATCCAATGGTTGAAATTTAGTTTCAACAGTAACGGAAGCTGTTTGAATATTAGATGTCTCTCCTCCGATCCAATCATTTTCGCTGATCTAATTCAGTAGATTTCAATCGAGTTACACACTGCTGCTTTGGCTATGGGAGGAAGTTTCATGGTGGTGAAGCTTTGACAACATTCACGGTATTTCCATCACTGCTAATACAGAGGTGAGCATTGTGGGGATGAATTGGCGGATCGTAAATTGCCACACCGATTAGAGACCAATAGGCTATGGGAATCGTTTTTCCAGCAACTGCCATGAACCCTGTATTCAAGCCAATGCAAGTGGTAAGGTAATTAGATGAAAGCAACAGGCTGCCCCTAATGATACATGAAATTTTATTCCCTTGTCCGGATCCACTTCCTGGATGACCCTGCCAGGATCCCCTTCCATTTTTCTCAATCCTGATAAGTCCCACACATGCAGTTCTTCTGTAGGTGTGTCCCCACTCTTGCATGACTGAACAGGGGCCGTAGTCAGGACCGAATAGACAGAGACCGAGACCAGCCTCACATCTTGAGTCAATAACCTGTAGTATGGCGGTCCTCGGTCTCGAGACCGGCCAACTCGAGAATAATTCAGCCCGAGACGGCTCGAACTACAATCCCCTTAATGAGAGGGTGGATGCCCTCGTGCTGGGTCATCACTGGACCTTTAACACCCCTAGTCTTTAATCCGTGTATTACCCATGCTCCCACACTGATTAAACCCTAATTTGGATATACCACACAATTCGTACTAGCTCAATTTCTTGAAAGTGCAGCATTAAACCCCTTACCGATGTCCTCTCCAGTTCATATAATAACCCCCTGACAATGCGCAAGTCACAATGCAAGGGGTCGCCAATTGTTATTGGTGTGGATCGGCTGAATCCTCCGCGCCAACTGATAGGGTCATTTCTCACACATACCAATCGGGCTCTGCCATAATCGTGTCGGACAATCTAATCGGCGATAGCACCAACCCCCCCCGGCTTAACGGGTTTTCGGCGAGCAATTCCCCAAATTACTGAATCAGAGCAGCACTGAATAGGCAGTACTGATAAGTGGAAGGTAGTGCGAAGAATTGCAAAATATATTTGAGCAATGTACATGTAATCAATTCAGTGCAGCGCATGTGACAACAGGTTTCAGCTATTACGTGATTTTGTTAGCTTAAGCGCGCAAACGCTAGTGAAACGTTAGTAAACACAACGATTGATCGTATTCCTCCCAATTTTTTAGTTTGCTTGCTCCTGTGAAAAATGTTTCCGCTATATGCGATAAATTTTTTAAGGTCAAATAATTTGATTAGAATGGCTTACAATTGCAGGGTGTGGGTGCCCCCCTTCTTCTAAGAAGTTCCTCAAATGATATAAGCATCCCTGATACACTGACTCCATACAATAAAACCAACTTGTCATATTGTCTGTATAGTTCAATGTGCCGTCCACTCAATCGATCGAACATCCGGGAATGTTGGAAAGGAAAACCTTGGCCCTTCGGATCGGCATGCAAGTCTTTCGATGGAGCCCTACTCACCACCGTATTGAAGCAATGAAAGTGTAAATCGATGCCTCTTCTAATGAATACTGACCAAATGATTGCCCCTATCCGTTCATTTGACAGGTACCCTCCTGACCTGGGTCTATACAGCCCTGATATATCTGGCCCCAGAAATCCAATGATAACACTCCTACACTGGATTGACACTGGTATGTAAGAGATCGAGATGAACCATCAGGAGCGGATACAGAGAGGGGGGGGGGGGGGGGGGGGGTGGGGGTCGCAGCACGGCACCATACTGGGGCCGTTCGTTCCCCACCTATACTGTCGGAGCGGTGGTGCCACTGGCCAAAAAATTCGCTGAAAACAATGCCTCATTCCGACCTCATGGGCAAGGAATTTTCGATTTGTAAATCAGTGCTACCTACTGCCTATCTTGTGGATTTTTTTTTATCCTTGTTGACTCTATAACTGGAGCTGGGAGATGGTTCTCTTGAACATGCCTCTCCAGAAGAAGTACAAAACAATTTTTCCGAGAGAGTTTGAATCGTTGGAATGAATTTCTGGGACATGTTATTGAATGTGCAGTCTGGTAACTGATTTGGACACAGTCCAGAAGGCTTGGGAAAGTACCGTTCCTGCAATCTGGTGGGCAAAACAAAAACGTCCAACGCTACATGCCACCGATGGGTGGGGTGCTTCTCCATTCGCTCGAGTTTGACCCCGTCCTTTCAAATTCCTGCTCCGCCCTGACAATGCCTCATATTTCTTTAACTTTGCTATGTTCTATGTGCGAGGGCATGTGCAACTGACTTTTGGTACCAGCCTGCCTTACCTATAGCCGAGAAGTAACCCGAAAGCCAGCGAAGAGGCTTAGTTGATTCCTTGACTCTTCCTTACAACCTATAAGCTAGACACAAGGATAAAAACAAATGGGAGATTGCACAGCTCATTATGGGCAAACATAAACGTCTAACAAGTTTCCCATTTTTCCCCACTACCAAGTAGGGTTCCTATACTCTCGTAAGAAATTACCCTGAATTCAAGATTTTCAGACTTTGACCTATGGTGATGCCAGATGCCTGCTGACCTGACCCCAAAACATGGGGTTATGTACTCATTGTGGGGAACACAGCTCCAAGTATGGGCCTCACCTCCAAGTGAAGTTTAGTTATCATGTTCCCAACATCCAATTTTGGGGGCAAAGTATCGACTATTCACAATTTTAAAATTTTAAGTAACCAAAATTTACCCTGCCTACAAAAATTCAATTTAAATTAACTTATCCCCAGACAGAGGGTTCATGTCTCCTCCTACGAAGCTTTATAACAAATTTCACCTGAATCGGACCAGCACTCGGCACTCCTCGTGTTTAACAAGATTTTCAGAATTTTGACTCAGAATGACCTTTGACCCTTGACCACAAAACAATAGGGATCATGCACTTATTATGGGGAACCATATACCAGTATGAACTATGATCCATCCAAGTGGGGTTGAGTGTCTTGTGTTACAAGCCTAAATCGTCACACACACACAAAACCACAAACAACTGTCAGACTGCATATAGATTCCTCTGACTTCGTCACGGAATCGAAAACAACCCATGTCAGATACACTACAAATGGATCAATTTTCATTCGGTGTAACTCACCCAGGGGCATTTCGTCTCTCAATAGTTGCATGCATTTGCCACCATTACCATTCCTTCTAATAGTAGCTCCATAGATACCTCATGAAGTCTGACAAATTAAAGTTTTGGCTGGGATTCCATAGATATGCGGGTAATGCTTGATGTGAAAATCACACATTATGCAACAATGTTTGTTTCGGAAGGAAAACCTTGTAAGTTCATGCAAAAGACCATAAAAATGCATCAGCCCTGTATATTGTTGTTGCTTGGCTTCTAAGACTATTCCAAGAATATTCGTGGTATACGGCATTCGTATCCGCTGCGGTACTTCGCTTCTTTCACTATTCAGTGTTGGTTTGCCTTTCAATTTACCTTTTTCCTCTGCTCTGTGGAACCAATCTCTACCTTTGCTCAACTAAATAAACATACATTCAGAAACTGGCTCCCGCTCAGTTCACGTGCATTGGCAATGCTTCATAGTGTACCGGACCCATATGCATCTTGGAAGCCTAGTCTTTCTGTCGGTTGTTCACAATCTTGTAATGATAAACAGTGCTAATCATGGCCAGCAGGGTTACCCTGCTCTCTACTAGGTCCCAACGTATCAGTGGATCCACTCACGTTGCCCTGGTCTTCGCTAGTTATCAGTTTGATTAGTAGTTATCCAGTGCTATCTGGCCACTGGATCAACCTGATTGGGCGACATATCATATCAACATTTGGGGGCACACACCCCGTGTTACTTCCGCTGTTCCTCCTGAATATTGGCCACATGCATTTGCAAATGATTAGGCCTAGTGTTAGTGCTATTCTATAATCATCGTACCCATAGGCTGTAGAAGAAGATTCTTGCAAATTCCCACTACTGAATATACACTAAAAGCCTTCATTAAGAGATATCTGGATCTATATGTTTTGAAAAAAAAAAATCTGTTTTGTTAGAGAGAGAATGATGGGCAGAGAGTGCTTAACCCATTAGACTAGCTAGGCTGAGAGCTTCATGAGCTTCACAATACGTCACCAGTTTTGGACCTTCTAGCCTTGACATCTCTTTTTATCTTTAGACCGTCTGCTTCTTTGCGGAATGCTCCCACACCCTGCCATGAGCAATACACACGAATCGATGAATGTGAGACCCCTTCCACGAACGAGGAACCATTCATTACTTGAACGAAAAAATTGTGAACCCCTCATGAACTGTTTACAAGCGACGTCAGAGCCTTTTCAGCTATCGGGGCTCCATTGATTGTGATCATTATATTAATTGTACCAGACAGGCTCGGCGCACATGTATACATAACAAACGTGGGATTTGTCTAGCCACCATGAGACAATCGGTAAACCCATTCCCATGGAATTTCTATTCCAAGAAATTAGAAATTTTGACTCCAAGAATCTCCGGTCCTAAAGAGACACTAGATCCGCCTGCACCTGACGTATCCGAAGAGCACAGGCCTGCACCAAGGGAAGCGTAACAGAAAAAACTATCATGGCAGGGGAAGATAAAAAGGATCCACGGCAGTAGGAATTCTGGTGTATTCCATCATATAATAGCTCCTATTAGAATAAGCAACTGAGAGCAGTGAACCATCGCTCCTGTACATTTACTGCTGTTAAAGCTGGTCCCAAGCCAAACCCTTTTTGAATTAATAGTAATGAGATCAGCACCAAAAGCAATAGGAATTATCTAACATCATGGTAATTTACCACCCAATTCGAGACCATCGGACCTTGCTTCTTCCAGTTATGTGTTTACAAGCCAAATTAGGCGAGCCTAGTCTAGGCTCTGCCCCTATGACTATAATCGCTACATGGAAGTGTCCCCAACACATACACCTTACCACCTTTGCCAGTCACACTAAACCAAGTTTTGAGGCCAAATCGGCCCATACCGTTGTGGAGATATTGATATTTTAAGTTCCTATCGCCATTTTTTTTCTTAATCTCCGCCACTCATTATTTCAATAAGATGGGCACCACAAACAATAGTGGCCATCTGCAGAACCCCAATTGGTGACCTACCAACCAATATGAAATCATTGGACCTTGCGTCTTCCCACTTTATCGTTTTTATAAAAGGGTACACAAGCACACACAACTTAGATTTAGGCTCTGCCCCCACGAATATAATGAACTGCATCAAAGTGTACCCTACAAATAAACCTGATTTCATGCCATTCACTGAAGCAAGTTTTAGCCAATCGCACGTACAGTTGTGGAGATATTTAACATTTTTTAAAATTTCCCCTAATCCCCGCCCACTCTTGAATATCGAGATAAGCACACAAAACAATAGGGATGATCTACTCTGCATCAGGTTTATCTTCACCCAGTATGAATCATCGGACCTTGCGTCTTCCACTTGCGTCTTCCACTCGTGTTCACAAGAAGTGTCACAGACACACACCACACATGCACTGCCATCGATTCCTTTTGCCTTCGCAGCAGGAATCATAAAATGAATTCTTCCTTTGTAGACCAGCTGACACATAGAATGACACCCACTTATATGAGGCTAATGTTACTTTGACTTTTTTCTATCGTTTCTCACATCAAAATACATTCTTACCATTTTCATGAAGATTGCAATACCATATAGCCATGCGCCATGAAACCAGCCGAGGCTGGCTACATAAACTTTAATGTCCAGAAATGGCTATACCGTTTCTGCTTAGTACGTATATATTGTTTGTAAGATTTTGAAACATCCATTAAACAAGGAAAGCCTGGTTGGATAGATCTGTTGGAAACTTTTCATGAAAAATATTTTCCATGTACATTCTGACTAAATTATTATCAGATATATTTTTTTGTAATGATTGCTACCCCCCGCAGCTGACTGTTCCCTACAACTGTTTAAGTGGCCAGCAGACATAAAAAATATGATCTATTTTTGTCAAATAACAACCTAACTAATTCGAATTCTAATTAGTGATATCCCCACTGGTCATCCCCGTCTATTATAGAACGCACAGGCTTAAACCACAATCAACAGAGCAGGGTCATTTGTCCATTAGCTCAGAAGACATGATTAGTATCTGGAAACGCCAGATAAGGTTTTTGTTTGTATCTTGGACGGGGTATATCTTATAGTTTTTAACCCTTTTGTACTGCTGGGTCATGCTCACTGAGTATTTCACCTCCATGCTCTCATTTTTTGGTTATCACAAGGCGATCGCCCCATGTCTCGCCTGGTTGCGCGATCATGTTTGTTTTAGTCACCATGCAAACAATTACAAGTAAAATTAGAACACAATCTCAACGGCCATTCCATTGACCCAGTTTCTGACTTCAATATTCTCCAATACTCTTCGAAAGGTTCATGAAATCAAACGACTTTGGAATTTGGCATGAGCCATGCAAAGTAGACCCACTGAATGACCTCCAGTCTATGTAAATAATAATGTATAATATTCATATTAATGCAATGTTATACGATAATATAGACATAAGTGTGATAGGAATGAAACCAAGTGCCTTCTATGTTTTGCTTTAATATCCCAATACCTCTAAATATTTCACATTCCTTTCCATCATTGCCTACACCCTTGATCCTACCTCCTGTACCCCCATTATAAGACCATCTTACTGATAAGAGTTCCTTCAGATTCCTTTTGTCCAAACAATGTATGGACCCGACAATACTAATAAGCTTACCTATATATCACAAGATATCCCTTTATACATCTAAACTACTTTACTTCCTCAACTCCCTTCACACCCACCCCTCTCACATCCCTGGTCAGAGTGATAAGCCATCTAATTAGGCTTCCCTGCAGGAGTCATTCAGCCCTACTGGCTGAAGCTTGACTATATAAGTATACAACGGAGTTACCTCCCTCCCCCCATCTTCACCACCAGAGCTTACTGCAGGTGACACCTGAACCACCATTCATTCTTGAATAGGTGCCCGGGAGAAAGTACCAAATGACTGCGGGTTTACACTTTATATGGTCAGTGTAGGGGGCCCAGAAGAAGGTTCATGACAAGGCTGATGTGAACTCAAGGTAAAAGGCAGGTTTTGACAATTTATGAAATCTCTGTCTGTTGTCCACAGAATGGGAATACTCGTTAGGATATGAATGGAAAAATAACATGCCTGAGGGGTTGAAATGATTAAACATTTTGTATTGATAGCATGCTATATAATATGATTTCAGCATCATGCTGTCAGCTAGGGGTGCCCCAAGACTACACATTCTTAAAGGTAGCGTACAGTCTCTGGAACTTGTTGCAGTAAATGTTATTATTTGAACATTTTTGGTCCATAATGACCTTGATTACCTTCTGACATAACCGGTTTTTCAGACAAATGTTTAACCCTTGATCAATGCAGCATGTCTCGAAATTTCATTATATACACCCGTCACTAAAAATGATTCAGAAATGTTATATTTGGCAGTTTCTTGACACTCGAATGACTTTTGCTGACATGACGGTTTTTAGGAAAATGCTTGCCTCAATGTGAATGGCACCAGCCCCAAAAGCATTATGTCATCAGGTACACCCACCCTATTCTATCTTCGCCCAAAAGGTATTAAAAATCAACCTTTAGCCCCTTGTAACTTGCGACCGGGTGTCAGATTGAAGCGGGGTTGTTTCGTCTATGTAGGCAGATATAGACCTATCACATATCCAAAATTCGACAGTTTCTATTTCTTTGGCCTGTAACTCCAAAATAGCACATTTCGATCAAACTTGACCTTTGGGAACCTTGTCTAAGATGTTTTTTAATTACTGAACCCAAAATTACATGCAAATCTCTACCAGCACCCTAGCTGCATTCTTTCCATTGTTACTGTCTCATTTAACAATTAAAAAATTGTGTATTTATGCAATTATTCACATTAACTGACCTAAGTGAACCTTTACACGTTGTTAAATTTCGGGAATCGAAGGTGTCCATCTCCACTCCAAGGTTCATGAGGATTCACAATGACAACACGCCTCTGTATTGCGAAAAGCTATAATTAAACTTTGCCTCTTGTAACTCCCAAGTATGCGTCCGATCGAGTGCGTAGTTGGTTTCCTCCCCTCCATGAAGGTCTATCACATATCTCAAAATAACCAGTTTTTTTTTTTGGCCCTAACTCCCTAAATAAACGCACATTATTCAAGACTCCAACCTTAAGTACCACATGACCACCGACCGAGGTCAAATGGAGGTCAGAGGTCAACCATTTCAGGTCCAACATTATATCACAATGGTGAAACCTTCCCTCCTTCACAGATATTCAATTCTCCGATTATGGCCAGAAAAACAGTTTTTGACACCTAATTGACCTTGAATACCTTTATAATGACATGGTAGTTTTAATAAAAATTGTAACTCTCCATGTGATTCAATCACTCCTAGGAGCATTTTACATTCTGATAACATGCCCGTTCTATTGACAAAAAGTACATAATCATTTTTTTTTTTCACCCCTACGTGACCTTTGATGACCTTCAATGACCTACTGTTTTTATAAAAATTGTTACTCTCCATGTGCTGCATCACTCCTAGAAGCATATTGGCTTCCAATGACACCCTAATGTTATGCGACAACGCTATTAAATTAAACTTTGACCCTTTAACTAACCAAAGTATCGTCCGATCGAGGCGGGAGTTTGGTTTCCTCAGGAAGCACACAAAGGTCTTCACATATCAAAACTACAGTTTCTATTTTTTTGCCCGTACTCCTTAAATAAGCACCTTCATTCAAAGACTCAACCTTTAACCACATGACCACCCGACAGCGGTTAAATTGAGGTCAGAGGTCACACCATGCAGGTCACACTTATCTGAATAGTGAACCTTTCCAGCCTTCACAGAAATTCAATTTTCCGCTTATGGCCAGAAAACAGTTTTTGACCCTTACGTTACATTGAATGACTTTCATGACATGGGAGTTTTTTATGAAAATTGTAAAACTCTCCATGTGATTCAATCACTCCTAGGAGCATTTTTGCATTCTGATGAGCATGCCAAGTGCTAATATTCCAAAAGTAACTACATTCAGTTTTTGACCCCTTAAGTGACCTTTGATGACCTTCAAGACTGGGGTTTTTAATAAAATTGTTACTTCCATGGGATGCATCCACTCCTAGAAGCATATTGGCATTCAAATACCCGCCCGATGTTATTGCGACAGCTATTAAATTAAACTTTGACCCCTTGTAACTACCAAAGTATGCGTCCGATGTAAGCGGGAGTTGGTCTCCTTCCTAAAGCACACAAAGGTCTATCACTATCCAAAAATAACCAGTTTCTATTTTGTGCCTGTACCCATCTTAAATAAAGGTCAACAACACCAAAAATTTTTTATTCAAGACTTCAACCTTTAACAACATAACAACCCAACATAGGTCAATTGATTCAAAGGTCAAAGCACATGCATGTCAACAATTATATCAGACATGGTGACTCAGCCTTCAAAGACATTCAATTCTCCGATTATGGCAACAAAACAGTTTTGACCCCTTAAGTTGACCTTGAATGACAGATAGTAACATTAAATGACCCTCTGGGGCCCTCATCCATACTGTAAAATTTCATTGGGACTATCGATAAACCTCTCCACCAGTTCTCGCCAAATCCCCACAACTTCAAAATATCGCCGAAATGATTCAATTAAGACTTACTTACTTAGTATTATCATGCCGGGAATCTGATCGATTCGTGTACTCTCTAGTTTTTTATACCCTGAACGGTATCACCAAAGCATCTACCGATCCAGAGATATCTTTGCCCAGCTTCCCGGCCAATTTTCATTATATGCAAATTTATTCACAATGAGCATGGTCTTTGGACGAAAAGTGGATGCACATCGGCACTCTTCCACCAGCGCACCTCCACAAAAAAAGGTCCCAGCTGGTGCTTCCACGGTTCAGGAGATATCTAAACGCACGACGGACAGACCGACGGACAGCCAGACGGACAGACAGATGGACAGACAGACGACAGACAAACTCACACAACAAGTGAACCACTTGTCCTCTGCTTGAAAAAGTTCAGCAGAGACAATTATACAGGGCATTCCATGTGTCGCTACTTTTCTATTAGCATTTAACAAAACAGCCTACTAATCAGTGACCAATTTCAAATTCGAAGGACTGATTTTTGACAATTCTACAAGGAGTAACGTTTTTGTGGAAATGTGACTAAAATTGCGCCTGAATTATTCAAATTTTAGGCAAGGTACCCAAGTTTCAAAAATCCGGCCAACTTTAAAATTACGCATAATTATGAATTAGACACTTGCATCCATGATCATTTTTTTTTGGAACTCGCGGTAGCTATACCCACCAGGTGTTCAATGAAAATTCAGCAACTTAAAGACTCCGCATATTTAATGCAAATTAGGTCGTTGAATGCCCTGTAGTTGACCCCGATCTTCGTTAAAGTTTTTTGGGACTGAGTTAGACCACATTCACCAAGTTTCGTGAGAATCCCGAAACTTTTTATTTTGCATAATTATGCAATTAGACAACTTAATTACCATATTTTAACGCTGAAAATCTAATCATTTCATCTACCTCTAATCCGCATCTATGCCAAACCAAGTCACCATAGCAACCTAGTTCATCCGTAATCTGTCTAACGAGCCTAAACAAAATAATACATAAAATATGCTCATTACCTTACTTAATCAGTGACTTTTGTGCCAAAATTCTAATCAATCGTGTCCGCAACCCCGATCCTACCCTGTGATTTGTCCGGGCAATTGCCCTACCGTCAAAAGATATAACTGCTGATGAGAAAGTGTGACACACACAAACATACACGCCATAGTGATCACTATAGTCTCCTCCTGAATTCCTTTCAGGGAGACAAAAAGGATGCCCCTGAGTAGTCAAAACATCTTAGCAGATCAATGATACATCCAATAAACACTGCCACAGTGGATGACTATAGTCCTTGGGCAAAAAAATCACCAAGGACTGTATTATCAATGGGGCCAGGTATTTCCAAGTCAATTTGGAGAAATCCCGCGCCACTGGACCAATGCTCCTAGTTGGACTTCGTGTTTAGGACTCGGGCTAATTGAGTAGCCAAACGTTAAGGCTTGGATAGACAAATGTCACCGATAGATTATCATAGGTATATACACCATTTCATTTCACTGTCTGCCTTGAGAATATCCCCTCTCCCAAATCACCTCCCAGGTCTCGGTTCCATCTCTAATAACTGCACTTCATTTGGATAACAAAGTGTCTGTCAAGATGTCATCTAATATCATTTCTAGCTGCATTACGATGTAAACAAACAAGTTGGTGGTGCTATTACCCTTTTTTGGGACTTCTCGAACCCCACAATAGGGGAGGGGTGGCGGGGGTGGGGGGGGGGGGGGGTGGGCCTATTGGCAGCTTCCAGAACCATGAGGCCTAGGTAACAGGCCCGGGCAGCTCGAATATGACGTGGTCAAGATGGTTGGCACGTTCCGTACCACATACTGAGAGGGTTAAGCTGGCCTCATACGGTTGCGGAATTTGATCTCCGCAAGGTTGCGACCAGTTACGGTCATTACTCGCGGTTGCCTGTATTTCCGTTTACGTGTGAGGCATTACCGCCACACATTAGCCACTGCGAGTGGCAGATTGACCACAGGGCGCTACAGCAAATTGAACGAGTTTAAAAAAAAATTGAACTTCCGCAAGCTCAGGCCCAAGTAGTTTTGACGGGATGGAAATAAATGAAAGCATGGGCAGATAGGAAGCGGAAATGCTTGACTGAATAGTAGATCTTTTTTTTGCTATCAGATGGGCCAACTTCTTTCAATAATCTAGAGGACATATGAAAGGTACCGTTGAAATGAAAAGATATCCCCGTTTTTCCTCCTTTCTTCGTTCTCAAAACAATTACGGGTCATGTCGGGGAAATCGACCGCAGTGATTTTCGTAAGGAGTCGCAAGGAGCTTACGGTCCCGCTTGCAGTTCGCCCCAAGCAGCCGACTGTAAGCGTTTGCGTGTGAGAACCCCGTATAGTGTGAGGTAGGCTTAAAGCCTCAAATTTGATACTCCTGCGTCTGCTGGTGGTGTCCCCACAGAGAACCAGGAAATTGTCAACAATTTGTATTAATTGTCTTACACTGTGTCATTCTGGAAAATACATTTGAGCAAATTATTTTTCTGGGAAAATAATGAACAAACATGCGATGTGATGTCCCCCGATGCATTCTGTTTTGTTTTTCATAGGAAGCTATATGACTGCCAAATTAATTGAAATGCGTTTGAGACAGATAACCGTTTGGTCTCTAATCTCTGGCCGATTGTTCAGAATAGCCCGTAGTAGACGTCTGCAATGCTGTTAGATGGGACCCCAATGGGCTTCGTAGGCATCCTCTGAAGAACAACAGTTTCTGACTCTGATAATGCCATTTGTTCCCAAAAAACGTTATTTTTTGGCAACAGTTGTCTTTTTGAATATAAACAAATTGGGATGATAAATCAACGAAAACAAACACGATGATCTCATGATGTTCTTAAAACAAATAAGATGTACAAAGTTCCCTTCCAGTCCAGGGAGACCACAATGCAGTGCAAAATCGTCAGCAATCATGGAAAAATAAGAAACGGTAGGGAAGTGTAAAAAAAATTCTGACTGCCCATTAATCTTGGTAAACCCATCCTCCCCATGGCGTTTACCTGAACCCCTCCCTTGTTTCCCCCGATCCATGCTCAACAGGAGACCAAGAAATATAGTGATTGTGAAAAAATTGAACCTGTTTCATCATGTTTGAACAACCCCCACCGTACCTTACTCTCCATTTTGGTTATTACCCCCCCCCCCCCTCATCCCCTCTCCTCTCTATTCTGCCCTAACAAATTTACCGGAGTTCTTCTGAGCCTTGATGTGAGGAGACTGGGCGACGAATGACCACGACACCTGGATAAGAAGAGAAAAACATGAACAAATTAACAGTCAAGTTAATGTTGCCATATAGTGATCGACTACCAGCACAAACATGAGGATAACTCGAAACCGGAGGCGTAGTGATTCTTCACTTGACTTGACACTACTGGATCAGATCAAGCATTGTAGACTTATGTGATGATTCCAAATTTGATCTCCGTTGACCTGATATGACCTTTGACCTGATCCCACAACCATAGGGATCATGATCATCATTATGGGAACTTTACAAACCCAGTTGTGAGCTTAATGATCCAAGTAGGGTCAGGCACGTGTTAACGAGGGCAAAATTGGCCAAAATAATGGTTTTCCACAATGTTCACACATTTGCAAATTCTGTTCTGCCCATATTACAAAGACTTGCATATCAAATTTCAGCCTGTACAAATCAAAGGCATTCTCGTCTTATTGTGTCCACAGAATTCAGGACAACCTCGCTGACCCAGATTTTTTGACCTTTACCTCACCCCCAAAGAATGGGAATAATATACTCATCACAAATAATATACTATGTATGAGTTCATCCATCCAGGGGGGATGGAGTTTTTTTGTGTTATCAAGGCTAAAGTTGCCAGCAGAATATTGATTCTCCACAAATTACCCAAAATGACCTCCCATATACACTTAAAACAATAGGGTTATTTGTACCCCCCCCCCCCCTAAAGAAGCTGCATACCAAATTCGGCCCGAATCAGACCAGGCATTCTGGACTTATCGTGTTAACAGGATTATCAAGAATGAGACCTCTGGGACCTCACGACCTTTCAACCTGAGTAAGAACAATAGGGATCATGTACTCTACTCATTATGGGGAGAGCTTATATACCAAGTATGAGCTTCATCCATCCAGGGGGCGGGTCCGGTCATCGTGTTAACTAGCCATGCTAGGCCAGCACACTCACACACACCACAATGCACAAAAAACAACTGTTTCAAATGCATAGATCCTCTGCTTCCCTTTGGGTTTAAAGTGTTCCGTACATATCCGCTACAAAGAGATAAATAACTTGGGACCTGGCATGGGCAACTTTTTGATTGGTCCTAATACAGTAATGTAAGTCGGACTAGCCATCTCGTTTCGAATCATGAGTAGTGGAACACTGGTTAACCCATCACAATATCACACCATAATATTTAAGAAGCAAGGATTCAAATCTAGAAGTTACCCCTGGATGAGTAAGCTTGAACCTCCTAAGGCTGGATGAAGATGGGCTCAAACTCATTCAACTTTCCACCATCTTCAACAGTAAAAAAAAATATTTCATAGAATAATAACTATAATTAAAGGAATCACCTTACCATTCAAACGAACAATCTATACACTTTCGACAAACAGGAAAACACGATGCCCAGTAGTACTGAGACGCACTGCACAGGAGTCTTTGCAGAAGCAAAAACTTTCACAAATAGAGGGCGACATTCAAAAACTGGAATACATTCATTTCATTTTAACAGTTGCATCTGCAAACTACATTGCTGTCACAAACTTGAGTGACAGCATGATTTGAGTAGGTGCTGGGGTTTATGGAAGCAAGTTCCAGACAAAACAGTCTGACAACTCGTCTAAGTAATTATTTGAATTGACATTGTTTTTGATAAATGTTCATTATCATGGATGGCCAATGTTTCCGTTCAGTGATAGTGAAAGGAGCAAGCATCCTTCTTTAACCCTTAGTTTTCTGATTTGTAACATTTAAAATCCAATATCGTCAACACGGTTTGATATGATTTATTCTGGTCAGTCATGGTGGGTATTGATTGCGACATTCAGGCATGTAGCATTTTCACACTAAATACACACTGGTTGTAGACTCAAGGAAAGGTTGTCGGAAGTGGGGAAAACCTGGCCCAGACAATTCTGGCAATGAATGATGGCACTTCAGTCACTCCGAGCCAGAGGGGGCAAGACGAGTTTCCTTCCGGGTTTTCCATCGGCTCAAAAGAATGATGAGTGGGGAGAGTGAAAGGGGGGGGGGAGGTGACCTCTAAATTCATTTGCGGGGCATATGTTTTTCACACTTCCTCCCTCCACTCCCCTTTTGAGCCTTCGTTTCCGGTTTTTAAACTCGAAGAACTTTGCAAGCCGAGTTTGCAGCAAAGATCTCCTAACCCATATATTTCTCTTTTCAATTCTTAAGATGAGGCCTGGCCCCTTTCACAACTAACTCCCCAGTAGCTACTGGGAAACAACCTAACAAGGATGGAAGAGCAAAACCACTGTAGATTTACCTTAATTTGAAATTGAAAAACGTCGCAGCCTTCCAGTGAGGCTGTCTTGCTGGTGGAGAGCAGTTACCATGCTCAGAATGTAATGGTTTACTCTCTACCGCTAATATGCAGCATGCACTGGCTGACCTGTCGTGGCCTCAGTAGATCGCTCAGATGTTTGGGGTTTTCCTATTAGCGTTAGGAAAGGGTTGATCGTTTAAAATTACGATACAACAAACTCTTACTGGATTCATTCCTGCAGAATACAGAGCAACTGAAATATTACTCCAGTTACTGAGCATTCCATATATCAGTTGAGATAATGCATGCTAGCAGGACAAAACAGACAGGACAAACAGGAAAATATTTATTGATACATAAGGTCACTGGGACTATTTTTTTTCACAATCTCTTCCACTTGGTAGGGTCACCATAGACAGAAAAAAACCAGATTTTAAGTTTTGAGGATATTGTGGAGGTTACTAAACCCGGTCTTTCTTGGTCTACCAAGGATGTTGTTTCCAGCAATCCTATGTTCAATCCTTCATCGAGTCATGTCAAGTCCTCCTTTGACATGTGGTTTCAGGCGACATATTACCACAACTTGGAATGCTCATTCTCAACCATATCCTAATCGTCTTTCATCTCTGGTGTGCCCAACGCTCACTGGCTGAAGCCAAAATATTGATGTTTATCATTCGAATAAGTAGTGGAGGGCTCCCCCCCCCCAAGAACGATTCCACTTGGTAGGGTTCCCATACAGCACAGAAACCAGATTCCGTTCTGGAGGGATCTTGGTGGAAGGTTTATTAGACCTGGTCTCGTGGTTCAATCCTTAATAAATAGTCTCTTGCCTCCGATTCCAGGCCAAGACCATCACAATGCTCATAATTCTCCAAATGTCCTTCCACTTAGATGATGCCCAACTTTCACTGCCATGAGGGCAAATATGAATGTTTATAATAAATATCACAAATTAAGTGGAATCTATCACTTGGCAGTGAGGCAATCAAAGAAAATGAAGTGGAACTGAAACCACGGCGGATTGATGGCTGAGAGTAAGCTATAATGTAACTCCTTCAGAGGTGATCTCCAGCCAGGTACTGGCTCAGTATAGATCAATGCTCTACCTCAATGTTAATGGGAGGAGGTCATCTAATAACAACATCCTATTTTCCTAGAACTGGCAAGGAGAGGACAATGTTCATGATGAGTTAGTGAGGTGCAGAGGATCATGCTTGGAAATTGGAGGCTTGGCTTGGAACTTCAAAACAGGGAAAAAAATGTACAAGAGTAAGATAGGAAGAGAGCTTCATGATAAAGCAATGAATCATAGCTTTAGAATAAGTATTACAGGTGCACCCCACGGGCATATCACAATCCTATATTAAAAAAAGAGGCATTCTCATGAAGAAATTGTCCCCTGGTCCTACCTAACCAGTCTCTTGCAACGACTTCCTGTATTTTCAACTTTCGGCTTCCCAATGGATCTGTCAAGGCTGTAACCAGTGACAGACCGATTATCTGTTAATGACACCGTTCATGGGTTGGGGGGGATGAGGCATCAGTTGTTAGAGTTCTGAGTGTTATGGAGGCGTAACAGAAGAATCGAATATGGGTTGGGCAAACTGACAATAGAGACATTGGAAGTAAAATAAAGCTGAAAAGACTTTAGTGGGAAGAGAACTCACTAAAATAGACAGCTCAGACGGAGAAAAGGGGAGAGTGGCATGGGACAAAATAATTACAGTGAGCACTTCAGGGTAGTCTATTAGTGTTAGATAATCATGTCATAGCTGGCAATAAAGCGACCGGATTGGCTGACAAGTCATGTGACAACCATTACATCTAACAGAGCTACAGTCCATGCTGAATGATAAAATTGCATTGTTTTTTTGTGTTTGCGCAGTCTGCATTGCTAGCAAGCACTACTGATATCACAGCAAATCCCCATGAATTGCATCCACATGTTGGTCCTGTTCGTAGTTGTTGCAAAAAACAACCCAACACTAACACAAATCGCAACATTAAATATCCTACCCTTGGGGATGACCTGGTTTTGTGTTCGCCATAACCATCGCTGGGAGATTTTTGTGTCCCACCAACACTTCTTTCGTTTCGCCGGTATCTGATTGAGTCAAACAAAAGTCTGTCATAGAGCTATCTCGGGTGCCCTGCAAGAGGCATCTCCACATGGATGCGCACCCATTGAATTGTATTAATCGATATACTTATTAGTGTTAGCCAAATTGGTGTCAACAAAAGCAGAGGTCATTGTCAGGTCCACTAAGGTGACATTTGCATGATTCAGGTGAATTTTCCAAGCTTTTTTTTCCAGATTTTGAAATGACTAGATCGATGTAAGTCTACATGGATTCTGACCAAAGACATTCTGAGGTCAATTTTCAATTTGCCATGTTTGAAATGGAAGTAGGAGAGTTTTTGGGGTTATGGATACATTTTTGATAAGTCAAATGAATGATATCGCCACTCCCTCTCTCGGGTTGCTGAAAAATGTGGAATATTCTTGAGCGTTTACTCCACCATTAAAAGTCTAGACCTCGCACAATTATTGACAGAAGGCCGGTGGATTTATGCAATGTCCCAAACGATGTGCGGTAAAATTTATATGTTGATTGGAATTGTAGAATGAGTAATGAAATGATGGCTGGGTCTGCAGGAGAGCATGCTTTAAAAGCTCACCAATAAATTCATGGGTGTCTATACTGGTCAATAATCAAAAAACAACTGCCAGAAAAACATTATCCCACAATCATATACCTTAACAGGTCAGAGAAATAAGAAACAATACTCCACACATGGTGTTTATATAGTGTGGTCAAGGTGTGGAATGGAGCAGACAAGTCTACAATACAGTGCAGCGTTCGGAATAGCTGGTTGTAGCATCGCAAAAATGCTCCTCCAATGAGCAAGATTTCTACAACACTTTTTGGAAGTGCATCATCCAGTTTGTCCCACACTAAGACAGAATACATGTTGCTGAAACTTCTCTCCAATTGCTACACCATTGTTCGGCGCTATTTCGAACTCTGTACAGTAGTTGGGTTGAAGTTTGTTCAACACTGATTTCATACAACACAGGGTATTGTAGATCTTAAGAATCTGTAGTTAATAATTGGCCCATACTATCACTCAAAAATTTCTCTGTAGAAGAGTGCGTGACTCAGGTTGGCCATTTGAGAACATTACAACTGGAAATAATCGTCCACCAGGATCACTCTTCTGGGAGGGGTGGGTTGTGCCCACTTATCAGGTATATTATGTCCAAGCAGAAATCTCAATAGAATAGTAAAGTAGTAAAGCTTGTGGACAAAGTTTATGATAACCACAATGTTCCCCCCGCCGAGGATTCGTGGCATCAATAGTCAAACTTCTGTGTTGTGAGGGTGGTGTGTGGGGGAGGACTCAATGAAAGAGGGGGTGGTGAAAAAACAGGACTCACCATTGGACCCCTTCTTGAAAAAAGTTTAGTGTCATCAATCAAAGTCAACGGGCAATTTTTCAAATATTGAAGGGCCATGACCACTCATCTCCTCCTCCTCTTCCATGGCAGAGCGTAACGACAAAATTTGTCATGAGGGGGGGGGGGGGGTGGGGGGGGGGGGGGTGTTTGAGGTCCGGAACACCAAGAGAAGTGGTGCCCTCATAAATAGCCTCAACTCCTCCCTATAGGCAAATAAGTAACAATTTTATGGGCCCAGAAACAGGCTGCTGCATATTGGCTAAATAACCAGCTGCAACACATCTACTGAACTGCAAAAGCTTTTGTGTTAAAAATTTATTGCATCACCTTGGGTCATGGGGGGTTCGGTTCTGACCCCCAGACCCACACCCCACTTGCACCCTCTACCCACCCCCTGTCACTGCAATCTCCCTCATACCCACCCCATGTTGCCCCCCCCCATGGTATGCCGCTTGCGCTGTGCCCTGACCTGCCCAAGTTAACAGCTGGACCTGCATCACATCAAAGCATGATATCAGATGAAGCATCACATAAACCATCAACATTCTATTTGCTTTAGTAACCTAGGTTCTTCTTCAATAACTATAGATTAATGAAGTGAGTTTTAGATTTCCGGATAGTGTTCTGGCTAATGGTTTTCAAACTGGGAGCCCACAACATTTCATCTAGAACCCCAAAGATTTTGAACCTAGAAGAGCCAGTAGTGTGAATTGTACCATATTAAAACCTAAAAGACAAGTCAGCGTACAATTAAGTGTTTTAATGTGTGAATGAAAATGCACGCCCGCTGCAGGCAATTTGTTTTTCAAATAAGGTTGCAGTAAAGTTATTCAGGTTTATTCAGAGTCTGCAATCATCTCGACGTCAACCAATTTGAGGAATACCAAAGGTTTGAAGACCTCCCTTCCAGAAGTATCTCAGCTGACTTTTTCCGGGAGCGCATTTGAACAATTTCTCGGCAATCCTGCACTTTAGAAATGACAACTATTTGATATTGTATGAGTAGGCATCAATTTTGCAAGATGAACATGAGCTAGATGAAGTCTAAAATCATCGCAATCGTGTCAAGACACATGCATACTTTTTGGAAGCATTTATTTTCACCATTTGTTACTACCAATGTGAGGCTTAACTGATGGAATGTATCTCACTGAGTAAAAACATCAAGACATTTTAGGTATTCTAATCAATGTGAATCTCTCCCACCAAGGCTTCGGACAGAGACCTGCAGATGAATACACACAGAAAGCTCTGAGACAAGTGTGAAGGAAAGGCACATCAGGCCCTCCCCCCCCCCCTCAAAAAAAAAAATGAAACAGAATGCCCCGAAATTGTGCAAACCTGCAATCTGAGGGTCCTCATGAAGCCTGCCTCACACTGTACGGAATGAGCTGACCACAAGGCTCAGCATAGTGTGAGGTAGGCTTTAGACCGAGTACGCTTTAGAACACTATGTGCCAACCTGTTAGGCTTTTCTCAATGCACAAAAAGCCTCCTCCTAGTGGACTAACATGACTAGATCTGATAATGATAGATATAGACCTATAGGTCACTATGCAGCCAAGTTAAAACTGGTTCTGCAGGCATCATTGGAAGAGTTCCCCTGACCCTTGACCCTGTACCCCAAATGTAGAGTCCATGTAATCATCATGGGGAATCCATGTGTGCCCTTCATCCATCCAGGTGGGGTTGAGTTATTGTGGCCCAAGTCAGGCGTAACACCCCACACACACACTGACCTTACTGCTAGAATCAAATCAGGTTTTTTTGACCATATAGGTAAAAAGTCTGTAGCAAAACCCTGATAGACGGCACGCAACTAAGCAGGGTAAACCTTACAGGAAGTAGCATGAAACCTTACAGGGCATAGGGGTCATGGTCAAATAAGGGACGCAGAGACCAGGGGTGACCTACTTTCCACAGAAAATCCCTGTTTGTGGATTCTGACATGAACTCAGGGTTTTCTTTTGATACAAGGGGCATAGATTCCTCTCCCATCTCCTGCATCGAGGCTGATGGCTTCAAATGAGCAAGTAAACCCCCGATGCTATAAAACCTTGCGACATGCATTATTACATCCACTGCAGTGTCAGGCTGCTCCAAAGACATTGAAATAGTGCATGTGAGGTCAACTTTTTTACCCAGTGTGATCAACTGAAGAACTTGTGCTATTTGCCCCCAAAAATTGCCCCTAGTCTGGTCCAAAATTGGGACCCATGGGTTATTGATGCATTCATGGAGCATAATAGCCCCTGCATGGGTCCCTGTTTTTATCGTGACCCCCCGCATGGAATGACCCCCCCGGTATTGTACCAGGCGAGGCCCATTCAAAACCATAACTCAGGCAAAGTGCCTAATTTTTGTCTGTTGTCTCTGGGCATGATCGAATTCCTACTCTACTAGAACTTAGCGTTATTAAAACAGTACCCCTATCATCCATCATTTTTCAGCCTAAATCCAGAATAAATATGGGCATCCCTGAGCATTTGGAGGGAGGGGGCATCAACCTAGACGATCGGGCACGAACCTTCACAGGGAACACTGTTTGAATCTTATTCACTTTTCTTCCTTTCCTAATATTTCTTCAATCTTTCTACAGACAAAATACTATAATAATACCCACTGTAACTGACAACTTTAAACTCTCTCTGACCATCCCATTACCGTTGATTATGCACATTCCTGCCATTTTCTGGCCAAGCTTGAAATCAACCCCGTTCTCCATCTTTGGCCGCCACCCTCTTGGATGTTTGTCCGGCTGCATGCTCCAAGGACCTGAAATGAAAGTGTATAATTGTGATTTGCCAGAGTTTCTCACATAAAGACAACATGTTTTTTTATTATTCATCTGAATTTTATCAAGAAGCTGAATATGGCTTGTTCAAACACCCTGCTGTATTGTTTGTGGATAAGGTGCGTTCTTTCGAGGTTGTGACTTTGTAATTACCAGTGATTGAACACAAACCGTATGGTTCTCCCAACCGTTGTGGGTAACGCAGTCATGAACGCGCCCCTCGGTTTTTTGTCTGCTCTAACCTGAATAGCTACCAAATTTTTGAAAGAACACAACCATGATCTAATCACTTTACTCCTCTTCTCGACTATCCTCAGATGATATTGAGGCAGGAGTGGTAACTTCCCCAAACTCCTTCCTTGACCACCATTTCTTTCTCAATCCCCTCCAAGACGACCGTTGAATGCCCGAATCTGACCCACTTTCTTGGAACCCGGGGATCGGAAGGCCTCATCGAGTTTAAAACGTTACTGCTCACAGCCAACCACAAAGATACATGCAAATATCCAGCAACAAACCACAGATTAGTCCACTTCATTACAATGAACCATGAGGGGAAGACCACGGTCTTTCGCCCCTTGCAAGGGTAGCCAACCCAGCTTTTTTTGCTTCCCCTGCTAGCAGGAGCTTCCGACTCCAGCAATGGTAATCTGCTTATGAGTCCTGTTCTGCCTTCATCATTCCACGATCATGATCTATCTTGAAAACTCTGGCGATTTATACAACATGTGCAGATTCAAATGCAGATTCAACAATTAAAATACGTTCGAGGCATGGCACAATACACTGCCTCATTCCCCCGCTTTCAATAGAAACCAAAGAATGTTTGCCGATTGTGTAAGTATGACCTCATTATTTAGAATGCTGAAGATGCTTTCGAGCTTGTCGCAATACACATGATTCACAAACTTTCAAAGGACCATAAAACTCAGAATGGAACGTCGTATGAACTTCAGCTTGGACTAACGCATTTTCAGTTGTTTCTCCAGCTACATATTAGCCTCTTTTTAATTCATCCTCCTGCAGTTGTCCTTTAAGCTACTGACAAATGACTGTATCAGTTAATCTGCGTTTTCCATGGCACGCGGGCGGGCGGGCGTTTTCTCGAGTCAACGCACCTCTTCTCACTTTAGTGTGTTCCGCCTAAATAATATACCGATGTAGCCCACTATTATTATTAATGTTATTATTATTGTGTTGTTATTATTATTATTATAGTTATTATTATTATTATCATTTCACATTATTTTATTTTTTTATCGAAACACCGGACCAGGTGTGACTAGTGTTTAAACCTAAACACCCGGTGGTTTTCATTTTCTGAAACCATTGTTTCCTAAATGTCACAGATTTACGGCCCACTATAAAAACTTCACACAAATTGAAGGTTTTGAAGATTAAATTAGCACAAAGTTTACATAGCATCAGTTCAACATGTAAATATGCGTTCAAGTAGGTGTCTGGCCATTGAATATAGACACACTGATAAAATCCTCATCCCTATTTGTTGAAACAGTATGAATGTTTTTTGGAACTTATTTGAACCTCAAATTGAATTGTCCTCTACTCTCCATTATCCCGGCTTCAACCCGTTAAGATTGGCAGGGAAATCCCCGGGACTTGATTACGAATAACCCACGCGGTACGCGGGGGCGGGGCGTAAAACATCGCTACCCGAGACGATTCAAGGAAAAACGCCCGCGCCGCGTTCCTGGAAACGCGGCTTTTTATTGAACTTGATATAATTCGTGTTTATTATAAGAGAAAGATTATAGATTCTTTACCTATCCTCACTGAGAGAACATCTGCAAGTTTTCTTGGGCATGGTGGGTCAGAAGTCTCCATAGATTGACACCTTTCATCAGCAGACATTCACTCACTTGTTGATCTGCAGCAATCTGCCAATTGAGTTCAAAACAAAATGCAACACGTCGTCTCGTAGTGAAATGCCAACAAATTCTCCAACTCTATTTAAGTTTGAGGTAAGACTACATAACCAAGCACTCAGCAACAATTGTAATGGGGGTGGTTACGGACAGACAGCAATGTTCTTAAATGCCAGTATTCCGTACAGCACTAAACACTTCCCTTGTAACATACCCAAGTATTGATGAGAATTGTCCATCTCTTTGAACTGGATTAAGCCAGTACCCGCACGACAAATTTATGCAAATATGAACCCACAAAAATATGAAGTAGCCTGATGTGAACAAACAAACAACCCCTTCCATCCCAATATCTAATCGTAGTCTGCTCCCACTGATGGTTTTCATGTTTATCACAACTAGCTTGTGCCACTCAAACTGTAAACAACGTTAACCCAGCTATTGTATACCATTAAAAAAATTGCACTAGTCGGTCATCCTCAAGTGGATTCCTGAACCCACTATCGGCTCTTTTCTCTGCTTGCTCTTTTCCTCTCGACAAATTTAACATTGGAATCCCCCCTCAAAATTGAAGTAGCTGAATGTGACACCCTTATCCCAATATCTAATCAATATGTTTGCTCAACCTGACGGTTCACTTGTACTTATTAGCCTAGGCTTGTGCCATCAAACTGTTAAACAACAGTAACCTAGCTATTGTATACCATTTACAAAAAAATTTTTGCACTAGTCAAGCCCATCCTCAAGTGGATTCATGACCACTAATCTGGCCTTTTTCTCGATCAGTGGTTTGCACTCAGTTAAGTTTTCAACCAATTGATTTAAGAGGTCCAAGAGAGCGCGAATCCAAGTTTGCAATTATAACAGCAGCCAGCAAAAATCTGAAATTAATTGAGGTGGATATAGTAGTTTGGCCAGCCTTGAGTGTGCCACCTAAAAAATCCATATTTATTGCCAATTTCCAAATTCAGAAGGACCGATTACGACAATGTCTTAACCAAGTTTTGTGAAATGTCAAGTGACTGAATTACAAATTAGAAAGACAGAACTCTACTTCCCTGATGACCCCATTATTTAATTTAAATATCAACAAAGACCAACAGTGGAGCACACTCAATGTTTCATGGGCAATCCAACGAACTTAAGAAGTTGCAAAAATTAGGCAATTTACTCTACTCATTAATTTGTGACTTTGTGCCCAAAATCTAATCAGGATTGGTTACCCAACCTCGATAACAGTTTACTGTGTTGAGGAGCCATTTTTTGTGCCTCAGACTCACACGGCCACGAAAATTATGGACCTGGCCTTGGTCTTGGCCTCGAGGAAGACACAATCGTTTGTGCATCCACAAGCTTTCTCACGAGCTCAAAGTGTACAAATAGTTAGCCATTCCACCGACAGGGCCATGTCGGCCGCTACTGTGTTCGGTGCTCAGTGGCCCTAAGCCATGGACTGTGCGTTGTGAGGGGACAGCCAAAAAACATTACATTTAAAATATGTGTGTTTGAGTGGGTTTTTATGGGATGAATACAAACAGCTGGCGTAGAATGTCCAGCCGATAATATTATGAACCTCTAGGGCCATGGGTATGATACCAGTTAGTGATGGGGCATTAACGAGTAGGAGAGGTTATTTCGGGAAGAAAATCTTTGGGATAGTGTTTCCTATCAATCACAATGCGTATTCCCCATCAGTCACAATAAAATATTCAAGAATGCTGAATAAGGAAGCGATGAACTTATAGGCCCATGTGTATGTTAACAGAAGTATAGCACATTACAGGAGAGGGTAACTTTCGGGAAAAATTTCCAACAAATTCTTTGGGATGGTGTGTCCCTACAATCACGATGCTAATTCCCCTCAGCCACACTCACCATTTATCAGAATGCTGTAATACTGCGACGGGTAGCTCAGTCCCAGTGGTTAGAGCTCCCGGCTACAAAACCATTGATTGTGTGTTGGAGGCCATTGGACGCCTCAAGGACTGTTACGCATGGCTGTTGGTAATGCATGTCTCTGAAATTTCCACCTCACCCACGTTGTCGAAGGGGTACCTTGTGAGGGGCGTGTGGGGAGTAGGAGTATCGAGCACATACATGGCTTGCGCCTGTCTGATATTGGGGAGTCTCCCCGGGGGGGGACATGGTGACGAGTGACGTCGTAGGCCTACTGCAATGGTTGCGTCGGGGATCGAGACAAGCAGGCGGGGTGTGTGCCTGAATGGTACGGGTGTTGTGTGACAAGTCGCTATTGATCAGGGATAATTTGTAATATGTGAAAGCGATGTGAGGCTGGAAAAGCGCTAATATAAGAACAAGATAGTTATTACATATTTTGTTGTTGCAACTTGTGGGGCTAATTAGGCGTGGTCAGTCAATGATGAAGTGCACAAGATATAGGCACGTGTCAAAAAAAAAAAAATTCAGTTGGGAAGATCATTGTATTTGCAGATGAGCAACTGAACCAGTCATCTGTGTAGACCTCTCTGTTCATTAGTCCATGGGACTTTCTTTATGATCAGGTTAAAACTTGTCCCAATGGCTGCCTCTTCTCTGAGGCAAGGGTCAGATAGGATGTGTGTTTTTTCCGTCGTATGATTACATTTCAAATCAAAATGAATTAATAGACTATCCGAATACTTTTTCATTCACAGGCCTCCTCAATTGAGCTTCATATAAGGGTAAAGATCTGTATGCAGTTCCCAATTTCAAGATGAGACAGTTGTGCTGGTTAACAATTCACCAGTTTTTTGTATTCATCTCAATTTGAAGAACTAATAAAATAGTAAAGTCATGTCTAAGTTTTAGAGAAGTGGAAAAAGTGTGCTCGATTTTATTCTTCAAGGTAGCGTCGGCCTACATACAATTCTCCCCCCCTTAAAATTTTACCTTTGTTTAAAATAGGCTCAGCCAAGCCTCGGCCCTCAGGACTTGGCCTCGAACGAGATGCTCAGCGTTGGAGTGATGGCCGCGCGTCCTCATGAAGACGCGGCCTCCGACTAACGTAACAAAAACACTGGCCATTTATACCATAGGCGTACCAATGAGCTTTACCCACCCCTGGTCCCACCCCCGGTTGTCACCCCACCCCCCACCACCCCCCTCCCCCATGAAAAAGTCACATCTTCATTAACAGATCGAACGCCATTAATGACATGAGGCAAAAAGTCCGCTCCATAGATAATCCCAGCCTTCCTTCTAATTACGTACTGCTGTGTATGGCAAATCAATGCCGTTGTTTACGCAGAAACACGCTGGGAGTAAAAAAATCAATACTGTATTTAGTGTTGAGACTCTGCGAGTTGCACCCTCGTAGCAACTGCGGTCACATAGCAGCAGTGTGGTGGGGTTGGGATTTCCAAATTGCGACCGCCACTGTTCTACAAAGAAGTGTGGTGGGGTTGGATGCAGTCCGTTCCCAGGACCTATTCTGCCTAAAGGTCTGGATCACAATTTTTTTCACAATTGGGTATCCCCCCTGTTTTCCGATTAATCTGGCTTGCGTATGTTGTTTATTTAGTGTACTTGAGTGCAACTGAAATGAAAAGATTTTTCCCGCCAAATGACCCCCAAATTCACTAATTATTTCGATGATGATCTGATAGTATCGGAAAATATCTCTGAAGTTTCCGTATAATTATTTAATAAATATTCAGGGCCAACCTACCAACTCGATAACATACCGCAAATTGAATTTTTCAAAGAATAGTGATCTCAAAAACTGTAACAGAATTATAGCAGCATCATTCCTTACGTTCGAAAAAAATTGATGGCCTTAAATTGGAAATTAAATGTATAAGAATTATTTCAATTTACTTACTTAATATAATTGGATCGACGTTCGCTTAGTAGCTTTGGACATAGCTAGTGGGACTTCGATTTTCTGGGTAGCGACGCCATGATTTGGCCTCCTCAACTCCCGAAGAAGAAGCCTCGATTGTGCAATTTTTTAACGTTCGTCATTAACATTCGGCAGAGAACTCATAACCTTCGTGGAATTCAGTAATATAGCATTTCAATGTTTTTGATTAGTGTGTTTTCCCGTATATGACCTCGGACTTGCCCTGCACAGGGGTCACTAAAGTTCACGTTATCGGTACCTGCGACTGCATTACGTTAGATATTCATTCATGACCACCTTTAATAGGAGAAGCCTATTCACTGATCCGATAACGCGCAAAATGCCTACGTCACAGCGCATACCACCTACTGCGTCAGAGGTGTAAACGAAGTAACCTGTACAAATTCAATCTTCTCTTGACTCGCGTATCAAGCTTTTGGGGAGATTCATGTAACCGTTGTCTTGTCTTCCAGTCCCATGGTAAGTTGAAATAGTTTCATGAATACTTGTACTGTACCCTTGCAGAAAATTGCCACACGCACACTACCAACCGTGAGTAATTCGACTGCAAAGCTTAGGATAAGCCCTTCATCGTCGACGAATACATAGGCCACTGTTCTACACTCACTGACGTACGGTCGAACCCATGGATCGTGGACAAATCACAGTTTTCAGCACCCAAGAAGTATCTTGGCACTATTTTGTTGAGATCTTGGACAAGTTTACACCCACTGACGTAACGTCGCCATAACGGCGATTCCTCAATCCGACTGACGAATCAAAACCTTCCCCGCACTTCAGCAGTTCAAGACCAGAGGTGGCAGTGGACCCTGGTTGAGCCATACTATATCCTCTCTGCACCCAACTATCCTCCATCAATTCCCTTTGGGGGCGCTTTTGGGAGTACTCATGAAGAGAAGAAGATGATGCATGATGTTACTTAATAATACTGATCTTAATAACTGTCATAAAATCATCCATGACAACTGTAGTTCCTTCCTCAAATTCTTTTTGTTTCCACACACGAGTTACTAGACTAACACTCAGTCGTTCAACTATAACCTGCCATGTTGGTGCTGCTGGCACTCATACTTCCTCAGAAACCTCCATTTCCCGGTGGAAACAAGCTCCCCCTCGACTAGCCCAATTGGATCATGAAACAGTTTCCGAAACCGGGGCGATGGCGATTCGCCCCGAAATTAAAAAAGGCTCTCGACACATTTAGGGGGGCTAAAAAATATCAAACTATTGGGAAAATCAGCCCCTAAAAAAGTCTTCTGTCATTGGTATGTACGAAGCAATGGAATTCTGACTTTGCGCCAAATACCAATCGAAAATGTTTATGATTTCTGTGAATCCTGATCGATTTAGAGACCACTGTTTCATTTAGTGATCACGTCCCACGATAAAATATTCTCCAGTAGTCCACACATTGGGTACTTACTGCATTGACTCCCCACTTCAACAACCCCCACCCCATACACACGTAGTACGCCACTTACACTCGCAAGCGACGCAGCGGTGGCCGCGCCGGATCTCTCGGGATCGATCGACAGCATGCAGTCGAGTCTAGTCTTTGAATAAAACCCAATCAAAGAAATCCTTTTATTGACTGCGCGTAAGGTCCCTGCCCAATTCATCACCAGAAAACCGTGGTTTTGTAGGGAGTTCTCAAATTTATTTGGGATTTCTTAGCATTATTATTTAATCGTAACACTACACGCCGAAACTTGTGTAATTGATATAATTCTTGCAAGAAAGGTATAGAGCGGATACAGCTGATTTGTCCAAATCAACCTAAAACACCCAAATTGAATGAAATTATGACCACAAATTTCCGGAAATTGCTTGGGTGGGCCTAATGGTAAATTTGCCTGTGCTGCAGTGTTTAGTTAGATACACGTTTTTTTCCCCGAACTTGATTTTGATCGTAGCTATCATTTCCCCACTGTCACTCCAAGACATGTACATATGACAGAATTAGCACATTGTCGCATGTTACTGGCACTCCAGAAAACCAAAATGATAATGATTTTGAGTAATCTCACAGAGCGGCACCCAAGAATTAATTGGTTAGATTTGGAGTATCTAGTTTGGGAGTGGCTCGGTTTGCAGTACCTGCAAGTAGTTAGGATACACGTTTTTCTCGAACTTAATTTGTGTCGTAGCTATCATTCCCTCACTTGTCACCTCCAAGACATAAACAATATGCAGGATTACACATGGACATTGTTTACGGGGCCTTCAGAAAACCAGCATAATAGTTGAATTTTGGGTGAAATCTCACATATCGGACCTAAGAATTAATGGTTAGATAATTTGGGAAGTCTCTAGGGTTTTGGGATGTCTATCTACAGGTCTAGGCTTGTCAGTATATCCTTAATCTACCCCCCGAGCCATCCGTTATTGCAAATACAGATTCGGATTGGGCTAATCCCAATCACGTAGCAGACTATTATTTTTGCAATAACAGTCGCGTTCAGATAATCACAGCAAATCGAATACTTGCTCGATTTGCTGAGTTTTAAGTCAAATCGCAGTACTTTTTGAACGCGAATGTAAGTTTTGCGTGAGCTTTGGAAGTTTATGTTTAAACGCGCAGATCCGGCTTTCGGTATACACGCGCTTCAGAGGGCATATTGCCTCAACGGAATACAACCAGGCGAAACGACGCGTCGCTCGTTGCATGGAGAACGCCATGTTCACAAGACGCGCAGAACCCTCCGGTTTGGCACGCGTGGTTTGTATTGCGTCTCCGTGGAAGTACGCACTGCACGCACTGCCAACTTTTGTGTATGGTACGCAATGCAATTTACTTCGAATCGAACTAACGCAATAAGTTACCCTAGCTGCTTTATTTACTGTTTAGAGACACAAAGATATAGATCTAGAGATATATATATCTCTATCGTTTGGATAATTCTTGATTTGCGCGGTTTGTAGAATAGGAATAAACAACGCATGCCAATCGACTTTCACCTCGACACCTCTGAATTTAAAAAGCTTAAATAACAACTCGGCTGCGCCTCGTCCGTTATTTACCTACATTCAGAGTCTCGACTGTTTATTCACCTGTGAAAGTCTCCATTGCCGTTTACTTTTCCTTAAATACCACAACAAGCAGCATTGCCTTATTCCTCTCTCCCTACTCCACATGTGAGGTCACTCCTCACATCATGATTTAAAACTTTGCGGCAAAAAGCCATTTACAGCCTTAGCTAGCTCAGCTAACGCACGAGAGGGTCCTGCTCTATATGGGTGGGGGGGGGGGATGGGCCTAGTGTCCCCAAAGTTACTGTGTACAGTGGGAAATCAAATGGGAGGGCCTTTTCTGTTGTCTCCAGGATTGCCACCCACGCAGCCTACATAACACCGTAGGCAGAGTCACCCGGTTTTTTATCATTAACATATTATTAAAGTAGCACCCCAAATGATTTAGAGTGGCAATTTTGTTCTGAAAAAATCCCAAAATCGAGAAGTATTTTACGAACCCTGACAAGAAACAATATCTTACTGTTTGTTTTGCCGTAGATTTTACTATTGTAACATTGCAGGTTGCAGCTAACGAGAGACCACATGATGCCTGGAAGCCATTGTCCACCCTCCGCAGGCTGTGCTTCCAATCACCCAGCCCCCTCTGGCAAGAGACAAATTTCCTCCCCCTCCTTGCTGACGGGCTCATTTAAGTGCCTCACCACAGTGGCATTCGGCCAAGTAAAGAAAAAAAGCAGTTTCTCTGTCCCCGCCCCCCGCCCTCCCCGCCCGCACGCGTTTTTAGATATTGGCAATTTCTTTTTTTTTGACAACTTCACTCGATAACTTCTTCAAATCTGGTTTTAAGGAAAAAGCTTACTACTGATTCCATGCAAACTATGTGAGGAACATTTTTGGGATGGCTTTTGGCCACTAGTCCTAGGGGGTATAACCCAGGGAAAAAAGAAAAAAAAGAAAGCCTCATGCCCTCATTCCAGAACTGCTGTAACCCGCGATACAGTACTAAATTGGGTTTTCTGTACTGTCTGAGAGCAAAAAAAAAAAAAAACGGCCCTCATGCCCAAACTTTCAGCGACGTTAGGACGAAGAAACTATTTTTTTTTTTTACTTGGCCTTACACAATTATGCAGTTTCATAGCCATTTTTAGGGTTATTTTGAAACACATTAAATGTGATTCAAGTAGCCCCCGAAGCTCTCAGTCGCCCCCGAAAATAGTTTTTTCGGGGGCGATTTTTTCTTTCAAAAAGTCCCCTGCAATTGAAAAAGTATTTCGGACCCTGATGAAAAACGGCCTTCAAGAGGGCAATTTCCACCTGGTGCCGGCATCAATAGTTTGCTCTCCTCTGCACACCGGCTATTTCCATCGAATGCCTGTTGTGTGCGCATTGGTGTTATCGCAACAAGAACAAGAAACCAAGACCTGGCCTAGCTAGGCTACATACTTGACGTGCATGCAATCGCAAGTGCCTGTCGGCCTGAGCCTAATTTCGATCATTCCTAAAAATCGGCAAGTTTATTTTTAGTTTCTGTGAATGTTCCGTTGTTTTTAATTAGCAGAGTTTGGCACTTTAAAATTGTAGCGTTTTGATCATCGTTTCTGACCATAAAGTTTCATAATATGCGTATAAACGTATTATTTTACCACAACTGTCCGAATTTTGTTTGGATGACCTTTCGGGTATGCTGTCTGCATTGTTATTTCCATGTTTCAATCTATGCGCTAGCTGGATTGCTGATGGGAGCGCCGAATAGCATGTTGCGGTGCATGTGGGATAGCTTTCGATGCATGCTGGTATCTTTCAGGGGGCATTTCTGTGTTACATGTGATGTAAAAACTTGTTATATTTCAAGTATCTTCCTCATTGCCGTGTATATTCCTCAAATTTAGTATGTTTGTCCTCGATCATTTTTTTCAAATTCAAATCGTTACCGATTCTAGAACTAAAATGTGCTAATT
Source organism: Sclerodactyla briareus (assembly GCA_026419785.1). NCBI lineage: Eukaryota > Metazoa > Echinodermata > Holothuroidea > Dendrochirotida > Sclerodactylidae > Sclerodactyla > Sclerodactyla briareus. The sequence goes on along the minus strand of JAODTK010002154.1, from coordinate 171,864 downwards.
TCCTCGACATGACATCAGTTTTTATTAAATCCCGCTGAAAATCCTAATTTTGGGCCCTTCCTAGATTGTGCCGACTCTTGTGCCCGCACTGACCTATACATGGGAAACGACACTTCCCTGGGCCCGTACAGGAGTAAGCATTATTCAACGTCCTAAAAATTGACAATGAATCCCGAAATTTACAAACTCAAGCAGGGGCGTAGACCTTTTGTTTTTGAAAGTGGGTGCATGAATTTCTAAGAGACTAATCTAAAGCGGGACGCACAATAGGTTTGGGCGCGGAGTTCAAGAAATTATTTTGCTCCTCACAAACCTGCCCAGACGCCCGTTAAACGGCCTTGAGGCGTTTTTTTGTTTATCATGTCGATGTGTGTTACTCAGCCTTTCCCAGAGACAATATGAATCGTTATCTACATTTTTGGATTGTTAAGAGATTGTTTGTAATTTTCTTCCTTCGTTGAAACGCTATTAAACATTTGATTAAGTTTTAAAATACGCTAAGAATCTAACTCTAGTAAAGTACAGACACCCTAACCGATTTATGTTTTAATGAGGGCAACCTCACCGACAGTCCAGTCACAAGGCAAATATACCAATCAGTGATAGGACGATCAAGTTACATGCGCATGGGCGTGTGATGGAGTTCCAGTTTTAAAATCGTCTAAACCAAACATTTCGTTCCTCGTCTCCGCGACCGATAGAAAGTTTCTCGGCCAGTTTTCTTCTGCACATTAAGTCACCGTCTAGTAGTTTTGGCGGTATGATGACAGTTTATTGGCTGTTGGCTAACTGAGTTCGAGCTCATCCTCTTCCAGCAGTTGGTCGCCTCAACTTATACAAATATTTTGTTGTGTAATAAAAGTGTAGAATTGTTCTAATATCATTGTCACAAAATAATTATGGGACTTGGCGCTAAAACTGGGGGGGGTTGGGGGGGAGATGTTTGTACGCCATCCCCCTACTCAAAATCGTGGGGGATCATCCCCTCGATCCCCCCCCCCCCCCCCGCCGCGATTTTATGGCCCGTTATCTCAAGAAATTTCAAATTGCGAAGGAAATGATCGATGTTCAGCCTTTCAATTCACGCCACAATCAGTTGACGTGTCTTTGAGCGTACAAGAAAAAAAAAAAAAAACTTCCGTCATACAGACCCCCACAGATTTCAGGGAGGGGCACTTCCCGGGCCTCATTGCTGTGGCAGTAAGTAGCAACATCACTGAAATTTCCGACCGAGAAAGACTTCCGCTGATCATAATTGCCCTTCCATTGGGTTAGAAAATGCCCGCATCTTGAAAAATTTGCCGTCTTGAAAAAATTTTCGGTTCGGTCCTGCGAATCAAAACAAATCGAGCCAGTCACCACTCGGCAGGAAATGTGTCATTTTTTCCGAGGTGTTTTCCGTCAAAACTTTTTGTCTAAAAATGTTCATGTCTCAGAATGGTTTTCCCGCGCTTATATAGTGCCATCGTCCAATAACGTAAACTCCATAGTCCATACGATTGTACAAAGATCCCCTGGCTATTGTTTTCTTGCTTCATCTTTTATCAAGAAGCAGCACGTAAGACCCGGGCGGAAGCAAAGCCCGTCTATTATAAACAATCAAGTGATTAGAAGTAGACTCAAACTCAAAAGGTGCCATCGGTTATGTGACAGTGTTAGGAAAATGGCAGTTGGATCCAGCTTGCGTGGGGGGACAAATTATCCTTGGGCCTTCCCAATATAATGCTAAGCACTACAGATACACGAATGGAGAAGAAGAAGAAGATATCACCCAAAATCTGAAAAGTTATTGTGGATGGCCTTCTTAATTATACACGAAACGGAAATTTTGGCATTTTGGCTTTCCGAGAAAATTTGAGCAACTGATTAGGAAAAGTGTCGGGCCTTTTTTGTTATCGCCTTACTTTACTTTTGATCGTAGGATTTTTCCACCATTCCACTATTTTTTTTTTTGGGGGGGGGGGCGGCATTTGATATTATGTCCCCCCCCCACCAAAATATGGGGACATGTCCCCTCCCCCCGTCCCCACCCCCCCCGTACGTCGCCCTGCTATACGATACGATAAATTAAATCGTACCGAACTTCAAGTTAAAAATATTTTACCCTTTTATCGGTACGATAAATTTATCGGATGCGATAAGTTCGCAATGCCGTGATACACTTGCGCAATTCTGCGAAAAGAATGGTAACTCCCAAACAGGATATTGGGGGAGTTTGGCGTGCAAATTGGGTTTTAGAGTGGCCAAATGGCAAGGGGTTTTGATGAATGTTTGTAGTGACGTATCCGGCGAAGACATTGGCCTCGGAATTAGCTTCTCGGCCCTTTTGCCGCCATGCATGGACCCTACGAAACCATTTTTTAGTTCGAATCCGGATGGCCCTCCCATAATACAATAGTATTGTGACCGTTGAGGTAATGGGGAGGTCATGTTGCGTCGCGGCCCCCCAGTATCGTTTTACGTGCACAGGCAGGAGATATGCGTTTGTTATAGTGAGTTGTCCGGGTGTGGGGAAAAGGGGAGGGGGTGTTGTGGCTGCTTGAGAGGGGGCGTGTAGTAGGGAGTTCACCCATGGGGGTGGATCCACAGCCCTGACGTATGACGGTAACTTCACAACCCTAACCCTCATGTGAAGAATGAGGCGGGAAATAAACAAGAGCAATTAAACGAAAAAGTATGGGGGGGGGGGGTCCCTAATCATGTCGATTCTAACGCGTACGCAGCAATTTAATGCTTGTAAGTTCAATGAGGAAAGTAGTAGGGTAACCAGGTGGCGCCGTAGGCTTATTTTTCACATGCTTGTTCTGAGCAGAGTAACCAAGCTCCAGTTTTCAGCTCATGAGTGAATTTACTCATTGGACTGAATGCCTTTCTGGCTACCTCACTTCGCCGTATTCTTGGATACCGATGCTAAACTGAGACTGGGGTCCAACGAAGGGAAAGGGTAGGCGGGGGATGGTGCGGTCAGCGGCCTGATTTGTGATCGTCAATCGCGGGTGATATGCTGCTTCAGTGTCCTTCCAGCATACTCTCCCCATAATTGATTGTGTTGTGGGCAGAATGGATCGTGAGGAAATTTATATAGATGACGTTCAGTAATGTCCAGAAAACGGTTTAAAATCAGTGCCCCTATTTGCGGTTGATGTCCCCACGACTAGAGAAAAGGCTGTAACTTGCTGTTGTTGCTTCAAAATGGGTCGATACCCACTATTTCAAGCCTCCTAAAAGTACTGAGGAAGACATCAAGCTTTGAAATTACATTCTTTGTATTCAAAAATTCTGTCGACCAGGCTTAGTCCAACGCCTTAATCGACAAATGGGAAAACTTGTGGCTTTTCTCAACCAAGATCCGCCCCACCACTTTTTATCCGATAGGTTAGGCGCCGAGACGTCCAATAAAAAAAAAAAAATTATTGGACTTTTCTCGGCGCCTAACATAACGCAGAAAATTGTGAGAATTTTAGCTGAGCAACGTTTTCCTTTTGGTCGCTTCAGGCGGTGGAATAGCCCTGGTCGTCAAGTTTTTTGAATACCAAGAAATTGTATTTCGAAGGCAATCGAAGCTTGGTGTTCTTTTCTCAGTACTTGTAGAGGCCTGGACGTCGCGCATTGACGATCCCGAATCAGACAGCTCGACCTCACCATCCCCGCCTACCCTTCGTTAGACCCCAGTCTTAATTAGCATCGGTATCCCCTACTACGCTAAAGTGAGTATCAGGAAGCATTCAGTCGATCGTGAGTCAATTCAGCCATTAGCTGAAAATTGGAGCTTTGTTATTCTGCTTCAGAACAAGCATTTGAAAATAATGCCTGTGTACCGCTACTTTCCTCACTGACCTACAAGACGAAACATTTCAACTTGTCGTTTGGTCCAACATTATCTCTGTTTGGCGTTCCATACTCTAGGCAGAATTGGCGCAGTTTATCACTGCATTGCGCAAGTTATCACATCCGATAAACTTACCTACGTAAAAGTTAAATATTTTCAACTTGACGTCCGATAAAAAAAATGTATCGTATCGTGTCGCACAAGTGTGATATTTCTGAGGGCTCCCGCAGTAACGGCCATTTCACACCGTACAACCGATTATATTCACAGGCTGTGTGGTTGTCAATCAAGTTTTTTTTTATTTTTATTGCAATCCAGATAAGGTAACATCACTCAAACGAGTAGGAATAAAATTATAAGCGTCTTAACACCAGACTACGCCAGCTTGCGCTGGTGCATTTGGGGCCATACGCGTTCCCATGGAAACGCCCACCGAATCAACTCTTGGTAATTTACAATCAGGAACGATGAACCAGTCAATATACATAGGGCATTGGGCAACCGGGGCCTGATAGGGGAATGGGAATTCACTCTCCACAGAAGACAGTCTCTTAAGTACCAAAAAAATTTCAATTCAAATAGAATTGCGTCTTGGGCCTTATCCTTGGATCTTAAGGAAACTTTTGACACTATTGACCACAATATCCTTCTCGCTAAATTGTACAATTACGGTATCCGTTGTATTGCTTGGAATGTCATACTCAGCTACCTAAATAATAGGAAACAACGCACGTATGTCAATGGATGTTATCCTTCAAGTTCCAAACGTTACATATTGCGACCCAGGGGTTCTGTTTAAGGTCCGTTGCTATTTCTTATGTACGTAAATATTGTCATTAGTATTTGTTCCTCATGATTCCCCTTAGACTTTTCGCTGACTGATACAAATGTCTTTTTTTCGACAGCAGTTGCAACTAATTTGTTTATAAAGCTCAGGATCGTTCTCGTCATGCTGAAGCTTGTTTGATCTAACAAACTACTTTGCATCTAGGGAGAACAAACTTCTCCATTTCCTTTCCACCCAACAACCATGTTCCTCACACCTGTCCTGAGCCACTTTAAACCTAAATGATATCCATATTTATAGACGAATGTGTTAAGTACTTGGTCTTTTTAATCGACGACCATTCATCCTTCAAGCAGCACATTGGTGTACTCCCCTCTGCAATGATCGTGCTAAGTTAATGGTATTTCTTTCGCCTTAGAGGCTTCTCTCACCACTTTCGGTCCTACTCTCAGCTATAATACATGCCCTTTATTGTCAAGTATCTCGTACGGTGTAGAAATTTATGGCATGACCCTCCTCCGACCTGAAGCCTTTCCAATCTTCAAGATGGGATCCTGAAAACTGCGACTTACAGACACCGGTCGCTACTCCACGATGCTCTTCACTACGATATTCTTTTTAAAGATTTGTTTGTTACTTATCAGTATGTAATATTATCTAACCTCTTGTATTTCTCGTGTCATTACCTTGTGCGTTTTCCCCCCTTTTTTTCTTCCGATGTTGGCGCACGCCAATAAAAAATGTTCTCCCTCCCCTCCTCAGTAAGCCGGACACAACTCTAACATGGCAAATTACTTTTGAACACCATTGCTTTAAGATATGGATGGTTTACCAACTTCTCGGATGTCACCACACGAGCCACCTTTAACACGTAATCTCAAGCTTACCTTATGATCAACATTCTCTCTATTTGTCTCCACTTGTTTGTAGTCTAATACTTTCCTTGTTTCAGTGTCTCTTCACTGATTCTAGTTTTCACCACCTGGTCACTAGCTCGATAGCTTTATAACTTGTTTTTCTAGTGCCCTGTCTGTTACCTTGTATTTTTGTATGGACGCAAATATTGAATTGACTTGTATAGGCGTACACTGATAAAAAAAACTCAAATTCTAACCCACGGGCCTTCAGATTCAATGTAGTTTTTATACAGCGGTAACTTTTTGTTTTTAACACAATTTTTTTTCTGCCAAATTCTCTTCGATTCCGGCCAATGGATGGCGCGTTCGCTACTAGTTGGTGGCCCTAATTTAGGTATATTGCCTCATAACTGAAACTAGGTGATATACATTTTTTTCCTCTTCCAGCTCTCATTTTTTTTCAATTAACACTAGCTGAATAGCGACGATTTCCTGTACGTAGGGGCAGACCTGGGATAAACGTTAGTTTTGCTGTTGTAGAATACTCTTTGTCAAAATTTTTCTACGCTTTCGCGTAGTCCTTTGATCCGAGACGGACCGTGACTGTAGACTCAAATTTTATTGCGCTTCTCACATAGATCTATATTTTAGGGCCCTCGATCATTACGTCCTAAATATGTTTTCCGTATATTGCTATTAACCACTGATATATCAATAGCGCGAAGGCACAACTATTTGGTTTATTGCACAACGAAGTTGAAGAGTGCAGCTACATCTCCAACCCAAGACTACGCTTCGCGCTTGTAGTTGGCCCCGCTTTAGTGTTGGGAAGGCACAGCCTAGGCCTACTACGTCTTGCTGTAATAAACGGCAGCTAGTCTTTCTTCTGCCCTCCCCATCAAACCACAATATGCATGCACTATACTGAGACCCAACCACTTTAACAACAAACACGGTGCCACCAGACCTCACGAACTCGTGATGGAGCAATCGGCAGGATCAATGAAAAAATCATCAAAAAGTATCGAAATTGGCAAAGAAATGTCAAAGTGACAATGCCCCGATCTTTGTTCGCTGAGTGCCCGTTTTTTTTTACGAGCAAAATGTTGTTTCCTTTCGCTGACTTCTCACAATTTGAGATTCGGGCTGTTTTCAAATGCCCCAGCAAATTGGAAAGAATTCTAATCCCATATCACCCATATGTCAAGAGCTAATACGCAAATATTTCGTGGATTTTTCCCTTGGTGTGTGGGGGGAGGGGGGGTCCTGCTTGACGCCAAACTGTCTGCAACTATATTCCTCCATGAACATCTGCTTCACACTCACATAATAGTTCCAGACGTGTCATCATTTTGGCCCAAGGAAGGCGTAGGGACGTCATAATGGGGGGGGGGGAGACTGGGGGAACGTGCCCCCTCGGAAACCATGTTGGAACAGATTGTGAACCTAAAATTGTCCTCTACTCTCCATTAGCCGCGTTCAAGCCGGTAAGATTGCAGCAGGGAAATTCTCGGGAATTGATTACGAAATACCACGCGGGACACGCGCGGGCCGGAAAATCGCTACAATGAACGATTCGAGAAAACGCCCGCCCGCCGTCCGCCCCGCCCGCCCGCCCGCGTGCATGGACCGGCTCCATGAAAATAACGATGAGCGATTTTTAGACGCCCCCCGCCCGCCCGCCCGCCCGCCCGCGTGCAATGGCAACAGCGGCTTAACTCTGTAATTTTTAGGGAAATCCCATGTCTAATTTGACCTACGTGACCTGAATCTCCGTCATGGGGTGTTTTTTTTTTCGGGACCCAACTTTTGTCCCACCCCACCTACCAATTTTCGTGTGAATCCTACTTAATCGTGTATTTTCGTGTACAACCCTGCGAAATAGAGGCAGCAGACATTCAGTGATTCCCACTTTCGACCTCATCCGGACTTCAATAGGGCGGACTGGTGTACCAAGTTTCATATCAATCGGAATAGCGTTAAAAAGTTATTGTCATTACGCCTAAAGTTCCAGTGGCGGGGCGGCGACGGCGGCTACACCTCCGAAACCGCATAACGCTCCCAACACTAGGAGTGTTGCGGGATAGACTACGCAGTTTGTGTGCACAGGTATCTGATGGAGTTTTCTGGTGGGGAGGGCCTATTGCACTGGTTGCACTTTTTTAGCTGCGGTGAAGCAGCTCTGCAGTCATCATGTCTCTCGTGTTCGCCGTTCGTTCTTTAGTCGCGCTATATGTTCGTCAGCTCATCATAACTTCTGAACCGTACATGCGATCAGGTTGGAAAATTTGAGGGTGGATGAAGCATGTCAGTGGCCCTACTAAGTGATAGGTGATTAGATTAATTAAATCAAATAATGGGTGGGACACAAGTGTGGGTAGGTGTCAAAATGTTTGGAACTGGAAATAATCCGTCTTCCCTTTTCTGGGCTTCAAAAATTCCACCCCCCCCCAGCACCACATTATACGAGAAGTGGTGCTAGTTCACGGTGGTTGCATGCTTGCATGGCTCACTTCCAATTGGTACGAGTTCAGAGAGGTACTCTCAAAAAAGATAATGCATCAAGATAATACCAACGAAGTTGCTAACTTACGGCACGAGTGAGCTATTAGCTGCATAGTTTAAATATTGTTAGCCCTAAGTGTTATTTTTTGGCTCAACCTGCTATGCTGGTTGAGCATTTGTGATGCCCATGTCATTCTATTATCTATCTCATTATATATCCAGTCTGTAAACTTTCGGTTTTGGGGCCACAGAATGTGTGCTTTGATGAATCTAGACAGACTTGTGGTCACAATTTTCATTGACTGATGGGTCATCATTGTCCACCTAAAGGTCAAAGGTCAAATGACATTGAAGGGGCACAAGGAGCCGATGAGTGGAAAAATGAAAAATGCTACTTTCTCACAAATTTGAGCACAGTGCTGATGTTCGGTCATAGTGATGGTTTAACAGCCGTTCTTTCGGGGGCCGGGTGTTCAGGATTTTTTTTTATTCAAGGTCCCCCTTGGGCCAAAGGGCCCATTTGTAGGAAATTTCACACAATTGGCATACTCGGAAGCTCTCCCTCCACACCGCTTCAATAATTGTCTTCAAAGTCATGTATGGTCATTGGGTGGAGGGGCCTAGGGGTGTTCCAAGAATATTGGCCTAGGCCCCAATTAGGTCCAGGGCCATTATATGAAATACGCAAAAATATTGATCTTCTAAAATTTGGTGCATAGTGCTGACAATTGGTCATAATGATGGTCTAACAGCCGTACCCTCGGTGTGTTCAGGAACTTTTTGATACAACGCGTCCCACTGGGGCCCGAGGGCCATTTTTATGAATTTTCATCACAATGGTACTTGAAAGGCATCTCTTCCACAAGCTTCAATTGATTCTCTTCAAAGTTCCATGTAATGGTCTATGGATAGAGGCCATTGGGGTGTCAGGAATTTTGGGCCTAGGGCCACTTTGGGCTCTAGAGCCCATTATATGGAAAATGCCGCAAAATCGTGTATCTCAACATCTTCTGTTGCACAGTGCTGTTGTTCGGTCATTTAATGCCGGCCTGATGGCCGGAAGATCAGGGTGTCCAGGATTGAGAACCAAGGGCCCCAGTGTGGGCTGGGGCCCATCATGTGGAATATGCAAATGCTTCTCCTATTACAAATTTTGTTGCAAAGTGCTAACTATGGTCATAATGATGGTCTAAGCCGTACCTCAGGTTGTTCAGGTATTTTTGGTCCAAGGTCCCACTTGGGCTGAGGGCGCATTTCCTGGAATATCACATAATAGTACTTGAAAGCATTCTCCTCCCACAAGCTTCAATTTTCTTCGAAGTTACTGTATTGTCCTTGAGTAGGGGGCCATGGGGGGGGGGGGTCAGTCTTTTGGGAACCAGGGCCAGTTCAGGCAAATGGGCCCAGGGTATTAGCTCAACAGCGATGAAGTTATATCGTCATGAGCCTCCAAACTCATAGGCGGCGCAAGCGGGGGGGGGGGGGGGGGGGGGACGCGTCCCCCAAAAATTCGATGGGGGGTCCGTCCCCCTAAAATTTGACCAATAAAATTGAAAAATTAACACCAACATCGACAATTAAATATCCTATCGATCTGCGGAACATGAAGGAATATAGACAATAGATTTATAACAAGCCTAAACAAATGTGAAACTAGTATCTTTTCTAAGTTCAACAATTGTTGCCCGGACCGAACCTGTTGCGGTTGGGGGTTGCCGATATTCGCAGCTGGTAGCGAAATCTGTAATCGAAGGGAAATATTACTCCGCCAGTTAGAGAAAGTGAAAAAACTTAGAAAAAGAAAGGAAACAACGAGTCCGCATTTTTGGCAATTACAAGTGATAACCGACTGACTGTAATGTTAGTTTCTTGACTAGGCCTACTTGATTATTCAAGATGGACAATATCACCGCTGTATCACGGTACAAGGCCACATACTCGGCCACAAACGTGGGGACACTTGAAAAAAAATAGTCCTTAGATGAAACATAGAAAAGTGACGCTTGCATTTTTGTTCAGCTTTATATGTCATGAAGACAAATACCCCAAATGACATGATGTGAATGACTTTATCATTACTATCTTGCAGTAATGGCTTTAGGTGTTACGTACGTCAAATAAAAGACACCAACACAGCATAATTTATGTATCGGAACGTATTACTGTAAAATTTGATATACATTTGCGTACGATATGTGGCGATACAAACAGTAATATATTTTTAAACCTTGATCCCTTGTTTGTTACACACTTCACCACCAAGTTGAAAAAGGTCTTACGTACGTTTCAATGACACCACTTTTGGTGTCTCTACACGTACGTACTATTTTTTTCACTAGTTGGTCAACTATTGTAAATGGCGGAGAAACAAAGTGCTAAAACTGTGTTAATCTGTTTGGTTCGTCCCCCTACGGGAGTCGACTAAACCCCCTAACAGACTGCAAGCCGATACGCTAACCACTTGACCACAGTGGGATGGCCACTAGGGCTGGAAAGGGGATACCTGGGTGAGCAACATAATTACTAGTCTCGATCATTACATTGGAAATTCACCGTAATGAATCGAAGAAGTGTGGTGTGACATCCCTTTCCCCGGCTCTCCCTCATCGCGAATTGCCGTCTCCAAACCCATCTGGTGTGCATTATCATTCTTCATACATCCATTTTATTAATACTACCATTTTTGCAGACATGACCGCCACGTTTTATAACTGGGTACATATAGCTACAACGCTCAGAAGTTTCGTTTCCGGCCATCTGGGAGTTTGCAAAACCCAAACTTTCTTTCTCACTCTCCGTGCCAACCATGGTGGCGCTCCCTTTAGATAGTACATACATCAATCACAAAATTTTGGTCTGTCGTCCCCCCCTAAATTTGTAGGCTCCGCCGCCACTGTGCTCACTCAGTGGTCATCAACGGTCCAGTAAAACGGAACCATGCACAACTCCAATAGCACATCATACCAGTGCACTCACTATAAAGAAATCGCCCGGGTTGCAATGAAAGAGAACCTCATTGGTTCTCTAGTTTACACTAAATCACTACCGTGTGGTAATCCTGAGTTCCACGTATTTGATGTAGTGTTACGCGGCCCCGATATATACTCGGTAATTATCCCCATACTGTTCGAAATTAGGTTATAGTGTGTTCAAAAAATTACATTTACCTTTTATTTTTTAGCCTGATAGCGATTTATTTTTGGATTTTTGCTATGTACCCCTGAATATATCCAGTATGTATCGGATGGTGTGGTTCAGGTGTAAAACCTTGATATCCAGTTTCTGCGAAATATGTTGCGTGAGCTTGTCTTCTCCATACTGTCAAGTTTAAGGCCTATGACCTACTTTGCTAGGCCTAGTCCAAGCCAGACTATACCATTGTAGCCTGCATTCAGCTCGTAAGCCCTTTACTTTAATTTTGGCATCAATTTACAAGTTCATAAAAGGGTTCGGCCAACGACTTGGGGGGGGGGGGGGGTTAGGTGAATCTGTGACCGGACAATCCCACCCGGACAATTTCCACCCGGACAATTCCCCCCCACGGAATGTATTTTATGCTCAGAATTAGGGTTAGGGTCACGTTTGGTGGGAATGTCCGGGTGGGAATTGTCCGGATGGGAGTTGTCCGGCAACCGGTGAATCATTGCCAGGCCGGTCAGGAAGGACGTTATATTACGTGGCACTGCATACTGATTCCATGCCTGGATGACATTTTAAACACTAATTATTGTTAGTTTATAGATGAAAAATTGTGTCAGTGTTCAAGATAACAATTACGGATTGTGAACCTTAATTTTTATCCAGGTGCCTAAAAGAAGTATTTTGTTTATTCTTCCTTTTTTTTTTAGTTTTAGCTAGAACCGCTGCAGTTCAGATAATATCCATTTTTATGCTTCCAACTTTTTAGTAGCCTGGTGTACATTGCAAAATTCTGCTCAGGCTTTTGCCTTTAGTTCACAAAGTAGTGGAAGACTAAATTTACGTACTGGACCAGGCTGCATGTGCTCTGCTTTCGATCTTCAGTCCCATAGTGCTAGAACCACATCTTGTTAGCCCCTATATTTGTTGTCCATGCAGAGCTTCACACATACAGTGACAGTTCTGTAAGTGCCAGTACAGTCCTATGTCTAGAAATTTTCACAGTCAGTTGGCCAGTAGCCTATGACATGGGAAGACACTGGTAAGACACACCTTCACTGTGAACAAAGGCAGGCGTGAATGGGTCCTGCCCCTGGGCCAATCATTTTTCACCCTTACGTGACAGATTTGAGCAGAGATTTCATCATGCAGGCACTTATCTGTATATTGAAGTGGTGTAGTGTTGAAAACTCGAGGGCTTTTTGCCTTTTTTAAACTTGGGCATGCGATACAGCCACCTTACCTGTCCCGCACAGTATGCATCAGAAGATAGCTATCGGCCAAGTTAAAACATAAAAACATGTTTAGCGTCCGCTTTTTCTAAACATTATAGGAGCGGCCCCCTTTTTTTTTTTTTGGCGACCAGACCATTGCTTATCAATATGTTTATAATACAGATTGGTGTCCCACATGTAGCTCGAACTAATACTAATAGCCATTCATAATCAGAAATTGCCTGATAGACATTTCTCATGAAATGTAACAAGAGAAATACCAGACTTAGACAGGTTTGAAAAGAGGAAATGAAGCGGGTCGAAGCAGGGTTTTTTGCCACTTTACCATTCTCAGAGGAGGCGGCCTCTTTTATTCCTTTTTATTTTATGGTTCTACAGGGTCCACTAACCTAACATGCTTCAAATTGTTCCTTTGTCAGAGCAAACTGATTCCATGGAGGTTAGACTTTCAAACATATTCTTTTCAAAAGAAGTTATGGCCTGAATGAAGAAAACAAAAGAGAAAATTCCAGAATCCTCCAAAAAAGGAGGCGGGTCAGGGCGCTAAACATACTTTTTTTTTTTTTTTTTTTTCCTAATAAGATGGATTAGCTTGGTTAGTAGAGTCTGAACATTTGGATTCTAATATTTTGCCTACATGCGGATTTCCATGTCAATGATGTGCTCAAGCGCTTTACAGATACGGTATACCTGATCGCAGGGAAGCTGGCTTGCGCCTCAGCAATTCGGGAGAGTACAGTATAGAAACCTTTTCTTCGTGAACTTCACTGGTTCCCAGAGAAAGAGCACACACTTTGCAAACATTCTTGCTCTTGCTCTCTCTTCCTCCTTCTGGCGCATTGAAACCTTTGTATTTTGTGCCTTATAAATTACTATTAGCAATGGCATCCAATTAGGTGCAGATTGTACTCAAATTTTCCTCCACAGGAATGAGGCAGTGGAGATGATACTCCTTGCCCAAGGTCACATCAGAAAAGTCAGTCAGGCATACATAATAAAAAAATTTTTTTTGGAGTGATATGGTTGTCAATAGTTTTCATGCTTTTGGTTTTTCAGATTAGAGATAAATCCACAATGTTGATATAGCGAAAAGCCTGCATGCATTTGTTACTTGATTTTTTATTGTGAAACTTCCACAGTGCACTTTTATTCCCTATCTTATCAATCAAATAATAAACTGAATAAACGTTTTTGTTGATTATAGTTTTCAAAACAAAATGCTCTCAATATAAGTATTAATCAGTCCGAATTTTTAAAATTGACTATAAACAGCGGTTCTTAATTTTATACACTGACACCCTTAATCAATCTGTCTACTACTGTGCTACGACAAGAATGGCTAAAAACACCCTAATGTTCATAGTGTGACTACTTCTTAACTCTACGTCTAAATTATTCATGACGATGAAGACCGTGGTGTCTCTAATGATACTTACTAACATTAACAATTTCATACTACGTATTCAGGGCTCACCTAGCCTTGGCAATCTAATGATAACGCGCCTAGCCTATAGGCCAGAAAAATTCGATATTTCATATATGTGGTGTATTTCCACCAAATCCTGATATTTTGTTCTTGTATTCTACTTTCACATAAAATTGCAGAAATCTTATTGAAATCCGATTTGTTCAACTCAAATCACGCAATTATTTCGGTTTTTTGCTCAATACTGTAGTGTTCCATGAAGCCGCCGAGCCTTCACTGTTTATCATGGTAGGCTGTGTTTCGGCGATCAAAAAAACGACCTTATTTGAGTTAGAAAATCGAATTTCAATCAGAATCCCTGCAATTTTGATGTGAAGTAGAATACCAAGAACGAAATATCAGGATTCGATGGAGATAAACCTACAAATGAGTGAATTATCATAATTTTTTCGGTGCGTTATGATGCTAACACAAAGGGGTCCTGTGAAATGAGTTTGCAATTTGCCTATATACTGGTCCCCTGAAGTAACTAGAAAATGTCGGGCGGGTAACCGCCAGACGTTATTATATATCCCCGCATCTCTTATAAAGAAATTTGCGTCGACATGAAAACCGGACAACAATATTCTGGAAGAAGAAATTTAAGAATTGTGAAGCGACAACCGTGTACAGGTAAAGGGTCATGCCTAAGCACTTGTTAATTGTATAGGGCACCCAACAGCCCCGCGACAAGGGGCGTCCTTAATAAGCACATTATTCAGATCGACCTTTAACAACATGACAACCGACAGAGGTCAAATTCGGTTCAGAGGTCCACACATGCAGCGTCAACATTATACACAATGGTGAACCATCCAGCCTTCGCAGAAGATAGTCAATTCTCCGAGTATAGACAAAAAACAGTTTTTGACCCCTGAGGGACCCCGAATGACCTTAATGATATGACAGTTTTTATGAGAATTGTTACTCTCCATGTGAACATCACTCCTAGGAGCATTTTGCATTTGATGAACCCACCCAGTGCTATTGCCGAAAAAAAAGTACGAAATACAGTTTTGACCCCTAAGTGACCTGTAATGACCCTTGCAATGAATGGCGGTGTATGAAAATTGTTACACCCCATGTGAGCATCCACTCCTAAGAGCCACAGTGATTCCAATGAACTTCCAATGTATTGCGAAAAAGTAGATTTATAACAATTGAACTTGGACCCCTTGTAACTACCACAAAGTATATGCGTCCGATCGAAGCGAGGAGTGTGTCCCTCATGAGCACACAAAAGCGCTCTCTCACATATCTAAAAATAACCAGTTGCTACTTTTTTTTTTTTTGCCCGAACTTCCTTAAATAAGCACATTTGTCAAGATTCGATTCGACCTTAAAACACATGACCACCCGACATAGGTCAAATTCATGTCAGAGGTCAACACACATCAGGTCCCATCAATCACAAGGGTGAACCAGCCAGCCTTCGCAGATATTCACTTCTCCGATTATACCAAAAAAACAGTTTTTGACCCCTAAGTGACTCCCGATGAACTTTAATGATATGCCAGTTTTATGAGAATTGTTTATCTCACATGTATACTACTTCACTCGCTAGGAGCATTTGCACTTCGATTGACCACACACCCTTGCTATTGCCGAAAAAGACTAAAATCAGTTTTTGACCCCTAATGACCTTTAATAATGACCTTCAATGACATGGCGTTTTTTTATGAAACTTGTTACAGTTACACTACAAAAACAACATACAAAAACACCCCCATTGATGCATCCACTCCTAGAAGCACATTGCATTCCAAGATAACATGTTCAATGTTATTGCGAAAAGGTTAAAATTGAACTTTGGACCCCTTGTAACTACGACAGTAAGTGTTCCGATCGACCAGTCCGGAGTTGTTTCCCTCCATAAAGCACACAACGCCTCTCTCCACAATAATCCAAAATACCATTTCACTTTTTTTTGCCCCCCCTAACTCCTTAAATAAGCACATTTATTCAAGATTCGACCTTTTAACCCACTGATCCCCCGCAGAGGTCCAATTCATGTCGAGTCACACCCATGACAGGTCCACAATTATAGTCACCATGGTGAACCATCCCCCCTTCGCAGATATTCAATTTTCCGATTATGCCAAAACACAAGTTTTTTTGACCTCCTAAGTGACCCCGAATGACCTTTATGATATGACCGTTTTTCATGAGAGATTGTACTCTCTCCATTGTGATACATCCACTCCTATAGATTTGCATTCTTATGAACACCACCCATGTACGCCAAAAAGTACGAAAATCATTTTTTGACCCCTAAGTGACCTTTAATGACCTTCAATTACATGGCTGTTTTTATGAAAATTGTTCCAAAACACCCCATTTGATGCATCCCCTCCTATAACCACTTGCTTCCATGAAAATGTCCAATGTTATTGGCGAAAAAGTATAAATTGAACTTTGACCCTTGTAACTACCAAGTACGTGTCCCGCTCGGAGCGGGAGTTTTGTTTCCCTCCATACAGACACCAAGCTCTATCACATATCAAAAATAACAGTTCTACTTTTTTTTGCACCATAACTTCCTTAAATAAGCCATTTATTCAAGATTCGACCTTCACCACATGACCACCCCGACAGAGTCAAATTCATGTCAGAGGTCACACGCACATTGCCACAGGTCACATTCTATCACAATGGTGACCATCCAGCCTTCGCAGATTCTCAATTTTCCGATTATAGCCCAAAATCAGTTTTGACCCCTAAGTGACCCCGATGAACCTTTATGATAGGACGTTTCTATGAGAATTGTTACTCTCCATGTGATACATCCCCTCCTAGGGCGTGCATTTGCATTTCTGATGAACACACCCAGTGCTATTGGCTGCCAAAAAAGTACTAAAATCAGTTTTGACCCTACTGACTTTAATGACCTTCATACATGGGCGGTTTTTAAATAAAATTGTTACACTCCATGTGATGCATCACTCCTGGAAGCTTTTGCATTCCCCAATGAACATGGGTTCCCCCCCCCAATGTTTTGTGGACAAAGTATTACAAACTCAATCATTTTGACTGATCAGGGACACAATATGGCAAAATTAGGCCCCACATTTACTCTCAGTGAATCTGATGCTATTGAATAATTATCAGGACTGGTAAGTAGGTCCTATTCAATGTTTCGTCAAAATCCCTAAAAGTTGAGCAATAATTGCATTAATCATTCTGATTATGCTAACGAATAATGTAAATTAAACACACATAGTGGACTTTCAGTGATTTCCATTCAACGCAATCGAATAAATTTTATCGGGACTGTAGAAGGTCCCTAACCACAAGTTTCATGAGAATCCAACAAGTTTATAATTTGCCTAATTGCTATTGGGCCAACTATTATGCAATTAAGTCAGGCAAGATGACCTCCAGTGACCTCAGCGACATTAGGAAAAATTCACATCGGCAACTGGTAGTTGGCCCTATTCACCAGTTTTCTGGAAATCCAATGAAGTTTGAAATATCATAACATTATGCTAATAATTAGGCAACTGGCCAAAGAAATGCAAACTTGACCTCAGATGAACCTTGAATTGTCGCCACTTTTTTCCGGCTCCAACAACTACCCAAAGACCACCACGTTTCGTGTAAATCGCACAGACTTGAAAATTTTGCGAAAAACCTCAAAATAGAGGGCAACAAATTCACGATATAGCCCATTTTCCGAGATTTTACTCCAGATTTCACTCATACGTACATTTGTACCAAGTTTTGGTTCATCAGATAAAGTGTTAAAGAATGAGAGCGCTAACGCCTAAAGTTTCCGGCGGCGGCGGCGGAGACGGCGGGACCACGGCCAAAACCATAATAATCCCCGAAAACACTTACAGTGTTGCGGGTGATTAAGGAACATCAATGATATTGAAAAATGAATGCCATCGTCAGATACCTCACCTACAAGGAAGAACTCTCAGTCAAATTACAGCACTCAACTCATTTTCTTGGAGAAAATGGTGTCATCATAATCATCATAAAAAGTTTTACGTCAGAAGTCCATGATAGCAGGGTTAGACGGAGCACTCTGATAGGCAAACTCTCTTCCACTCCAATCTATCTGGATAGGCACGGTCTATACCTTTTTGACCGCGAGGTCAGTACGAACAACTCATCCAGGCTCCGAGCCGACCTCTCATACGAATACATACCGTACTATCTATCGACCTCTCAACCCGGTTAACATCCACCATCCTTTCAACATGACGGAACCGATCTGGTCTGTGAGTTGGAACAACAGTACAAATATTTACCGGCCAAGGATTCTTCGCTCAATGGAGATTTCGATCCTTTAAAATCACTCCACATACCATCGACCTCCTAATATCAGTTCTCCATGAGGGGTCTAATGCAAACTTTTCTCTGCCCAAGTCTCACTACCATAGAAGCACTACACTGTTAACACCAAGCCTAAAACCCGCCCTTCATCTGCAAAGAGAACACCCTTGGAAGTGAGCAGTGGCAACCGCTTCTCTGAACTTTTTCCACCCATCTCCTATCCTAGTTACAGAACTTTCCCGCGCACCTCCCCCTGCAATAATCACATCACGTAAATACCGAATTTTCCACTAACGACAGAGGTTGCACCAGTAAAACTGACTCTGGCTGTTCAGGAGAGACTCTAATAACTTCCTCTCTACAGTATTTACACTTAAAAATCTAAAACAGAACTCAAACGAACTCTGACACCCCTGCACTCTTGGAAAACCCAGTGTCTGCAGGACTGCAATAAATCGAATTCTACAAACTCCTTTCTAACAAACGGAGCTAGCTGGGCCAATCCTTCGGAGATGAAGAGAGTTAAGTTGTACCCATCATGAAAATAATGAAGCAGGAGACTTTTATGAATCGGATGCATTCCTTCATGATATTCAACCTGTTTTATGATAGGAAAAGGGGGTACAGAATCATGCACCACCACAACCAGCAACCGAGGCTGAACAGAATGCTACTAACCGTATCCACAAAATAGCAGGAGGTTTCCTATCAGAGTTGTCTGTCTCCTTAGATGGGTGCCTACCAAGGCTACGGAGCCCCATCTACCCCCAGAGTGCATGGTGTTATTATTAAATCGTTCCAGTCGTTGCATTTTCCGAAAAAAGTATAAAAAAAAAAAATGTACGTGTGCCAACAGAACTATTCACGAAGTTTGACCTATTTCATCATTTCAACAATTTTCTAATTCAATTTTCATTTACAGTAGGGTAGCGTCGTGGCTGGAGAGGAGGACATGTAATAAATGCTGAATGAAATTAAGGACATTTCAAACAATGGTATAGGCATGCACCATCTTCTCCCACAAGCCTCAATTGGATTTCTTCAATTGAACATTGTAATGGTCTTGTGTTAGGGTCATCGGGGTTGTTCAGGAATTTGGGAGCAGAGCCAGTTTTGGGCCCCCTCTAAATGCACAAATCTGTATTATCTACAAATTTTGTCGGGCGACGGTGGTCTGCTAGCCACATCAGGGTGCACATTATCGGGCTATAGGACCCAGGTCCCAGTGCAGGGCCATGGGCCCTTCTGTAGATGTTCTTGACTGCTAAAAATCATTGCGCCCATATGAAGATCAAAGTCAAAAAAAGTCGGTACAGGGGCACAATTGGCCATGTTTTACAAACTGTCTCTTGGCCTCTGATCTTGAACATTTTTGTGTTGGTACATTAGTGTGGTTCGAGCTAATATGATAAGTCAACCCCACATGTGGATGGAAGGAATTAGTGTGTAGCTTTCTTAGCAATAAAAACAGGCACCCTATTGTTTGTCAAGATGATGTCTTTTTTGAAAAATGGATGATTTGGATTATATGTGCCTCATATTGAGCTGTGTATACAATCAACATGCAATTTGTTTTGTGTCTGAACGTGGGTTCTCGGCATAAGTCAAGGAATCAACTACGCTTTAGCTTTCTGGCTTCATCTTCAATGACAATAACCACGACCATTCAGATGTCTTCAGCAGCTTTCTTAGGGGAAGACACAAACCCTTGATTTTGGTGTAGACAGGCTTTTCGACGTTCTGATGCATCAACCAAGTTAGGTTACAAGTCATGGCCTTTGATGCACGTCTCAAGTCAAAAGAATTGTGACTCAAGATCTGAGTGATTGCACAGTACTTGATGCATTGACTCATCTCTGGACTTGAACATACGGAAAGTGGCACGTCATTTCCACTTGGAGAATCAGTCGTAATTGGTTTAGGTTGCGGTTCCAAATGCTTTAAGTTAATGACACTATCGTGGGGGTCAGGTCCTCTGAGATACAACAGATGTGAAACTATTGGACACAATGCTCTAACCTACCGTTGAAAATTGCTCTAAACGTTTTTCTCATATTCTGAGTGCAAGGTAGCATGTATCTTAGCTAACTACCAGTACTTATGTCACACGATTTAATCTCCATGTATGTTTCCTTCGGTGTGTCGCAGTGTCAAGGTCAAGATGTCAGAAGAACATCCAGACCTGGGGGAGTGGGACTTCACTGTTGACTGCGATTTTGATGCATTACTGCTGGGCCCACTGTTCCGAAAGCAACTAGGGGGGGGAACTTCTGTTACCATAAGTTACAACATGTTCCAACCTGAGTTCCGAGCTGCTCAATGTTGATTGCTCTAACATTTTAGCAGTGAATACTAAGGTGACAGGTTTTAAGATCAAAGGGTAGCATGCTAGAGCAGATGATATGCAAGATGCAAGAGCCATTATCTTAAAGCTCATTCCTCAAAATTTCAGCCTTTGAAATGTTGAGAAAATAAGCATCAATGATATTGAAAATGAATGCCATCGTTGGATACCTCATCTACAAAAAGAACTTCAGTAAAACATACAGCACTCAAATCATTTCTATTTTGGAGAAAATGGTGATCAGTCTGCGAATAAAAAAAAAAAAAAAAAAATGGTTGGTCAAATCAAGCTGGAATTTGGAATGCAGTTTTATTATGGGGAGTACAAGAACCCTGGAGCTGGATATGGTAGTCGACAAAACATCCACTGGACGCATCACACCAACACTGAGAGTCAGAAGCTGGGTTACTGTTGGGGTCTGGATTGACAGAAACTTGTTTAATCTGGAATGGTGAACTATTCCAATTTTACATAGAATTCATGGGATCCCATCACGTAGGGTACCAAAGGGAACCTTATTGCCTTTGGTATGGATTGGGGTAATTTCTCATTTTTTTTATTTTTTTTAAAAAAGATAAGAAAATTGTGAAAAATTGATATTTTGGCCAATTTGGCTTGTGAATGAGATAAAGCTAGAATGATCAAGTCCAAACTTGATCTGTGGGTTTCCCATGTTGAGTATGACCCCTATTGTTTTAGGGTCAGGTCAAAAGATCATCTGAGGTTTAACAGAGTTCCCTATTTTGAACACGATGACTCAACTCAGAACTGAGGATATGAGGATTCCCAGAACTTAGTACATGAACCCTGTTGTTTTGGGGTCAGATCAAAGAGCATCTGAGGGTATGGAAACCTTGTGAATACGACAAGTTTAGAATGCTCGAATTAGTCAAGGAGTCACCAAGCATCTTGGCTTTTTTTGTCATTTTTAGCTCAAACCAGCTATGGAATCTCCATGTCACTCTATCTATCCAGTATACCAACAATGCCTTTATGGCCCCCAAACGGTCATTCTGTTATGGATGTCGAAAACAAACTTGGACACAATGTGTATTTACCCATGGGTGACGGGTCAAAGGTCATTAAGGGGCAATATTGGCCATTATGTGTAAAAATTTCAAAATGTATAGTCTCCTCATTGCTCATACTTGAATGTGGTTCACCATGACGACTACAATACATGGCATTATTT
The DNA here is from genome assembly GCA_026419785.1 of Sclerodactyla briareus. Classification (NCBI taxonomy): domain Eukaryota; kingdom Metazoa; phylum Echinodermata; class Holothuroidea; order Dendrochirotida; family Sclerodactylidae; genus Sclerodactyla; species Sclerodactyla briareus. Next base: position 150,231 of record JAODTK010002154.1, on the reverse strand, counting down.
TGGGAGTTAGGTGAGAGGTCAAACAGAGCCGCAGTTAGAAAAACTTATAAATTGATAAAGTTGCGAATGCTCGGTCTGATTATTGTTGAAATTTAGTGTGTAGCTTTTCATTTAGAGATACAGGAACCCTACTGCTTGATCAAGATAGCCGATAGCGTCATATTTTGTGGAAAATGGGAAATTTGTTTGACATGTCATAGGTGCACATAATGAGCTGCGTACATTTTGCCATAAGTCCTTGTGACTGGCCATAGGTTGTCAGAAATGTGTTAAGGAATCACTAAGCCGTTTGGCTTTCCTGGTTGTGGAATATACCTAGTCACCCTATTATCAGGCCCAAATATTGCCAATATTTTATCCAATGAGTGAACAAATGAGGATGGAATGGAAAAAGCCCTCAAATACATTGACATTCTTGCAGCAATTGACGTTGGGGCAACTTATTGGGGTTCAAGGATTCAAACCTGATTCTTGCGCCCTTGAATTGGAAGTGCCTCCTAGATACCTATATTGGTTGTGACAATTGGCAGCATGCTGGTTACAAACCTTGTAAACTTGGTACTTTAGGGCACAATACGAAATCAGAACCATACTGGATTTTTTTAGCTGATGCTCCCTGGGCCAATGCAGACTCACAGGGCTTTTCAACGACATGTATCTTCTGAAGTTAGCATTGCCGTGATCGATATTAGACTTTCCTACGTGAGGATGTTCAAATCTCTTTAAATTGGGTTTGTTTTTCTCAGTAAGATAACAAAGGCTCCGGCAGCCCGTGTTTTGAAAAGAGGGTTGAAAACCAGCACTGCGGCAGCTGACAATGCCATTGTCCTAATCCCCTCTCGCAATTGACGACAGCACAGTCGCGGTTGCCTTCCCCTGGTGCTGGAAGCGGCTCGGTGAACACCCTGCCTCCAAAATATGACTTACCATACACCACGCTCGTTCTTCCAGTGGGTATGTCCGTCAGTGCAAGGATGCATAGAGAACAACAATCCTCCGGAAGCACAGTGGCAGGAAGCTTTAGTGACCAGTCAGAATAGTCCAAGGGCTCCAGTCCGGACTCCACCAAAGGCTCTTGCCATTGCCTCAGAAAATGGATGTGGAAGACCTGACCAGGAAGCACCCAAGAGGAGCCCTGGAATGTCAAGGAACACCCCATCAGCAAAAACCATGGGAATCAGATGCCTTTTAGGTTTTGGACCGTTCAATGCTGCGGATTTGTTCAAACTTGGCATCCCAGGGTTGTATTCAGGGCAGACAGATCACACCGACGTGGAGGACCATTCCTATCAGCCTGAGAGCCTTGTGTCACAAAACCTCAGGGTCTGAAGATCATCAGAGCCGGAATCTGCTCCGGACTGGTACGAGTGTTCCAGATCATAATCACTGCCAAGCAGTGGCTGCCCCCCGGGGGATACACGTCAAGTACGATGTATCCGGCCTCTGCACCGATTATGAGGTGCTCCCAGAACATGACGATCGTTCCTATGCCAGTATTGTATCAAGCTAGCCCGAAGCGATTTTAAAACACTGACTAATGGCCAGGGTGATATCAGAGTGAATTCCTCAGCGAAAATTATAACTGCGTTATAATGGGTACACGTTCAGTGGACCACATGCACCCTTCGAGTGTCTGCTTACCTTGAGACTACCTGACAATGCCCCAGTGGATAACACAGTTGATAATCCAAGTGCAATAGATCAGCCAGCAAGCTCGCCACAGTCCTTGTTCAGCAGTGAAGACCAGGCATCAATAACTCGGCAGAAGATACCAAGGCGGAAGATCTTGCGTTATAACAGTGTGATGTTGTGGCCAGATTGAGAAGAAGGACCAAGAAATCCGACCAGACAGAGTGCAAACAACGTAGCATCAGGAGATTCCCAGGTCAAAAACACCAATTGGAGTGTCCAATCGCTGGATGAACTTCAGTAGCAACGAAGCTATCAAAGCTCATCAGAGCGTCAGCCAACCAGGCTCCTTCGTCCTTCCGGTGCAGCTTCTGCACGGGCATCTTCAGCTACAGACGAGTGCGAGATGCACGAAGCGTTCACCACGACAAGCGGCGACGCTCACGTGCAAGCTCTGCTCGAAGGACTTTCTCTCGAAAGGAAGCGGCTGAAGAAACACGCCAGCAAGTGCTGGAACAGGTCAGGCCAGCGGTGACATTTCCATGGCAGGGGGGGGGGTCCAGAGACCAAAGCAGGATGGCTCAACAAGTGGTACAACATCCCAGTGGGACGCCACAGGAGGGAGAAGGCTCGAATAGGCAAGAAGTGTGGCAGAAGTTCAAGAACCTCAGAGAAACCAGAAACTATGTTCGGCACATCAGAACTTCTGCGAGTGGTGACCTCTTACAAAGTGCGAGGGGTGCCGCCGAGGAATTTCCGACCACGCGGGAAGCTCGGCCGAGCACGAGGAAGGAACATGCAGCATGACATGCTACCCTGCCCCACCTGCGAGCCGCAGGTTTTCCGGGGGGGGTCAAAGCAGGGCTAGGACTCACTTTCGCCTTCACGAGGGACAAGGCCCAACAAGTGCAGGTGAAGTTCTGCGAGAAGGGGTTGTCGCCCTCAATAAGTGCCTGTACACGAGCGGTCACAACACAGGGGGCGTCCTTACTCCTGTCCAGGTTGTGGGAAGGCAGTACGTCAGGAAGGAAAGGCCTAAGGGGTAGGGGCTCTAGTACTCTTGGTGTTCTTTGTGTGAACAGGCTGTGAGCAAAGCATGGCTGCTAGGGAAAATAAAGATCGGTCCGAAAGGTACCAGACAAAATGGTTTATATTAATGATATAATACCTTCATTCTTATATACACTTTCCCATGTAGAAGACTTTGATCAAAGCGCTTTACAGATATTACCCCGGATCATTAGTGATCTTGTCACACCTGTACCATAAGCATGCAATCTTTCTTGTCTCTCCGAGGCACCATTTCAGTAAGTCAATTAATCGTGTCCATGGAGCACCCTTCCCATATCAAGCAACACATACGGGCTCGATTACTCGCCAAAGTCACATCACAAGGTTACCACTTCAAAGGGGGTGGCGTTGGGACAATTCAGGAGGCATGCCTTGGCCAAACAGCACTGTGGAAAATTTGTTGGGCTTACAATGGGGCTACAAACTTTCCACTTCAATGTTTTTGCAGTCGGAGCTCTACTGACTGACTAACCTGCCATACCATAATTTTTTTAAAAAAAAAAGTATTCATCCCTGCATCAGAGGCTAATGGTCAGTAGATATGACTGATTTGGTTACTTCTATCTATTACATTATGGAAGCTCAATCCACGGGACCGAATTCCAGCCATGGAAGGCCACAATCGCTGTAGCAAATATGCTTTGTGACATACCAAATCAATGTAAAACATTGCACTTTCAAGATCCTGTACCAAGCAAACTTGATGGGGTCCGAATACAAAAGCTGACAAAAGTATTCACAAAATATAAATGGTAAATCTGAATAATTCCAAAGTGAATACCATTTTTGTCTCTTTGGTTCTGACATGGCGCAAGCAACTGCAGCATTGCGGTGTGGGGTTCTGGTTGGCATTTGCTTTCATTTCCCCCGTGATGCCATGTAGAGTCCCTCACATGGGGGAACGGGGACAGACCTTCCTAAAATATCAAAAACAGGTGGTTATGCCTGGCTTAGATGGTTGTGGAGGAGGTTGTTATCAGATTTTTTGTAGCTACAACAGGCCACTAGCAATGCAGACCCTTGCCTCTGAGCTCATACTTGCCAATGGCATACATAGGCTGGTACTTAGTACTTGCTCAGCACTAAGGAAAATAGGATAGGTTTTCTGTCTAGGCTAGGTGAAGTGAGGAACAATTTCTCAAAACTATGCCATTGGTAGAGTTTGGGGTACAGCAATAGATAGTTCTGGGGTGGGACAACCATAATTGTCCTCTCGTCAGTTAGTTTGTTTCCACTGAGGGCCCAATAATGTGCTGATTTTGAATTTCAGTGGGTGGAGGGCCATATTGTAGGTATGGTACTGAGTATGATCAGTATCAATCACTTCTGTGTGGCACCAAAGGGTGTATGAAATATTATAACTCATTTTTGCCCAGTTTGCCTCTATTCACTGTTTTTGGTTTGTCATAAGACTGGTTGCTAGGGTAATGGACTTGGTTGGTAGGAAATTCCACTGAGAGGTATGACCATGGTGGGGTGCCAATGGGTTTTATGATGTCTTGCAATAAGGTGCACTTGGAAAAAATGCTCATTAGTGTGTGTGCGCATTTGCATGACATTTTCATGTTTTTTTAAATGTTGAAAGGGGAGTTTTGAATACCGGGATACTTTTTCATGAGAGAATGCCACTGAAACACCTTTCAATCAAATTTTCAATTTGTATATCGTGGGGAAACTTGTCATTTTTGGGGTTAAGTTTGTTATTTTGCTCATTTTTCCTATTTTCCAGATAATTTGTGTTACAATAACGGATGATTCCAAAGTTTTGATGATTTCGCAATTGAGATGTCGCAACTATACTCTGGAAATTGCCCACTGTTTGTTTCATTTTGAAAGTCCACCAATCAAAATGCTTTTTCCCAGAAGATTCTTTATATCCTGCATCCTAATTTGGAAATGCTATAATCCTTCAAAGGCATATTACAAAGTTTTTAATTCTCTCCACAACGTAAAATCCTTCCTCACAAAGGTCCACGAGAGGAAACATCGCGAGGACTTTCTTTCTACTGCAAGTACTGCAAAAGGGATTGTCAAGAAGTACACACACCAGGTGCATGAGCGCAACCATGAAGTGCATCAGCCCTTCTCCTCCGCCTACGTATCAAGGCCTTCTCCCGCAAGCAACTGCACCCGCTTATGAGCTCTGCACACATACCTTGGAAGGGGCGTATAGGTAAGGTTTGGAAAAATTCCTTTCAATTCTGTTACAGTCCAATTGATTCTGCCTATTCGCATAATAGACCTCATGCCTCAGAAATACTCATCCTTGGTCAGCTGCGGACGCTACAGACCCGAACAATATCAGTTATTAAAAAAGCCTTACTCTACTTACCCCCTATTGCACTATGCACCCACCCCATGCAATTGAACATCTGGCAATCTTTTACTTTTTACAGTAGTCTGGGCTGGCAACCCTATCGTCCTTCTTTTTTGTCAGTTGAACATTTAAGTTCATGAGCATTTCATCTATAAAAATAGGAGGACAAATAAGGGTTGCCAGTCCTGACTACTGTGAAAGATTGTCAGATGTTCAATTGCGTGGGTGCCCAAATATGCAATAGGGGTAAGTATCATAACTCACAATTGCACAACCATGAGTTTGTGAATTCCCTATAGGAAGGTTGGCAGGGGTACAGACAGGCCAGTCTTCCCCCAAAACTAAACCAACAGTAGCTCCCTCAGTTATGACAGTGGCCTGTAGAATTTTGGCCTTGCAATTTTTTCCTGGTTTTTAATATTTGTATTGGTTCCTCAAATTAGGCCTTCACATGTAGAAAACTGTTCAAATACTGTATTCCTCCTGAACCTCCTGCCTGGGGCGCTTGTAAATTCTATCGAAGGAGGCACTATTTGGAGTAACACAAGACCACTTATACACAGTAAAGTTTACCCTGGCGGCACACTGCAAGAAATATTGATAGGGAAACACATTTTGTGCCTGCAGGGAAATGCCACGATCAACCCATGTGGGAGTTACCAGGTGTTCACTACATGTATTCTGCAGAGGTGCATGGCCCCGCTAAACACCTTAGCCAACACAGTCCACAGCAGCAGCCACTTTCATTGTTTTCTCCACGTCGTTTCATTGCCTGCACATGCCATTCCGGGCTTCCAGTCACTCGCGTAATATATAATCAGCGAGCAACACTTTGATCATCGCCACACCACACTTGACACTCGATGGGTTTCTTGCTTTGCCATTAGACAGAATGCGATTTGTTTTGGGAGGGACTCGCATATCAGTAAACGAAACAACCCAACCGAATTTTTTGGAGGGATGTCCCTCTTTACATATAAAGTTTTTGGGAGGTTTCCGCAATAAGCAGGAGAACTCCCTCTTTCTCTCCCTTTAGCGCCAACACTGCCTTAGCCCAGAATCTGGTAGAGTAAGGAAAGTGTGGCCGAGTCTCCTGCCTAACCCATCTTAGCGTATATGATATCTGATGTAAAATTGTATGTTATTGAATATAGTATGTGTTCTCTTGGCTTCATGGCTGTCGGCATTGTGTTACTTCCTACGGCCCACCTGTTCCTTTGTTCCCATTGTGGGAAGGCATTCAAACTGAAGGGAGACCTTAAGGTTCATGAGTCATTCATCCAGGTATGCTTAGGTAAGTTTCAAGGCATTCCTGTTGCAAAGGATCTTGCCTTTAGAGACCAATGCTCATGTATATTTATGACCGGACTTTGGTACTTCCCTTGATTACATTATACAGCCAAAACCTCCAGGCTGAATTTCAGCTGATTTGAGTGTCACGGAATAGGCACCATCAGCTATGCAAACTTTTCCTTGTAACATCATGGGCGGGGTGGGGGGGGGGGGGACCGCAGGCTCCCCTATAATGTCAATGTAAAGCTTGTACTTTTGAATCTTCTAGCGAACAAACTAAGATGGAATCTGAATAAAACCTACAAAATTCTTCACGAGATAAGAATAACTATTCATTTCTCAGTGAACCCATCTTCTTTTTCTGTTATGATGGTGCAACAACGCAGCTTTTACTGTGTAGGTTCAGGGAGGCCTCTGCCTCATTCCCTGCATGATGTCATAGATTCCTTGAATGTCCAAAAGTAAATTTAAATATCTCACAAGGCAAACATGTCTAGAGCGTCCGAAAAAAATTTGGGTGTGGGTTTTCATATGTCCTCCTTTGACCTGGGGGCTATTTCAAAGCAAATCTTGTCACATGACCATTGACCTTTAAGGTTTGTTACTCTGAACTGAATATAGGGGGACGTTGTACTGGAAGTTATCGTCCAAAGTACACAAAGCGTTATTCTGAAAGGACTTTGGGGTAATTATTCTCAAGAGCTTATAGGTTCCTGTCTATTATCAATGTAGCAGTGGTTGTTATTTGGAAATGGGGCAAAATTGTTTAATACTCCAAAAGAAGCACACATAATCATTTTGAATAATGAAGAGGTTTTGTTTTTGGAAAGAGCAAGCTCTGTAATACATTTTTTTTTGAGTAACAATCACTTGATATCTCTTTTGGAAAAACAATCCACTTATGCCGGAATAGCGAATCATGTCCCCATTCAGATGGAATGGAATGTCCCGCACGTTGGAGGTTAAACACATCTTCAGCATAAAGAGCCTTTGAATCAATACCCTTTGAAATAACAGAACTTGTGTCAGTTTCTTAAAATAATGAACCAGGTCGAGTTATATCAATAAACTCACATTTTGTCTCGCCTGAATGAAATGCAGGAAGAGACTCAGTGGGGTCCACTATGGCGTGTGTGTGTGGTGGTCACACTTCTGTTAGCAGGATTTCTCAACAAACCGTGAGGCGGACTGAATGACGAAATTTTGGTGTAGCACCGGGGTTGGGTGAAAAGATCTGATTAGATTTTGGGTAATCGCTTATTATGTAATTTATGGGTGAACTCGTTAGCAAGGGGGGGGGGGGGGATTACGCAAAGCACCGTATATGTACAGTGATGGTAGTGTGCATGTAGGACCTGGATGACAGGTTAGATGAACTGATTAGATTGTCGCGGAAAATGCAATCAAGTGGTCTAATTTGCCTCAAATTTTATGAAATGTTCCAAGTTGTGGCTTGTCCCGAAACTTGGTGGATGTGGATTACCATGGATTCCCGAGAAAGAGAAAATTTAAAAGGTGGAGTCGGGGTCACACTGGAGGGTCATTTGTGCTCTAATTTGCATGTTTATGCAATATTGAAAGTTCGTTGGATTTCCAACCAAACTTGGTAGATGTGATCCCACCTTTGATCAGTCATTTTGAAGGTACAGATGGAGTCAGTAGAGGTCTTTGTACTGTTGCCTTCCGAATTGCGTAATATATTCCAATTCCAGCTTGGTAAGAAGTTGTGCAAAATCAGTAGGTCTGGTATTTAACGTTCTGGAATCTGATGGTTTGGATGAGCATGATTGATGGAATCCCATCATATAATGTTCTGTTAGAAATAAACACTGAGGAACGAGTAACCATAGCTCCTGTGACAATATTGTGCTGTTGGTATAAGCTGTCCACAAGCAAACCCTCTCTACCCAAACCAATTTTGATTAGGTTGATTGACCTTCAAAAATACTTGTAACAGTTTTCTTTCCTCTCTTTTGCCTGGGGACTGGTGACAAATGTGGAGGGTTTCTTAAAGATTTATTTTGGGAGATCCTTGACTGCTGCGTGGGGATAGTTTGTGGTTGTGTGGGGGAGGCGGGGGGGGCGATGGGTTTTGCTGCATGCAAGGGGGGGGGGGGAAGTCATGTCCTGGCTGCTTGGAAAAATAAATAGGCAATGCATAATGGAGGGAATGGGGAATGATTTAAATAAAGGCAAGAAGCGGGTGCTAAGGGGATTTAGAACATTCTGAAGTTGGATTTTGGGCAAAGAAAGTGAGTTATGACTGGTGATAAAACGTATTCAACTTTGGGGGGGTTTATTATGGAGAGAAAGAATGGGGAGGGGGGGCATGAAAGAAGAAAAAAGCCAATTAAGGGATTTTGAAAAGGAGTCAAACTTATTGGTCAAGTTTTTTAGGAATTTTATTGTGTTATTAGGTGGGATTAGTTTCAGGTTTTTTAAACTCTGGCTGTGGACCCCCTAACAACAGTTGTTCGAAACACAAGAGCAACAAAAAATTCACATGCACTCAAAATCGCTCTCATACTAACAGCTCTGCTGAACACAGAAACAAGTGGCAGCAGTTGATAGAGCGTTGGCTCAATACCGCTTGGAAAATCAGTGCTCTTTGGGCCACTCAACAGGAGAGATAGGACCAGGAACAACAGGGTAGGTGGAAATTTGCAGTTGCCACCTGCACGTTGCAACCCTCCATCCACGTGAGCGTGGGATGGTACCTTCCAGAAGCATGGGGTTACCTGGTGATAGGGAATTCATTGCTGACAAAAAGGGCAGTCTTCAGGTCTACAACTTGCCAGGCCTTCCTTGAATAGGTTTTATCTCTGTTGGCAAATAACCATTTTAAAATGTTCAAATGAATGATTGTACTCTTAGCACAACCTTGTGGGTACTGCCAACTAAAAATGGCATCATGGCAGTGTGCCAACCTCAGCTAGAAGTGTTTCAATCAAGGATTCACAACACCTTTGATGATCATGGTGATCTAACCTTATTGCAGTAAATGCTACTACTATTAGATATACTTTTGGAGAAAAAGAACATGCTTCCCTAACTCTTCCGGGGAAGATAATATCTGAACAGCAACTATGGGAATATCAATCTGATACGGCCACTATGAGTATGAGTGGGACGCTGAGACGAAAATTGCAAGAGGAAACACCCTGCACTCCCAACCGACGATTTGACTTGAGCATGACGTTCACCCCAGTTCACACTCCATTGATTCCGATTGGAGTAATGAGAAATAGTGACGGGTGGGAGAATAATGAACAAGTGAGTGGTATCAGTGACACCTCGCAAACATATATTCAGGTCGAACCAGCAAATTAGCGCGACGTTTTCCAGGGGGCGTGTTACTGCAGGTGATGAGGCAAGGGTCTTGGTCTTCACTCATATGTCCGCAGGTAATGCAGTGATCTCTAGGGGTACGGGGTTGGTCTGGGTATTTGCAATAACTTGTCTACCGGTGAACAGTCACCAATGAACTTCACCTCCTCAAGGTTCTGAAACGTGGTTGGGTTTCTGGAGTTCACTGAGAGTCTTTTGATGGGGACGTAAATGGCGGTCCCAGGAGCTGTGGAAGGGATTGGTTACACCCCCTGCCTCATTATTCACTGAGTCATAGTCGAGAAGGAGAAGGCGAGTTATTGCCAGGGCTTATCTCCGATCAATATGCGAGCCAAGGTTCCTGGACTGAACGTGGGCGTTGTGAGCAGGAGCTCTCATGAACATAATCCTATTTTATTATGATGATAAAATATCATGTACCTCTGATAGAACTCCCAACACACCCGCTCACAAGGGAAAAGTTTCTTCATTCATATATGATGACATTTCCACAATGGAGCAGATGCTATTTATGCCAAAAGACCAATGGTCGGGACCTTCAAACCGTAAACTGTAGTCCCACCCGCCGTAAGTTAGTTAATGGTCAAATTTATTCAGGAGCAGACAGAAGCCTTTTGACACGTTCACTTGTTCCAGGTCCTTCGTTTTTGTTGAGTAAGAATGTCAATTGTAGTGGTCAATTAGTTTGGCCATTATGGATGGCCAGGTGGAGCAACTTGATTGATGAAATTATCTAACTAAACCTGGCAATCAGGAAGGTAGGACGAAATACAATGCAGTAATGGTGGTAGATTGATCAAACTGTTCAGCCAGTACAGAAACTCTCTAAAAAGTTGGGGGGGGGTCAAGTTGGGTGGTCAAGTTGATAGGACCTGTGACCTCACAAATAGCAAAACCTGGTCCTCTAGAGATTTTAAAGACCTCAAATGCCAGGGTGGGTTCCTAGCCAGGATTAATTAGTACCTTTTGGATCAAACAACGCAATAGGGGTGTGATTGCAACAATACAGACCACCCCTCTTGGTTAGTCAAGCAATGTACTAACTTCAATATTTTGACTATAGTTTTCTCAATGCCAAGCGGAGAAGTCACGCTCGCAACTGGGCCACAGGGGTGTACGCTTTGGGAGAGTGAGAGTATCCTACTACAACCGCCACATGAGGCTCTTCCATGGGGAGGAGCCAGATGCGAAACGCCGTTCCCAAACAGATGCAGAAAATTGTGTCCAGGGACAGGGAAGAGCAGAAGAAGACTGATGCAGCAGAGGCTCTGAGTGAAAGTGGCGATCGGGAATCGAATGTCTCCCCCAGTACATAGAGGCTGTTATCGAATGTTAGAAAGTGTTGCTCTGATGGAGGGGTAGTCCAACCAACTACCTCGCTCTGTATAATTTCACAGTGGAACAAGATTCACTTCACATCTAACCCATTAGAGGTTAGTCTTATGAGGAGGGTTGCCACCCTCCATTCCAAAGTTGATCGGACCTAAACCCCATCACGGCACCGCAGATACCACTGGGCAATTTGAATGTAGGAGGAATGTCTAGACACCCTGCCATCTCATTCTGGCAGTAGGCAGGGAGATTTATTTTCCTAATTGTGAAAATCCAGCCATAGTTATGTGAAATTTGAATCAAACCATTCAACTCTCTGAAGAACCCTTTCAGATGAGGGCAGAATTAGATTTCATTCATCCAGATAAATCGATTCTGGCCTAGTCTGGAGGGGACTGAACAGATTTACAGCAACTTTAAGTGTTAAGGGGCCTGTGGGTAATCACTGTGGCAATCAGTGGCTGGCTCTTCCCCCAAGTTTAGGACTCAAGATATCATGTGCGAGTTAAAAGACGTTCAGGCTTGTCAGTGACTATGCCTCGGTCACACTAAAGAAAACGTGTTTGCCAATCTGGGACTGAAACTCGTGAATTTCAGCAAGTGTCTTCAAATAGTGTCATCCGGAGGGACGGCGACGAGCAAGTAGAGGACAATACATGCAACGGCTGCATTGGCTGGTGTTGTACGTGTGCTTAATGTATGGTATGCAAACCAAGGTGTGCAGCTAATCCCAAACCATACTGACGCTATCTGCGTCGATCGGAGAGGACGGAGAACGAGGCGAAATGTGTGCAGCATGGCCGGAGCCTAATCTGTGACTGAATATACAACGTCGTGCAGACCGTTGGTGATCTACTGCTACTATAGGTGCTAGTTTGCAGTCAGCCGCGGACAGTTGTAATGTGTTCTGTGCGACAGTTATACTGCGTCATTGCGCAAACATGTTTGAGAACTTGTTGCAGCTAGTTACAATATCAGTTGCACAGAGACTGCTTGGACAGAAGAACCTTGGCTACAGACTCATCGTACAAGCTGCTACGTTGTACTTTAATGTTGCAGTAGTCGATTATGAAGGGAAAGGGAAATTGGTGTTATCCGTACTGGGCGTGTTTGAAAATGGCTTATAAGAAAAAAGCGCAGTAGGATGACGAATGACGCATACGGTATGTGTCTGTTGCAATAACCTGTAGAGTTGCGAGTTGCGAGTTGATTTGCGAAACTTGCTGCATTTACTGTCGGCGCTTTAGCGCAGTAAATGCAGCAGCATCATTGCAGTAACTCAGCGAAGGCTTGCGTCTATTTGCAAGACATTTTCAGTTGCAAGCGTGTCATGTGCTCGGGTTGCGCACCAGAGCACATGAAGACAATTAGAATTGGTGTAACTGACACAACTAGTCGCAATCTCATGCAACTCAACGGAAGAGGTCTTATTGGTCCTGATTTTGTTTTTTTAACAAAACATTTGTAATTTTAATAGTGTGACCAAGGCATGAGGACTGATTATGGAAATGAAAATATTAATGAATCATCTTAGAATTGTAGTGATATAGCCGTTCTCAGTGTCAGAGTGCTCGACCGCTTTGCAAATGAGAAACGCAACCCACAGGAAGCTGTCTTAACTTCCAAATCGTAGAAAAATATTAACCCTATAAGAGTACACCAGAATAACACTAAAATGGTAGAGAAAATTGCAATAAGGACTGTATGGAAAACAAAACTAGGAGCCGAATATGTGACCAAAATTGAAATAGTATTAATTTTAAACATCGCAGGCAATTCTAAAATACTTGATGTGATTCAATGAGTTTCAAAACTGCTAAGGTGGATGACACAGGAAGGCACAGAATCTGGTAGGGCATTCCACAACTTGGGCACCACATACTGAAAAAATGCCTTTCACCAGTCATGCTCATCGATAGATTAGGACCGGTGCTATGAGGATTGAGCCATGGTGGTGGTGGGCCTGGTATTAAAATTGAGAGAAATAGAGGAGGGGAAGGTGTTGTTGAGGAGTTCTATTGGTGTAGAATAGGTGGTCTTACGAATCTTTTTCTTTTTTGTAACCGATAGCATTGACCTGGTGACAAGAATTGTCGATGCGCAGAAAAGAAAGTGGTTGTGAAGGACTTCAGTGGCCAAGGTGTTCGGTGTGGTCTTCAAACAATCTTCTGAGAGCTATAGACCGGGGAGACAGAATTGGAAAAATTTTGTAAGGCTTTGGCGGTCGTGGTGTTTGGGTCTTCAACGTTTTTGTCTCGCCTGAATGAACTTCAGATGAGACTTGTGGTCACTTGGGGCGGTGTGTGTGTGCGTTGTTGTTTGTGTGTGTATGTCCACACTTTCTCGTTCAGCATGATTCCACACCGTTAGTGCGATTATGACTGAATTTGTGTGTAGCAACGGGTTGGGTTTACACTATCTGATTAGATTTTGGGGCATCAAAGTCATCAATTAAAAGTTGGGTAATTAGCTACTTTTTTATTCCTTGACAAGTCGAGGATCTATGCAGTCTCGCCAGTGTGGTGTATGTGTTTAGTATGTATGTGTGTGTGTGTTTTGTGTTTATGTGTGGTGATGCCTGGCTTGGTGAAACACAATAACTTGACCCCACCTGGATGGATGAAGCGCATACTTGTTATTAGTACATGAATCCATTTGGTTTGGGGTCAAGGTCATAGTCTCTGAGTCACCCAGTAGGTCAAAGTCTGAAAACCTTGTGAACACGATAAGTCCAGAATGGTGTTGGTCTGATCTGGTTTCAATTTGGTGTGTGCTTTCTTATGGGGAGTACAGAACCTATTGTTTTTGTATGGGTCGTGGGTTAATTTTGGTCAAAATAGAAAATTTGTGAAAAGTCGACATTTAGGCCAATTTTGGCTTGTGAACACGATAACTCAACTCCACCTGGATGGATAGGCTCATACTGGTATGTGTGTTTCCTCATGGTGAGTAAATGAACCCATTGTTTTTTAGTCGGTCAGAGGTCATCTGAGGTCACCAGAGGTCAAGTCGCACACCTTGTGAACACGATAAGCAAACTCCAGAATGGTTTATCGATCGGGTTCAAATTTGGTGTGTAGCTTTCTTATGGGGAGTACAGGAACCCTATTGTTTTTGGTATGGGTCTGGGGTGAATTTTGGTCAAAACTAGAAAATTTGTGAAAAGTGCATAATTTGGCCAATTTTGGCTTTTGAACACGATAACTCGACCCCACCTGGATGGATGAGCTCATACTTGGTATGTGTTGTTCCCCATGATGGTAATGAACCCTATTGTTTTAGGGTAATGTCAAGGGTCATCTGATGTCACCAGAGGTTCAAGTCTAAAAAAAACCTTGTGACCCAGGATAAGTCAGAAATGGTGGTCTGATCGGGTTCAAATTTGGTGGTAGCTTTCTTATGGGGAGTACAAGACCCTATGTTTTTTGGTATGGGTCGGTGGTGAATTTATGGCCACAAATAGAAAATTTGTAAAACGTAAATAAGTTGGCCAATTTTGGCTGTGAACACGATAACTCGACCCAACCACCTGGATGGATGAGGCTCATACTTGGTATGTGTGTTCCCCATGATGAGTACATGGACCCTATTGTTTTAAGGGTAAGGTCAAATCTCGAGGTCACCAAGGTTTAAAGTCCGAAAAACCTTGTGAACACGATGAATCAGATCGGAAGAGCTTTGTGAAGGGAAAGAGTTTAAATTTTGGTGTGTAGCTTTCTTATGGGTAGTACAAGAACCCTATTGTTTTTGGTATGGGTCTGGGTTTGAATTTTGGCCAAAAATAGAAAATTTGTGGAAGGAAATAATTGGGCCAATTTTTGCTTGTGAACACGATAACTCGCCCGCACCTGGATGGATGGATGAGGCTTCATAGTGTATGTTGTGTCCCCCATGATGATACATGAACCCTATTGTTTTAGGGTAAGGTCAGAGGTCTCTGAAGTCACCAGAGGTTAAAGTCCTAAAAACAAAAACCCTGTGACCACTATAAGTCGAGAATGGTTGGTCTGATGGTTCAAATTTGGTTGTTAGCTTTCTTATGGGGAGTACAGACCCCTATGTTTTTGGTATGGGTCGGGGTATTTTTGGTCAAAAATACAATTTGTGAAAAGTCAATAATTTTGGGCCACTTTTTGCTTGTGGACCAAGATAACTCAACCGCCACCTTGATGGATGAGGCTCATACTTGGTATGTGTGGTTCCTCATGATGAGTAAATTAAACCCTATTGTTTTAAGTCCAGTCAGAGGTTCACTGAGGTCACCAGAGGTCAATCTGAAAACCTTGTGAACCAACGATAGTCCAATTAGTCAATTTTTGGCTTGTGAGCACAATAACTCGAACCCACCTGGATGGATGAAGCTCATACTTGGTATGTGTGTTCCCCCATGGTGAGTATTAACCCTATTGTTTTAAGGTACAGGTCAGAGGTCATCTGAGGTCAACCAAGGTCAAAGTCTGAAAACCTTGTGACACGATAGTTCCAATTGGTTGGTCTGATTCGGGTTCAAATTTGGCAGTAGCTTTCTTATAGGAGTACGGCACCCTATGTTCCTTGGTATAGGTCGGGGGTGAATTTTGGTCAAAAATAATAAAATTGGGTGGAACGGGGTCTAATTTGGGCCAATTTTGGCTTGTGGAACACGACATAAAACTCGACCCCACCTGAATCAATGAAGCTCATACTTAGTATGTGTGTTTCCCGATGATGTGTACACATGAACCCTTGATTAGGGTCAGTCAGAGGTCATCTGAGGTCACCAGAGGTCAAAGTCTGAAAACCTTTGAACACGATAAGTTCCAGAATGGTTGGTCTGATCGGTTCAAATTGGGTGTGTAGCCTCCTTATAGGGGCAGTAACAGGAGCCCTATTGTTTTTTGGTATGGGTCCGGGGTGTTGTATTTTGGTCAAAATAGAAAATTTGTGAAAAGTCATCAATTTCAGCCATTTTGCTTGTGAACACGATAACTCGACCCCATCCTTGATTGATGGGCTCATACTGGTATGTGTGTTCCCCAGATGAGTACCTGAACCCCTATTGTCAGGTCCAGGTCAGAGGTCATCTGAGTCCCCCAGAGGTTAAAGTCCTAAAAACCTGTGAACACGATAAGTCCAAAAAAAAAACATTGGGGGTGTGGTCTGATCGGTTCAAATCTGGGTGTATTTTCTATGGAGAGACAGGACCCTATTGTCTGGTATAGGTCTGGGGGTGATTTTTGGTCGAACATAGAAAATTTGTGGAAAAGTCCAATCACTTGGCCAATTGGCTGTTGAACACATAACCTCGACCCCCTGGATGAATGAAGCTCATTATTGGTAAGTGTGTTCCCCATATGTGTACAATGAACCCTTTGATTGGTCAGGTCAGAGGTCATCTGAGGTCACCAGAGGTCAAAGTCTGAAAACCTTGTGAACACGATCCAAGTCCAGAATGGTTGGTGTCTGATCGGTTAAATTTGGTGTGTAGGCCTTCTTATGGAGAGTACAGGAGAGCAGCCCTATGTTTTTGGTAGGGTCGGGGGTGGAAATTTGGTCAAAAATAGAAAATTTGTGACAAAAGTCATGCAACTTCAGCCAATGTTGGTTGGAACACGATAACTCGACCCCACCTGGATGGATGAGGCTCATACTGGTATGTGTGGTTCCCATGATGAGTACATGAAACCCTATTGTTTCAGGGTCAGGGGTCAGAGGTCATACTGGGGTCACCAGAGGTTAAGTCTACAAACCTGTGAACACCGATAAGTCCAGAATGGTTGTTCTGATCGGGGGCAAAATGGTGTGTAGCTTTCTATGGAGAGAGTACAGGATCCCTCTTGTTCGGTATAGGTCGGGGGTGTTCTGTTGAAATTTTGGTGAATCGAAAATAGAAAATTTGTGGAAAAGTCAATAATCTGGCCAATATTGGCTTTTGAACACGATAACTCGACCCCACCTGGATGAAGAAGGCTCAACTTGGTATTGTGTTCCCATGATGAGTACATGGACCCTATTGTTTCAGGGTAGGTCAGAGGTCATCTGAGGTCACCCGAGGTTAAAGTCCTAAAAAACCTTGTGAACACGATGAAGTCTAGAATGGTTGGTCGGGATCGGGTTCAAAATATGGGGTGTAGCTTTTTTGGAGAGTACAGGATCCCTATTGTTCTTGGTATAGTCGGGGGTGATGGAATTTTGGTCGAAAATAGAAAATTTGTGAAAAGTCAATAATTGGCCAATTTTGGTTTTGAACACTATAACTCGACCCCACCTGATTGATGAACTCCATACTTGGTATGTGTTGTTCCCCCATGATTCGTACTGGACCCTTGTTTTTGGGGTCAGGTCAGAGGTCATCTGAGGTCACAGAGGGTCAAAAGTCGAAAACCTTGTGAACACGATGAAGTCTCAGAAGGGTTGTCTGATCGGGTTCAATTTTGATGTGTACTTGCTTATGAGGAGTATAGGACGCCTTTTTGTTTTTTGGTATAAGGTCGGGGGGAATTTTGGTCAAAATAGAAAAATTGTGAAAAGTCAAGATTCGGCCATTTATGGCTTGTGAGCCCAATAACTCGACCCCACCTGGATGGATGAAGCTCATACTTGGTATGTGTGTTCCCCCTAATGATTACAATGAACCCAATCGTTTTGGGGTCAGGTCAGCGGTCATCTGAGGTCCCAAGGTCAAAGTCTGAAAACCAACCCTGTGAACACGATACGCCCGAAGGTTGGTCTGATTGGGTTTCAAATTTTTTGGTGTGTAGCTTTCTTACTGGGAGTACAGGAACCCTATTGTTTTTTGGTATAGGTCGGGGGTGATTTTTGGTCAAAAATAAAATTTGTGGAAGTCAATGATTTGACTTGTGAAAACACGATAACAACTTCGACCCCACCTGAATGGAATGAGCTCTCACGTTGGTATGTGTGTTCCCGATGATAGTTCATGAACCCTATTGTTTTTGAGGTCACAGGGTCAAAGTCTGAATCCTTGAAATTAGTGTGTAGTTTGTCTTAGCAAAGAAGTATAGGACCCTATTGTTGGTCAAAAAATG
This sequence comes from Sclerodactyla briareus, assembly GCA_026419785.1. Taxonomy (NCBI): domain Eukaryota; kingdom Metazoa; phylum Echinodermata; class Holothuroidea; order Dendrochirotida; family Sclerodactylidae; genus Sclerodactyla; species Sclerodactyla briareus. Next base: position 132,213 of record JAODTK010002154.1, on the reverse strand, counting down.
AAAATTTGTGTTTCCCACAATGAGCTGGTACAGTCTCCTCCCATTTGTCCTTGATTCCTGCTATATGTTGTCTGGAGAGTCCGGAATCAACTAAGCCTTTGGCTTTTCTGGTATATAATTCAATTTTTAACGCTCGTTAGCAAGATTACACGAAAACTTATTGGTGCTACGTTGATGTAGTTTGGCATGTAGGACCTTGGATGACAGGTAGATGAACTGATTAGATTTTCAGCCTAAAATAATGCCCAATGTATGTCCTAATTTGCATAATTCATGTGAATTTTTCAGGTTTGTCATATTTTCACGAACTTGTTGGATGTGGTCCTACCATTGTTTCCCGATAAATTTAGAAGGGAGTCATGGTAGCTGGAGGAGGTCTTTAATGTGTTTAATTTGCATAATTTATGCATTTTTTGCAAAGTTTGTTGGATTTCTTCCACAAACATGGTAGATGTAATCCACTTTTGATCCTGATTATTTTAAAGGTACTGCTGGGGTCAGTGGGGTTAGTGTATGTGCCTAATTTGGTAAGAATTTCGCCAAACTCATTAAGGTATGGTCGGTTAACATTTTCAGGATCTGGATGTGTTTGATGTTCATGAATTTGAATTAAATTCATCTTATACTAGCTTCTGATCTGTTAAAAAAGCACTGAGGAAACGAGTAACCATGCTTTTCCTGTGAAATTTTACTGCTGTTATAAGTCATTGTATGTGCCTATTTGCATAATTTATCCAATTTACAGAAACTTGGTAATAATTTTCGCCAAACTCAGTAGGTATGCGTCGGTTAACATTTTAAGGATCTGATGTAGTTGAGGTTCATTGAAGTTGATGAAACTTCCATCTGATAATAGCTTCTGTTAGAATAAAGCACTGAGGAACGAGGAAACATAGCTTGATGACAAATTTTACTGCTGTGATAAGATCATTGTATGTGCCGAATTTGCATATTTATTCCAAATTTCAACCTGGTAAGAATTTCGCAAACACTCATTAGGTATGGGCAGTTAACATTTTCTGAATCTGATGTGTTTGATGTTCATGAATTTGATGCAATTCAGATAAATAGCTTCTGTTAGATAAAGCACTGAGGATCGAGTAACCATCACTCCTGTGACAATTTTACTGCTGTTATAAGCTGCCCACAAGCAACCTTCTCTACCCAACAATTTGATTAGGTTTGAGTTCTTTCCTTTGTTCTTTGATTTTGAAGGCAAGAAGCCCAGGCTGCTAGGGGGGATTTAGTAAATTTCAAGTTGGATTTGGGTGGAAGAAGTGAGTTGACTGAGCGATAACTCTATTCAATTCTATTCTAATCCTATTGTATTTTATGAGAGAAGAGTGGGGGGGGGCCTGAAGAAGAAAAACACAATTAAGGGACTTTTGTATTAAGAGTCAAACTTAATTGGTCAGTTATTTTCGGAATTTCAGGAATTTTTATGTGTTATATGTAAAATATGTGATGTTCGTTTGGGCAAAGACAAGGTTCTGCCTGAACTATTTGGTTGTTTGTTTAGTGAATAATAGAAACCATCAATCGCGCAACTATGCGAGACACTTTTTGCGATCGCCTTGTTATGAAGCGTAGACCTGGGCTGTCTCATAATTTGGACGTTCTCTATGCTTTGATGGCCTTGGTGTTTGATGTCATCAACTCTCGATAACTTGGAAGTGTTTGTAGGCTTCCCTGTGGCCTGGTGGTCAACGCCTTCTGCTGTCTACCAGGCATAGACTTGGACTCTCTGGGTCCAGTTGAGAATGCTTCTGATGGTTTTAGATGAAGGTTATCACTGATCAGAGGGAGAGGTAGTATCACCTCATCTGTTGTCACTATATAACTATATTTTTCACATATATATTTTTATATATATTTGTACATATAACTTGGTGATGCAAAAGGATGTTGAGAGTTAAAATCAAATACCTTGTGAGGTCTTATTCGATATACCACAAGCTTCAGACTGCGTCAGGCTTTCTGGACAGTTAGCGTTTGTATAAAGGAGGGCATACTCCTGTTATCTTCGGCATCAGCAGTGAACTTGATAATGTCTGTAATATCTTTCTCATTGAGTGTGCAGGGTCCACTCCGTCTCTTTAATCATCTCTAATACACCATCCACATATCTCTTCCAATATGTGACTTGAACTCAGTTTGACTTTGAGTCGGTAGAATTGGGGCCTCTTGTTCCATGCTCCATCAATAGTTGCCACATCGTAGAGACTGGTCTTGGCATCTCAAACTCTGTTGGTACACACTCGCGCGTCTTTCTTTAGCAAGTCTCCGCTAATAGGCGATTGCTTACTACCTCTAGTCTATGGCTACATGAACAGGAGTATTCGTAGATACAAACATGTGCTATGTCATGGGAATTGAGATCTCCTCAAGATGACATCTTTAAACATGGTACTTTTAAGGCCATTAGGTGCTTGATTATTTATTGGGAGGGGGGGGGGGGGAAGGTGTTGGTCACTTGCTGCGTCTTCTACCAGGGGTACAGGAAGACCACGCAAGGTCCTCTGTTGGTGCAAGGACTGAACCCCTGAAAGATATGACATTTCCGTGCATTCTAAGAGGCTCAGTTCGAACTATTTTGATTTACCATGGGCCTCATTTTCTGAAACAAATTTTTCAATCTTCATAAAAGCTATGGTTAGTAAATGTAGGAAAATTGCTTAAATAACATTCAACTATGCAGTTAAACCTAGGAATACAGAGAATTCAGAGCTATTATGGAAGAAGGGAAAGGGTTAGCGAGGTAGTGTCTCCCGGTCAGTGAGGTAGGCGCTCCATAGTTTATTGAGCTGAAAATGCACAGGTCTGATAGCCTGATTGTGTTTAGCTATGGCAATGGCCTCATTGAAATGTTGCTGCCAGGTCCACCTTGTACAGAGAGTCTGGAGGCCTGAAAATGTTTTTATTCAGCTGAAGCGGACAAGTCAAAGTATTTGGTTTCATTCCCACATAGGGTAACTTGCATCATGATAGCAATGCCAGCGATATCCTCTTGCACGGGACCACAGGACAGGGACCGTAACCCAAAAGGGCATCCGCCGATGTGGTGTATTCAGCTGAGACGGCACAAGTGCAAAACCCTACGCATTTGGAACTATGACTTTAAGGTTTTACTTTAAATCTCCTGGAATGGATTACCTAGGACTTTTGGATAAACTCATGGCGCTAAATTGACAACATCGTCAATAATAGCATTTCAACTAATTCGTCGTCTTGCGAGTGCAGCTTCTCAAAATAATATAAAAGCAGTGGCGGCAGTTCGGGGGCATGGGGCCTCCCCGAATTTTCACCTCCCTCCCCCCTCCCCCAATTTGTGAAGAATTGAGCTCCATTTCCTGCTTGTTATTTTTTGACCGAACCCTGTTGCATTTTGGACATCCAGAATGTTTTTCCCCCCCCTCCTCCAGACAAATCTGTCCCGTGCCCCCCCTCTCGAAATTTGGGAGTCTGGACTGTCTGGTGCCGCCACTGCATCTGACGTCCAGTCTTATGCTCTATCGTCAAATGTGTTGGGGAAACGCAGATGCACAAGCGAAAAGGCTATTATCGAGTTTCCTTACAATACCATGTCAGGGCCCGAGAGGACCAACCGGTCGTTTCGTATGAGATGCGATGGAGTGGCAATGATCAGGAACTGTTCCACATAATGTGCGCGATTTGTGGTTTGTAAATTCTTTTCCGGGGGCCACAAAACGCCATGCATGCTCTCCATGCTACCCCCCATGAGAGAATAGAGGACTCATTAAATCTGCACTATCTCTCGAAAACAAGATGGACCGCTAGAGCTGAATCTCTTCTGACTGTGTGGAGATCGGTGAAGCTATCATGGCATCACCCGAAGATATATGTAATTCTCCCCCTCCATCTGTCAGAAAAAAAAACAATAGCAAGTAGCTAGCTCTGTAAGAAGGTGCTCATCTTGTCTTTGTGTTCTCTTCACATCAATTAAGAATATGATGATGGAAGCGGTGAAGATCTTAGGAGCCACAGGATGACGTGTTCTATATAGTTGATGCGCTGAGCCTCACGAAATAAGGATCGAGTCAGTGGAGAGGATGCTATCAGAGAGGCAGGAGAGATTAGATCCATCCAGAGCAGGACTCTCAGAAGCTACATATATAGGGTTCAGCGCCCCCAAGACAGATTGATGATGATCAGAAATGAAATGGTCAACCCTCTTCATCAGTTCTATCCTAAGGAAAATCTGAATTGTATTCCAGCAAACACAAAAACGTTATGAAACGTTCCGTCTAATGTTAAACGAAACATTATTTCGGGTGTTATAATGCGTAAGCCAGAACTTTTTGTTTCCGCACATTTTATTTGTTTATAACATGATATAACATCACTAAAACTTTGAAAACACGTTACGGTCATTAAAACGTCATCAAAATGTTTTAATAACACCGCATTTAACGTTATGAAACATTTTTAGAAGCTCTTCAAAATGTTTTGAAAACTTTTGTGTTTGCTGGGTTAGACATGGTCACTCCGACAAAATGCAGCCAGCACTGGATATCATCTCGTCATTAGACCAGGTGCTGGACCTTCCCCCCTAACTTCCAAACCTGAGACAATACTTGGCAGCTATTTCCCCATGTGTCAGTCAATGCAAAGTCCGACAACAGTACTCATTGAGATTCAAGGGGGTGGGAATCTGATGATGACTATTAGCGAAGCTCCACTCACTGGCGTAGCTAGATTTTGATTAGGGTTGGCCATGGGTATGACTATAAGCGGGGCGCCACCATAGGTTGGCGCGAAGCTGAATCTTTTTGCCTGACAGCTGTCCCAGAATGCAGGAAACGATACTTCCCCCGTGTCATTTCGGGAAGTTATAGGCATAAACCAACTTTAACTAAATTAGGCTAAATAATCATGAGATATAAGATCAACTGGAAAATTGCAGAAATTAATCGGAACATTAACATTTTTAATGTACCAAAATCAGGAGGCCTTACCAGCTACGCATGGGTCGGTCGAAATCCCAACCAGCTGACTGGAAGTCCACATTTTGGCCATTCAAATCCAAGATTAAATCAAAATCAGCCCCAGAATGACGATCACCAAACGCAACCATTCAACACCAACTTTATTTCACACAAATTCCGGGGAAGCATTCTGTCGAACCCCTCTAATAGGCCACGCCTGCATCGCACTGCTGCCCACAGGGCAGCATTTGGTCCACTTCTCAGGGGGAAGATCACCCCACCTCATTGGCTGGCTACGGTCTGAACAGGTTTTGGCTCCAGTGCATGGACAGTTGACAAATTCGCATCATGGTTGATGCTCAAGTCAGGATTACAACAGCCGCAGGGGCAATCTGCAGAGAGGTTTGCCTGCAGGACACAGTCCAAATATTTACCACGTGGTAAGGCTAAGGAGAAATGAGTAAATGAAGAGTGGCTAGTGATATTTGCCAAGAGTGCAATTTTTTGATCACACACAAAATCTTTGTTGCATGCCCTTGTACCTTTAAAAATGATTTGGATCAATCGGATTGTATTGTTGTTGTTGCAAGTGCAATGTTGAGAGAAATATAAACTTAACTGAGATATCTTGAAATTCCCGCCGTGGCTGACGTAATAGCGAACGTGTCGATGACTTTTGATTCGATTCGTCTAAAATAAACTAGTAGTGGCAATGCTGATGTTCTCGCGACAAGATTTGGCTATCTCTATTTGTACGGTTCTGTACTGTGAGCAATCCAAAGGGCGCCATCTTTTAGAATGGTGAGTGTAATTCATCTGTTTATATTGCCCATTAGCGACACGATCTCTCGCTGGATTTGATGAATTTGGGAAGTGTGTAAAAGAAACATGGACGTAGGGGCAATAAATAACAATTAAGATAATTTCATTGATTGTACAGGCTCAGTTTTCTTCTCGGCTGAAAGTTATTCTGATCATTATGTAATAGGCTTTTCAGAACCCTGTGAGGGGAGGGGGGTCTCTTACTACGCCAATGACGCCACCAGATGGTACTCCAGAAAATTCGAAGAGGTAGTCGGAAGAAAGGTCATGAAAGCCTTGGACATTTTGAAAGAATCAAATAACCCCGACTTCGCCAGAGCTCCTATTGAAGTCCGACCAGACGCTTGAATCTTTCCTTCCTCATACACCACATCGCAAACTGAATTCATCTCGCAGCCCTCCTTTGCAGCTCGTCACCAAGTGATGGCCAAGGGGACCCCCCCCCCCCTCGAAAATGAGGTCCCCCAAACCTCGAAAACCTGTCCATGCGTTAGTAATATCAACCAGTACGAAATTGAAGCTATTTTGATTTGATTTTGAATTCTACGGGTTCATGAACCAAGTAATGCTCACGGAGGACCCCTGACTGTATGACCTGAGGATGAACTCGGTCTCCTCTTGTCGACTATAGTGGTCCGATGATATCACGTGCATGGTACTTTTCACGTCAAGTTGCAAAACCCGCGAAACAACTCCATACCTCAGCAGTCCATTTCATTTTCAACTTACCTATAGCAATAAATGTCCAGGTCTCCTGGGATTCCACTGGGCGGTGCCAGGAATTCTGATTGGGGTGTCCATAAGATGGAGTGGTCTAAGGGAGAGGGAGGTGTCCCCCTCCCTTTTGAAATTTTTTGCCTTTTTAGGGAACCCTCCGATTAAATCTGGTTCAACAATTGCCATCATTTGAAGTCATCTTTCCTATACCAAGAACTCCTTGTTCTTGAAAGTGGTCAATTTTCTTTTCTACGAGGCTTCAGCTCACCGGCGTACAGGACTCTTCCTTTTTTGTGGGGCAGAATAACTCCCCAATCTGAAAGCCGCCTGATGGAAAAGTACTACCGCGCGCGAAGCGCGCGTAAAAAAAATTGCTTGTTTTGAATGAAAATTCCTCCTGGAATTTCGCCTTCGTCTGAATTTTTAATCATTTTGCCTGTATATTCGGTCTCACTTTTTTATCCTTTTTCGGCTCCCTCATTTGGACGAATGAATCAACTGTTTTGTATGAATTTGAATGGGTTGTATACGCTCCCCTCATCTTATGGCCAGTCTCAGCTGGCCATGATGTTACCCAGGATTCTAATCATCACAGCCACAGCTCACCAATTGCAATACTCGAAAAAAAAAACTAACTAATTTTGCCCGAATCTCAAACACGGATACTACTGCCAAGAAGCACGCAATTTTTTGGCATGCTTGGATTCATCTCTGTATCCCCTAGTCTCGTACGGGTAGCATATTGGGTTTTTAATCATTTTGCCACTGTTTTTTGCCCGGCTTGCATGGGTAGGGCAGCTAGCCCCCCCCCCCCCCCCTTGCACCCCGGCTATGTTTGTTTGGGTATTGCCAAACCATTGACCATTCAAGCAATCTGCTGGGCATGAGGACAGTCGGGAACAATAAGTGACGAAATGTTTTTTTGGAGGGGTTCTCACGCACCCCCCCGAAAAAAAAAAAAAACCCCCTATGTATGCACATGTCCTTCTCTGATCTCCATGACATCTTGCCGCAACGTCCAAATTGGGTACAAAATGCCTATATATAACGAGTTTTACTGCGCGCGAAGCGCGCAAATTTTTGCACACTGTTTGGATATTGAACCAAAAATTGGCTGTCCGAGGGAATTCGAGCAATCTGACCAGCGAATGAGGAAAGAGAGAGCCGCAAAGTGCCATGTTTTGTCATTAAGGAAAAATTGAAAAAACAAAATTGGGGATGTCCGATTGGGGGGGCCATGCCCCCTTGGCCCCCCTCTGGCTACGCCAATGTGGGTTCGAACCATTCTTCTGCTCGGACTTACATGGAAGGAAGCGAATGATTTCGTGGGGCCATGTTCTCCTTGAAGGTGGAGTTATGGCACTTTTTGTGCGGGGGGGGGGGGGTGGGGGGGTGCATTCTAAGGCTTGTTTGTTTTTTCGTTCTGGCTGCTCATCGCTAAATGCCCACTTCTTTCCAGTTTTTCTGAACAAATCTCTAACCCCAAGAAGAACTAATTTCTCTGGTATAGGCATGCATTCCAGCTTATCGATTGGCGCTAAGCAGAGCCACCCTTGGAGTGGCAAATAGTCAGGCATGCCACGTGGTTGCTGTAACTGTGACGTTGGATGAAACCCTCAGGTGTAGTCACACGCATTTTGCTTTAACATAAACAGTTTTATTGAAACCCCACGTTTAAACAAAATTGCAATGATTCTTCACGATTTGATTGGATTTTGCCCAATTGATTAAGAAATGCCCGTTACAGCACCTAACATATGCTGTTCTTCACACTTCTCAAGACCTTGGGGAATTTTTGATAATGTCTTCACAAAACGTTGGGGGGGGGGGGAGGACGTGTCCCCATCTCTTTACCCCTGCATATTGAGTGTAAACACCGCTGGCTGTGAAGTTCAAAAGTACACAGTGAAGTCATTTAGTTCATACTGTATTTACGATTTACGTTTCTTTCGGCGTAAGATGAAATAGCCTAGGTAAACGTTTTCAATCCTGGATTTCCGAAATTTTCATCATGGAAAAAAATGAATATCATGATTTTAACATCATTGGAATGCTCATCTGGAACCCTGTTTACCAAATTGCCAATTTTCGAAGTCGATACCTTTGCATTGAAACTGATATCGTATTGGGGTGATGTTCGGGACTCGCATTTAGACATATTCCGGTAATATAGTCACCGGAGGTTGTCCTCTGACGAACTTGTATAACTTGTATACCCTTTCGTCACACATACGATTGTGTCATCGAAAGCTGGAATTATAGTTTTGAGAATCGAAAGCAGGATGACCGGTGAAAGAGGACTACTCTCAAATGGCCTGAAGCGGGAAACCTAGCAGGGAACAAACCCGTTTCCGGGCGATTTACATCCGGGGAAAGTCAAGCTGCCCAATTTTAGACGATTTCGTATCAGCAAAACTGCAACGTGAACGAATGGAATTAGGCAGATGCTGGGAGGCACGCGTTCAAACATTGTGCTAGACTTACTAATGGAAGCCTGTCTGCAAGTTCTTTCGAACTGGCCCTTGTAATGGCTTTTCAGCCTTACTTCCGAACATACACGGCTGAGCTCAAACCTCACACGGTCGCCCGCTAATTTTCCCCGTCCTCCGATCGTCCCGTTACTCGGTATAACGTAATGCACTCATATGTAATAGTCTACTACGCCGATCAGGCCACAGGGTCTACTTTTTGAACTGGCAGACCGCACATCTCGAATTGCGGACTGTCTGGTTCTTTCATGGAGAGAGGGAGTGGGACCAGTGCGCACCACTGGGTAGGGAGTCGTCCTCGCCCTCCTTTAGGTCACAGCTTTGATAACATGTATTTTTTAATCTAGGGGCCTGTTTATTATATTATGTATTATGTTTCATATGCAGAAGTATCGGCGACTAAATTGAATGATGAATGAACTTATGAGGCTTCTATATGACGTTTTTTCCACACACCACACATTACTCATCACTGTTAATTTGAACCCCCAATTCCCACTGGTTGTTGATGCCTGTCACCCAGGAGTAGACCCGCCACTGGACTATCCATGCCGCACCGTTGATACTTGTAATAGTCTCCCATCGGGATTAACTGAACCTATCCGCTCAGTAGCTGCCTGCTATGAATCTGAGGAAATACTGGTCAATATACTGTTTACACCGACAACGTGTTATCAATGATGACCCCACCGCGAGTTCAGCCTAACAGTGGTTTTGGGAGCCTATTCTCCTACTAGGATTTGAAGCGGAGTATGGCCATGGATACTGCTAGCACACCAGGCGGATAGAGTAACTTTAAGAATGAAATGAATAAACTCACAGCCTAATGAAGGGTTTCAAGATATGAAAGAAATCTCTGCTAAAAAATTTCGCCATCATTTTTCAAAATATTTTTGAAGCACTACTAGTGGTTTAGCAGGTTGGTTTATTCGCTAAACTTGCCTTAGACTATACAGACGGGTTGTTTCAAGTTGAGAATGATAGCACTGATAAGTATTTAGTACGTGTTTGATTCTCAAACCTTAGTATCAGAGTGCGAGTACCAAATCCCCGTTTCCTATATAGTCTTTGTCCGCTGCTCATACTGTATTTTAAGCGCTTAAAAAATACTAATATGGCGATATACAACATCAACAACATGCTAAACGGCTTGTACTCACTGGCAGAGTTTATTGCTGGTATATACCGCTCCTCGTGAAATTTAATTAAAAGGAAAGAGGGCTTATTGTCTGTCGGTATTGGGCTTTGGCGGGAATGGAGTGACACATTGGTCAATTTGCCCGTCAATTTCCTTTTAAGCATTACCATGCAGGTGTAGTAACGCATCCCCTAAATACTAGGCCCACAATCAGAATTCAGCATGCAAAGACTACTTCCTCTCTGGAATTTTTTTATTAGGTTATATGTAGAGAGATATGACATGAATGACTATAAGAAAAGAGTTGAAAGGATCGTATGATAACCTTTAGAGAGTGTATTCACAATGCACTAGAAATGCACACACATTACTATGCCCTACTACAGCACAGCAACGTTTCCAAAAACTTTTCACAAATGTTTTGAAAATTTTTCTTGTTGAGTAACATAGATGTTAGGAAAAATGTTTGTAAAACAGGTTTACAAAACGTTTAAATAAAGTTGGAAACTAATTTGTTAAAAAATAAATTGCTCCATAAACTTTAGCGCCAAAACAGTTCCTCCCAAAACAGGTTTCAGGTTGAGCTAGGATGTCGGAGTTTGTTAGATTCTCGCTCAGCTCCCCTGGTCCGCGTTACTCATACATATCAAATAAACAAAAATGTACTAAAACATTTTCTCAAAACGTTTGTAAAACGTTTCGTAACTTTTTTGCAACATTCATGTTTCTCACAAAACACGTTTTCAGAAACATTGCGAAACATATTTGAACTGTTTCGAAAACGTTTTAAAAAAACTTTTTGTGTTTGCTGTGCATGTACCCCGCAAGTGCAACCCAAGCCTGTCGCTCTATGAGAATGGTGGAGTGATTGAGGTTGTGGGGTATTCCGTAACCGCGCTTTTGTGTGCGGTCCATTTGTGCGAAAAAATGGTCTGTGCCTAATACATAATTGCTTGCTAAACCACAAAAAAAACTCGACACCATCGCCTGGCAGATAAAGCGTCAACTTGTATATCCCCACGTAACAAAACAATGTAAGGCGGTGATGGTTATTAAGAATTATACATCAGAAGGACGACATCCATGACTAAAGGAAGGAGGTTCATACAATGAGTGTCTCTAATGTATCCTCGGAACCAACGTATTCTCTCCACCCCCGTTTTTGCTGGAATGCGGCAAGGTCTGGAATAATCGCAAATTTCGAAATGATCTCTGATGACCTTGAAATCATTGTCAGGTTCCGGGAATAACTAAGTCCACACCCACACATGTTCCGGTAAAGCGGCAAAGTAAGAAAATCGTAAATAATACGCAAAACTGACCCCCGGTGACCTTGAAATCATTTTCATTTTTTCCGGAACCATCTAAAGTCCATACCCACACAAGTTCGTGTGAATCGACGAACTCCCATTTATTTGCAATGAAACCTGCCACAAAAGAGGCAGCAGTCATGGCACAAGCCCAGTTCGCACTCATCGAGATTTACCTAGGGCGAACATGTGTGCCTAGTTTCAGACCAATCGGATAAAGCGGTTTAAGACATCTGTGCTAAAACGACAATCTCCCGGTGGCGGACGCGGCGGGGCCGCGGACGCGGCGGTTACGGCAAAGAGAAGACCATAATATCCCGGTGCGAATGGGGATATAACTACCCTCTAAACACTGATCCATGGACCTATACAGGTTTTGGTTGCTGCTACCATGAAGGAGTGTGTAATTGAATTTTAGGGTCGAAGAGCAGGCGACGAATTACATATATTACCACCCTCAGTATATCGTCAATGCGCCGCTGTCGAACACATTTGCAGAATCGAAAAATCTTTTCATACGACGGCACTCACGGCAAGCAAAAACTGCTGGAGAAAAAGAAGAGAAAGGAAATAAAATTGCTGCTGCTGGCAGTGCTGGTACAAATCATGCAAATATTAGTGGCAGATCAGATCAGTGTTAGAGCAGTATCAGCCATGGTCTGTAAACCAAGCATATACCAGACTTGTAGTGTAAGACTGTAGGTCATTGACCCGAGTACGAGACTACGAGTACGAGTACAGCACAAAACCACAAGAGTACGAGTAGGCCTACCAGTTTTCCAAAAGCTGAGTACGAGTACGAGTACAGAGCCGTGAGTACGAGTACGAGTACAAGAAATGTACTCGAATACAATCTGGCAATATCCCTTTTTCGAGTCTAGCATTAATACGTCGGCGGCGTTACCCGTAGCTCTCCGGGTAATTGGGGGGGTTTGTTTTGGATATTTTGCAAAAGTCTTCGCCGGTGTTCGCTCATGTGAGCATGGCACGTTGGTCATGCACGAATCTTCCGCTCCTCCAGGTTCCGGAAGTTGTTATTCTACTGATTCGGACTGATTAGATACTGAAATTCACTGATCGTGTCTCGACGGGACGCATAGGCCTATACGTAAATGGCGATAACTGGCATAGGTTGGGTTGATACACCTTTTCGCTCGATATCATCTAAGCACCAGATCGAGAAGAGATTACCACACCGTGCTCAATCCACGATCAATCATTCATCATAATTTACATTACATGGGGTACAAGCCCGGTTAGAGTAGCATAATCTAACGCAACCACTCACAGCTAATGCAATTGAAGTGATAACTCATCCTGAAGACAGTAAGAAACGAATAATTATAGCACGAGTGGAGAATTCGTGGACAGGAATATAAAATCGCTGCGATTATGAAGTTGCTCGCTACTCTTGTGATAAATACCGGATTTTCTAAAATCTAAACTCACAGGCCAGTAGGCGCAGGATCCTATCCAGGTGGGGCGGTGGCGCACCCGGCGCGCGCCCCTCCTAAAAAATCTCGATAAGGTTTTTTTTTTTTTATCCTATGTACAGTACGGCCATAACACAATTCTAACTCAAATTTCTTATTAGATTGCTTAAATTTTATGTCGAGAAGCCGAAATGGCAAAAAAAAAATCGCGCTGCGCGCGCTTTATCCTGTATGTCCGTATATATGGATAATCAGTAGGCCCACGTGGACAATAACTTGTCAGCATTCTGGTCAAAATATGATTTTTGTCCATACGCGGCATCTCCAAGTGTGGTGAACATACAGGGTAGGCCACGAGGAGATTTGGGTTATGACTGATTCATGTTGCACCCCCCCCCCCCTCCCACTACAACAAGGCGGAATCCATCTGCCATTTTCTTACCACGGCACACAGTTTAGTCCACTCTGACATGGCGTCGATTTCCGTTGAAGATTGGGGGGTGGGGGGGGGTTGACTTGTAGACTATCTAAGCGGCGCGCTACCATTGGTTGGCGCGGAGAATTTTCGGCACATGGACCCCGCAGATGCAGGAGAGGGCAATTAGCAGTCCAAAAGGCTGCGGGGAGAAGGTTTTTTTTGTGTACTCCATCCATTGGCTTACAAAAATTAACCGAAATCTCAAAATGGTGACCATTCAATCCTCGGGGTCGTTTGTAGCCTCCAGAGAGGGCAGTGTGGACACGTTCTGATGGAGCCGTTCCGTTGAACTAATGTAGTGAAAAACAGCCGTCTCGTCAAAGCGTCCAAACGATGACTCGACATGTAGTCGACAACGTTGCTAGGTGCTCAAATATGACGGGAACAAAAACGTATCAGGGACGCCACGGTGAGCAGCTAAGCTAATGAACGAAATGGTGGATCGGGAATTATCAACACTGCCCGTTACACCTCCCCTATCGCGGGGCACTGTACGTCATGTGGAGTTCAACACGGCAGCGTTAATAGAACCAAACAATGTTCACCAGTGTTTCACCTCTACTCTCTGGGAACTGTCGCCCTCGTCCCAAGGACTCTTGAACACTACTGGGTGATATAGAACATTATTTTCACATGAAAGTATAGACATGAAGAAGTGGATAGGAGAGTGATATTGAAATAATTCAGCCGTAAACCGGAGTTGAAACGCACATCGAATGATTGAAGAGGATGGATTAAACTAATTTTAAAAAATATCATGATTGCCTGCAATTTTTTTTTTTTTTTTTTTTTTTTTTTTTTTTTTTTTTTTTTGTTTTTTTTTTTTATGTTATCAATTGAAGCAGACAGGGGCGTAGGGAAGGGTCAATGATCGGGGGGGGGGGGGGATGAAAGAAGATCGTTTTGCCGACGGGTCTGGCAATGGTGACTGACAGGGGGAGGAGTGTCTTCCCTCCCCATGGGAAAAATTTTGAATATCGAAAACGTCCTAAGATGCAGATCTGGTGCAATTTTTCAGTTAAATTGGGGTCGTAATGACTCGACCAGACCTCACCGCGTACGCGAGACCCTTTCCATTTGGAACGATAAAAAAAATGGCCCTTATTACGAACAATGCCCGATTGTGACTGCAGCTCGTGAGTATCGAGCAGACCATCGATGACACTCTGCGCGCGAAGCGCGGAAAAAAATGACACTTCAATGGTGCAATTGATCGGCAAGTTTCGGCATTTAGTACTTCTTCTTTCCGAATATGCATTAGGGATATCTAACGGTTTTACTAATTCGTGCCCAAAGTTGAGTGTTTCCTGCCGGAATTTTCGATCTAAGAAAATGGAGGATGACCTCTATCTCTAGCTTGAATTACAAAAATAATAATATTGTTTCAGCACAAATGCTGAATTTTTTTAATCTCTGGAATATAGGACAGAAACAAAAACTTTCAAAGAACTGTCAGTCTCATGGAAAATAAACGTAACGCCATTTTCACTCCTTTTGCCGATTTGCGACAGGACCGGTCACTCGACAATTACACCGACGGCGACGGGTCGTCATATTATGTTGCTGGCGTGTCCAATCGCTGCCGACGCTGAAGGGGCCAATTAGATGAAGAGCCATAAATCGAAATAGCCGATAACAAAGCCTGGCTTCCGTTTTTTCTTCTATTACTCTTCCATTCCCTGTCTTCCCATTCTTGACTCCCTCAATTCCCTTTTCTTCCCCCCCCCCTCTTTTTTCTTTTCCTCCTCTCCTCTTCCTTTCTTTTCTCCTCTTCCCTCCTTTTGCGACGGACCGAAATTTGCGACGGCTCGAAAAAAAAATATTGGGGGGTGACCAAACCCCCGCACCTCCGCAGCACGGCCCTGGAAGCAGAGGCACCTGGTCGAGGTCTACAGGTCGGAAGTCTCCACTTTCTTGTACGGTCACCGTCAAGCGACACACTGTATCCTTCGAATGGCCGAATAAGTGATTCTCATCTGGCGAGAGAAGTAGCCTCTAATGAAGTTGAGCTTTGGGTTCATACTCGACCCCTGACGGATTGTCAGCGTTTGTCATTGACGGATACGCGACGTCGAGCGCGGTTACAATCAAACAAACTAATAGTAAATAGAAAAGTATATCTAACTGCGTGGGGAAGTAATGAATAGAGTGAGGTTGTCCCAGGCAAATGAGGCAATGGTTGATTCTTCGACTCCAGCTAGTAGGATGGACTACCGGTACTTAGAAAGACATAAAATTTGTCAAAATTCATAAAATTTTTAGGACTGTTGCTCCAAATATTGGGGGGGGGGATGAGTAAATAGGCATCCCCCCTTGACCAAATATGTGGGGGAGGGGGGCACATTCCCCAATCCCCCGGGAGCGAGCCCATGCTTTGATCCTCATTGTTCAGATGGCTTTGCCAGCAGGACGTGACTGTCTTTGATAGAAGATGAAAGCTAGATGTAATGAAAACAACAGGGCAGGGGATCGTGCACATTAGTAGGAGGTTTACGTGATGGACGTATGGAACTATACAGGCGCGGCGAAACAATTCTGAGGACATGAGGAAGTGAGAAACGAATTGTGAGCGGAAGAAACTAATCTCAAAAATGACAAATTGCTGTGACTGGCTCATCCTTTAATCAAAATGCCCGAAAAATGCACACATTTTCCATGACAGTGATTATCAAGCAAATTTTCACCATCTGCGACAGCCCCCAACCCAATTGGATGGGTCCTCGATGTAATATCTCTAAGACATGGCTATGGTAGGAAGGAGACCACGATGAAGAAATGTAAGGATTAACATCGATCAGTGTCGGGAAATTACTGTCAATTTCAGTGATTGCATACTGCCATAAGTCGCGGTAAGTGCCGCTCCCTGCAATCTTGGGGGGGGGGGGGGGGGGGTCTGTAAGACTTTTTCTTGTACGGTATGCGTCAACTGATGGGGGCGCGGATTGTAATGATTGAAAGTAGATCAATTCCTTTAAGAGTGTTTCTTGAGATATACATTTCAAGACATTTATTGTCAATTTTGGGGATGTGGATACTGCCATAAGACATGGAAAGTACCGTGTCCGGCAATCTGGGGGATTCGTAAGGCTCAAAATTTCTTGTACCTATACGAGACCACTGATGCTGGCCCAAATTGTAAGGAATAGCACATCGATTAGTTCCTTCAGAACCTTTTCTTGACATACAAATTTCTGAAATATGCCAATTTTAGAGACGTTGCTCACTGCCCCCCCATACACGGGAGATGCCGTTTCCTGCAATCTGGGGGGTCTGTAAAACGAAAAATTTCCCTTGTACCCAACGCGTCCACTGATGGTGGCGGCTGGCCCGAATTGTAAGGAATACACACCGATCAGTTCCTTCAAGAACGTTTCTAGAAATATGAATTCTGAAAGGATTGCCAGTTTTAGGACGTTGCTTACTGCCTTACGTGTGGAAAATGCCGTTTCCTGCAATCTGGGGGGTCTGTAAAACGAAAAAATTTCCTTGCACGCTACGCGCCAACCCTTGGTGGCGCTCCGCTTGATGGATGCTACCCCCCGTCATTTTTGGCGCCCCCTCTAACCGAAAATCCTGGATCCGCCCCTGAAAGCGACATGAAATGTGAAATCTAAAACACTTTTTCAGCCTCGTTGTAATCCTAAAAATAAAAAAAAACCCATTTTAAAGAGGTCATTTAGGGGTTGAAGGCATAAAACATAATTATTTTGGCATAATAATATTTTCATACAATTTGCTATGGCGACCAGGAACACAAAGTAATTTGGGGTAAAATTGCCAATTGACTAATCCTAGTTATACTACAGTAGTAATTTGGGCTCTTTTATTCTGATTCGATGAGGTAA
The DNA here is from genome assembly GCA_026419785.1 of Sclerodactyla briareus. Lineage (NCBI taxonomy): Eukaryota > Metazoa > Echinodermata > Holothuroidea > Dendrochirotida > Sclerodactylidae > Sclerodactyla > Sclerodactyla briareus. Next base: position 115,035 of record JAODTK010002154.1, on the reverse strand, counting down.
ACGGACGAACATGCCATAGGCCTATGCACAAGTGGCACAACTGTACATGCGCGTAATGAAATCTACGTCAGAAAAGTGCTGGCATATACCCAATGTAAACGTGTGACCGACACATCAATACCAAGCCAAATTGCAGCTCGTCTAGCAGCAGCGGCGTCGGCACTTATTCTGCATGTGTGAAACTCATCTCATCACAACTGGATGTATGATGTATGTATGTAGGCCTAAGGTATGTATGTATGTATGTATGTATGTATGTATGTATGTATGTATGTATGTATGTATGTATGTAGGTATGTATGTATGTATGTATGTAGGTATGTATGTATGTATGTATGCATGTATGTACTACATTCTAGTGGGATTTTGGGGTATTGGCGTGGAGTAAACACGATCTGATTGGATTTTCAGCATAATTGTGCCTGCATATAGAGGCGAAATTTTCAAGTTTGCAATAGGATGTTTTACGAAACTTGCTGGACATGGTCTCTCAGGGCGTAAATACGGGGGGAGGGGTGTTGGGGGGGGGGGGGTGTGGGGGATGTGACACCCCCCTGTGAAAATCAGAAGTTGATCTCTGGGCGACGAAAAAGTCGGTCTCCGCTCGGGGTAGGTGAAAAATTGATTGAATAATAGCGCCAGGACTACTATTATCTAAAAATTCTGTATTCCTTATTTGACTACCAGTTTGAAATAGATCTTGGCCCAAACCAACCAGATATAATCACAAGAAAGGCAGTAATTGTGCCAAATTCGCCTCGAGTCGATAAAAAAGTGGAAAAAAATTCGCGCTCGCGCGTGTACTAGTGGTTAATTTTGTTCCGTCGCTTTCGTCATCTCCGAATCACCTTGGCATTTCTACTTCTACTTCATTGCCCCCTAACTCATACATATCTGTGAGGTGAAATACTGGAATTATACAACAACATTCTCATTGACCTGGAAAACTACAGTCCACCTTTTTTGATTACTAAACCCTTTAGCCTCAGGGCCGTTTCCCTCCCTCGACCACGCACGATTTGGAACTGCAGTAGCATAGGTTATCAGACTGCTTCAATTATCAACGCATGTTTCCGACCAGTACTGTATGACGTCATTCTCATGGTTGGGACAGTAGAGCTGAAGATAGTGAATGCCCAAATTTTTGGTGAGATACTTTTTTACAGATGCCGGGAAAACCCAGAAAAAATACGCGCTTCACGCACACTGGTGAACAGTCGTTGGAGCACAAATTATTGAACATTCTGCCAAAAAGTCCAGCATCAATAAGAAGAGGTCTGACAATATTAAAAATTTCCCAGGATTCCCCGTAAAGTTGTGATCACAAAATGCCCCAGATGAGCTTGGTACATGCGGCCTGAAACGCCCGGAGAGGTCATCCGGCCATCTGGGGTGCTTGCGCAACCAAAAAATTTCCTCGTACCTCCGCGCGAACCTATGGTGGCGCTACGCTCAGGTAGTATTGCTCGTTGCCCCCAAAAAATGTCTGCGCCCCCCTCTGCCCCCTAGTTGAAAAGTATGAGTGATTGCCATGGTGCAGGAAATTGATTCGACTATGATGGACAAGTGTGCCAAGTTTCAGCCCCATCGGACATTATAAAATTTTTAAAAAAATCGTAGCAGCTCTGATGGGCGATGCAAGACCCATGATGTGAATGCTAATTCTCCTCAGTCTCCATGTACCAGTCATCATTAGGTGAATAAGGTCCAAGCACTTCGAAAAGTCACGTTTCATAACTAACATCCAGCGTACAGAAATCTAGTAATCTTATATGATAACAAATAGAGTGCACAGTATTCACGTCGCGAGGGTACAGAACCGTTTTGGGAACATTGGCGTAAACAGGTGGGGGACGGGGGAAGCATGTCCCCCCCACTTTTCCGGACCGTTAAAAAATAATTAAAAAATAATGGGAACATGCGCGTTTGTACACTCTAAGCTGATCATTTTAAATTTTTGTATAACCAAACAATAAGCGCGGTGGAAATTGTCTTAAGTCACTAATTTAAGGTGGGGACCCCTGGTGAAGATCTTGACCCGACTAGTGCCGAAGTTGAAGGATTACCCTTTCATACAAGTTTCGAATTTCAAATCGAATAGCCAAAAAGTGCATAATTTTTCAAAATATGCGATGGAGGCTTATAATCATTTCGAAGCACTCACTGATTATTTTCAGAAGCTTGGGGGAGAATCCCCCCCCCACATTTTCTGAGATGAATCCGGGCGAAAATTCGTGGAGAGTTGGGAGGGAAAAAGAAGTGAAAAAAAAAATGCCTGAATTTTTTGCAGGACTTTCGATAGAATCCCCGAAAACATGCAATTTTCTTCGCGCGCTTCGCGGTACGCAATAGTGCCAATGACTGACTTGTAAAATTTGGTTAAAAGTTTTTCTGCTCCCAAATTGAAGGGGTCCCGTAGCCTAGGATTTCGCTTAGATTCCAACAGAGACGTTGTAGACCCCTGGATCCATGCAAACAAAGCCACAGTAGAAAAGGTAAAAAAAAAAAGACCATGTGTGATACTCGGTAATCGTCTTAGTATGCCCCAATGACAACTTTTTGTCTGTCTTTTACGCAAATCACCCATGTTGTAGATGGGTGCGATGAGCCTGGCGAGTGCGTTTCCGTCGATCTGGAGGGTATGAAATCTGAATTTTTTGGGGCGCTTCGCGCCAATCGAGGTGGCGCTTCGCTAGATTTAATTTGCCATCATGTTCACCCATTTTCAAAACGGTCCGGAGCCCTGGTTGACACACATTATCTTAACACACATTACGTAGTTCGGGCATCCTGAAAAAAGATGGGGCAGAAAAATGAATTATGTCAAGAGGTAATTAATGATAGATAGCGTACTGGATAGCACCATTTTGCGTCAGAGGGGTTTCAGTTTCCAAAAAGAATTTTCAAAGGGGAGGGGGGAAAAGATTGCCACCCCGTCGGGGAAACAAGTACCCTAAACGACCGCACGGCGCCGCCTCTGGTACAAAACGATAATAAGAATCGGCTCACGAAAATCTTGTCGGTCTCAAAATGATTCACACCCCCCCCCTTCCTGGAATTTTATGTATATACGCCCCCTGATGGTCTCGTGTACGCGTGTCCGTGAATGAGCCATCTAATTGCTAATTTAGCACATTTAGGAAGTTGTCCGGCATTTTTCACGAAACATAGTGGATGTGGTTACCATGGCCTGAGTAATTCAAAATATGGTGGGGTCATGGCGGTCGTTTTAATTGTATTATCGTTACTCATTTATACAAATTGGTAATTTTTGCAATTCATTTTAAACTTTTGTACGGTCTACCTCTGTCCTGAGATGTAACAGTTAGCGAAGGGTCACGAAGCTAAAATCATGTGTCTAATTTGCATATTCTGCAAATTCATCCAGTCACATTTTAACAACACTGGGGACTGTCAAATTCAGTACCATGAATTTTTAAAGGATGATCCTGGTTAAGTTGTGTATAGTAAAAACACTTAGGGGTAAAGCAAACTCCATGAGAATTTAGATTTTATTATTTCATTAAATGCTAACTTAGTAAAACGCTCTTTTGACACGGAAATTATGGGAGTTTGAAGCTGAATGCAAATTAGTTCCAATAAACTGTGGACGACATTTCACGAGCAATGAAATCGCTTGTATTGTAGCCCCCCAAAACACCCCCCCCCCCCAATTAAAAAAAATCGTGAAGTGCGATGGTTACATTTCTGTGTCTTGACGCAGTCGCTTGTGGCGATTCCATCCTGTAATGTGTGAATGCTTTTCTTTATATCCAAAAGACTCTGGGGACGTGATGAATATTGCCATTTCACTTAGATGTAAAATACATTGATCTAAGAATATTTTTGGTCCTTTTATGCCTAGTCACATGACAACATTGTGGGCAAAGCGACGAGATTTATATAACATTTCCAAGGCTTCTTTGCCCATCAGTAAATAAATAAGCCGGCCGGAGGCCATACTGTTTTTAACTGCAACAACGTTGTGCACTTGATTTGATTTTACGAGGATGAAACGAGCCTGTTTACTCGGTCTGTGAATTTGTAGTCTTGTACAATTTATTCATTAGTCTGTCGTTAAATATGTTTGCGAACAATTATAAATAATATTTTGCAATAAAACCGTACAATTTTCCAGGGTTTTCTCCTAAATTTGTTTTTAATCGGCGAAGTTTTACTGATCTTTCTTCCGCAACATTGCAACCTGGCACTTAGTTTGGCATTTGGTGTAGTTTTCAGTTGCAAAAGTGGCTTTATAATCCGAGTCCTAGAAAATCTTGAAAAATTATGCACTTCTCTCGATTTTAGTTAAATTTAGTCACTTTATTATGGTGTTTATATTTCTTATGTCAATGTGGTAATACGAAATTTAAACTTTTACTCATAATTCTACGCGGCGTGTACCCGCCCGACAAGTTTCTAGTTATTCTGCAAGTTAGTACGAAGTGCTAATAGGTTAAAACTTGCAGAATATGAGCCATGCAGCGATTCGGTTGTAAGCCAAACAGAAGGCCTTATTAAAAAAACAATGATATCACCAAGTGGTCATGTCCCGTAGTGTAGTGGTTAACTTATCGAGGCGCTGATGTTCGCCGTCCCGGGTTCGAGATCCCCGCCGAACATGTTTTTTTATATGATGTTATTTACTTTTCACTAATTTTTTATGCAGTTCGGCTCCGTGGTCTAATATACCGGAACATTTTTAAATATCTAGTTTAATGTTAGGAAATGTTTGGTACATAGTACGCGCGCTACGTGTTTGTCATCTACGCGGTTGCGTGGCTGCACAAAGACCTGTCACGTTCGACCTAAGGCACGAACCTCCAAATTTCGCTGCTTTGTTCCAAGTCTCAAATCTTTGTTTCTAAATCACAAATTCAATTCGCATTTTTCAGAGATGAAAGAGCTTTGACCAGAAAATTCAAAAGTGTGTGATCGAGAAGACAAATGGAACTTCTTTCTCACTTGAATAGCGCAAAAGTCATAGTATCACATCCTTATGACTTCAGGTCCCTTATGATTATAAAGGTCACCTTCACTCTTCAAACAAATGAACCAACGGCATAATCACGTGACCCTTCCAAAATCGACTATCCCTTATATGTGCACTATTTCATCGCGAGGATGAGTGTGCGTAGTATTCTGGTTGTAAACGGCCAGTTGTATACAATTTTGCCACTTTGATTCAATTAAATCAGTCGAAAAACCGACATGTCAGGGTGTGCATGGGGATTATAAACAACAACCCTATTGGTTTTGGTGTGGACGGGGGTAAATTTTGGGGTGCAAATGGGGAAATATGTGGAAAAAAATATATTGTGGTGGATTTTGGCTTGGAACACGATACTTGACACCTTCTGGATGGATCAAGCTCATACCTGGAATTTAGGTTCTCATGATGAGACATATGAAACTAATGTTTGGGATCACGTCAAAGATCATCTGAGGACAACAAAGGTCAAAGTCTGTAACCTTGTGAACACGATGAAACCAGAATAATGGTCGAGTAAGCTTAAATTGGTGAGAGCTTCTTATGGGGGGAGTACGAATGATGTGTTTCCGGTGTGACTGTGGCTGCGGGAAATGGAAACTGTGAACAAAAATATGTAGGAAAACTTGTGGCTTGTGATCGCGATAACTCGACTCTACCTGGATAGACGAAGTCATGCCGAATATATTAAGGTTATGCATGATGCATCATATGCGTTTCGGGGACAGGCAGGCCATCTGAGATCAACTGAGGAGGTCATGTTCTGAAAACTTTCGATCACGAGTCCATAATGCTTGGTCCAATCAAGCTGAACTTGGTATGCAGCTTTCTTATGGCGAATACGAAAGATCTTGTCGTTATTATTCAGATTGGGGGGTCAACCGTGGTAAAACAATAGGAAATTGATATGTATATAGAACATGTGACGAACGAGGAGTCCGCAGGATGATACGGCGGGCAATCGGTCCAAGATGGACTTATCAGATGTGTAAGATACGGAAGCTCAAGTGATATGGTTATGTTTCACGATCGACTGGCCTTGGAAGTTCATAACCCAAGAAACAGCGGGAGGTTCCCGCAACTGTGGGTGGCAAAAGAGCGGAAGACAGAGTGGACGTATAGAAAAGTTGAACTCACAGGAGAGCGTTAAGAAGCGGTGTAGACGAGTGGTGGCAAAGTTTTCGCCGGCGCCAGGAGCTCACACTGACTCCTACACATTAAGTGTGAACTAGATTATAGAGAGGGTGTCGAACTGTGGCACTGATTGTGGGATCGTATCGGGTGAGGTCCAGTTGCGCAGCCTGACCTTCCTGGGAATCTTATGCATGCCCCGCGAATTACTGGATCGAGAATCAAATCTGCTGAAAACAGTGAGGCGGTTAATTCGGACAACAGTTAGGTGGGGGGTTACGACATGGGGGAGAAGCTGGAGCATGAGGGAGTTCTTTACATGATGGTGGCACTGAGTCGTGCGCGTCTGAGGTATAAAAACCCTGGGCCACTGGCATGTGGATAGGTCTTTGGTTCCTTGCGTTTGGCGATCACAATGCTTCATGACTACCCCATTCGTGGCATTCTGGTTACCGCTTGCAGAACCGTACGTTCAATATCAGGGCGTTCGTGGGGCAGGGGGTATCGAGGGTCGGTTGGCAGTCGCCAACGGCGCTTCTTCTTTGAGCATTATATGTTTTTACGGATATGTTAAGTGATTCGAGGGTATCACATGATTGTCTTATCGAGTTTCGTCACCACTTTGAAGAGCGACCCTATTCTCAATTCGATGTCCACCCAGGTATTATAAAAATGATAATACGGTAAATAATAGAATGTGCCAGAATAATTCGCTGAGGAATAATAGATATTCAGAAGCCAGGTGAAGGGTCGGATTACCGCAATTTTATTCATTTTTCGCAATACCAACGAGAAGGATGATTCGTAAGAGTGAAAAACAATATACCTGCTTCTAAGAGCATGTTGCAAGGAACGGCCATTCGTCATGATAATTGGGGGACATCTACTTGCTTGAACTAAGTTTTGAGCCTTCTGCTGCAGGACCTACAGGGGACCGCGTAAGTTCCCTTGTTTGGGTCCAGGGGTGCAGAGGGACCGCACAATATCGTATATGTTTGGATCCACCAGGGGAGAAACCTCTGCGATCTTCATAACAACTGCACTCTATAGTAAACTCCAGTATCAAAATGACATAATATTGAAGGACAACTGCAAGATGAATTTTAAAGAGGCTAATATGTTAGCGGAAGAAAAACTGAATGTGTCAGTCCAAATCTGAAATTCATAAGACTTCGCAAGAAATTGCAAGATGTCCAACCGGTGGGACGCGTTCCCCATGTTGAAAACCCTTGGGTTATCCGTTAGTATTGTATACTAAAGCGAGTCGACTTCAGCAAGTCTGGTGATGCAATTCATCGTTCGAAAAACCTCACGTTTTGAAAATCGAAATTTCTGAAATAAAGGAAATAGCCTAAAGATGTAAGTTAAAATATTTTTTGCCCTTTGGAATAGTTCGGTTCATTGGCGATGTACATGGCACTCCCTGCGGTCTACCACCCAAAACAACTTCGTTCTCCTACATAGCAGCCAAAGAATGGAACGAGTTACCGATGGTATGCAAAGCGCCAACTCGTTAGCCACGTTTAAACGATTTAGAGAAAGGCACTCTTGCGAGACGGCTTTATTGAAGATCGCTATGACTGGTACAGAGCAATTGACAAAGGGCAACTTATAGGATCGGTATTTTTAGACCTGCGAAAAGCCTTCGACTTAGTTTCATTCATTTATTCATGTGTATTTCCATTTGTTTTAAAAAAAATCGCAAATGAACATATAACTAACATATGATTTGTATAATTACTCTAAATAAGCACCAAGGGATACCAAGAATTGTGCATATGGATCAAAAGCGATGGGAAGTACACTAAAAGCCAATAAGGCTTAACATGGTAGTGTACTCCCCATAGTAGTGTACTCCCCATAGTTAATCATAGGATTTTAATTGCTAAGCTTTCAATGTATGGATTGTCAAAAAAAAATGTTGACTGGTTTTCGTCATATTTCTCAAATCGGCAGCAATCTACCTATATTAATGGAGTGCTCTCACTCCCTCTGCCTGTGACATGTTGGGTTCCGCAAGTGTCGATCCTTGGTCCATTAATTATTTATTTTATTTAAATGACATGACCAATCACTGTACAGCTGATAATGTATGCTGACGATACAATATTCCACATAAGGCAAGTCTGCGAGACGAATTAAATGTACCTTAAGAAAGAATATGGGACATAGTGGGTTGAATGGTGTGTCAATATAAGACGGTTACAATAGCACACAACAAAAAAACTGTTAGTGGTTTGTAACAAAAGCTAAACTCATTGCCATGTAAGCTTAAATATTGGTGTTGGTGCTCAAGGTAATTCGGTCAATGTTTCTAATGAAAAGATACTTGGGGTTCATATTGATAGCGAGTTGTCCTGAGTGGAAACCATTTCTACTCTGTTTTCAAGATTGGTTTCCCTCCTTCCTCAAGATTAGCCCTCCTCCGAGACTCTTAAACCATATAGCGGGGCGGCGCCAGAGTTTTACGATAGGTGGGGGGTGGGGGGTCAGATTTGGCATGTGTGTCTGACATGGGGGAGGGGTCTATTTTTTTTTTGCGGTCATTAATACTACTGCTTCGTGCAAAATGGTGCCACATTTTATACACTTTGTATGTGTATCTAACGCCCCCCCCCCCCAACGAGTTTTTTTTTTAAAAAAAAATCCCAAATGTCTGGAAAAAATTAAATGCTGACAATTTTTCTCAGCAAGTTTCATACATTTCATTCGATACATCTGACAAAAATTGAACCCTGAAACTGTACCTAGGGTTGTGTACAGGTATGCAGGCTTACTTTTGCAATAACGTTTGTTACTAATAGGCAAATTCGCATATATCTAATGGCCTAATTCGTAATTCGTCGCAATGCCTGGGTAGGATATCATGCATGCCATGTGTCACACATAAGCGGCCGTCATTCGTGTCGAAGTTTGCCAATTTAACATGAGTCCCTTTCCCCTATAATATAACAAACGGGCGGCGCCAAATGGCCCACACTGCAGAATTCTCAAACGTAAACACCATGGGCGTCGCGAAGGTTGGTTATTGGGGGGTGTAGAAGTGATTGTTTGCCGACTGATCCGCTATCCCCGGAATGGTGACTGATATTGGTTGAGGGTCTAAAACAAAGGGGAGGGGGTGTCCCTCCTTTGGAAAATTTTGAATATTGCAACGTGTCTCAGAATGCATCTGGTGCAAAAATTTTAGTAAAATTGATCGTTCAGTAATTACCGACAGACACACCGCTCACCACCAAGTACGCGGGACCCTTCCAATTTGGAACGCGGAAAAATTCTGCCCGAATTCCAAACAATGCCCATTTTTTATTGCATCTCGTGGGTATGAAGCAGACCATCGTACACCAGCGCGCGAAGCGCGCAAAATTTGACCCGTCCAATGGTCATTGATCAAAAATTTTTCATCCATTTAGTCCAAATTCCGACAATCTTTCCGTTTTTGCACTTTATTGGTTTTGTGGCTGCCGCTCGCGTGATTTCCCGCCTAAAGCGAGACTGTTTTATTGTGTAAGTTCTGGGAAATTCTTTGCTAATTGTTTCCGCACAATGCTCAAATAAATGTAATTCTCTGTAATATAGACTCAATAGAACAAAACTTCAAGAACTGACAAACTCAGAAAATAAACGTCAAACGCGAAACGGTACGCCTTCCTAAATTTCCCTTTTGCCGAAATGCCGCCAGACCCGTCCCCCACTCGTCCAGTTACAACCGACGCGAACGGGCCGTCACATTATCAATTTTTTTGCTCACTTGGCCATCTCTTGTCGGCGCTGAATGGGTCAATTAGATAAAGAACCAAAAGTCGGAATAGCCGATCATAAAGCCTGGCTTCCGTTGTTTTTCTTTCTATTTCACTTTTCATATTCCCTTTCTCCCCTTCACTTCCTTACTCCCCTTTTCTTTTCCGTTTTCCTTCCCCTCTTTCTTCTTTTTTCCTCCTCGCCTCTTTTCCTCTTCTATATCCTAGCTCCTCTCCTCTTTTCCTCTTCTTTTCCTCCGCTTTCTCCTTTTTTGCCGACAGACCGAAATTTTGTCGACGGCATTTGAAAATTATTGGGAGGGTGTGACACCCCAACCCCCACCCCCGCTCGCTACGACCCTGGTAAACATACGCTACATTTGCGACCGCTTCTACAGCAGCATTTGCATTCTCGATTTGAGTCTCGATGAGAACTAATAGAAAATAACCTAAGGTTGATAACGTATTTTGACACTGTCACAAACCCCACCCGACGAAAGCGCGTGCATTAAACCATCATTCTGCCGATTTTCTTTTTTCGGCCCAAACCCATAGGGGGGGTGGGGCCATCCGCCATTCCTGCCCCCCCCCCCTGTGGCGCCGCTCCTGACCATCATATGCTGTGAACACTGTAATTGTCGATAATGTATATTCGAGACCAATATAAGTTTGTAATTAGTACTGGGGTGAAGTCCGCCCATGCCCCATACTACGAACGCGTTTACAAAGTCGCCGCTAGAATATTCTCAATGGCCACTTTCACTTAGTTCTCTTAGCATATTTCGCACTCCAAACCTGTTCCTCTCTTGAACCGCCAAGTCTGAGCTATAAAGGATTGGTGATGGTGTACACAATATTGAATGGGCTACGCACCCCCAGTACCCTTAGGGATTGTTTCTGTCCATTGGCGGTGTACATGGTCACGCCCTGCGTTCACCACTCAAAACAACTTTTTTTCTGGGAGGGTGGGAAAACCCAGTACGTGGGCATCAAAACTCGTTTCTCCTACATAGCAGCCAAAAAACTGATAGCATAGATAGTAGCAAAATCGCCTAACTCCTTAGTCACGTTTAAAACGACTTTTACAGAGAGGGTCGGCGATTCATGGGGGGGGGGGGAAAGGGGTTACGTTAATAGAAGCGGTGCGGGCGATCAGGGTGGGGGGAAAAAAAAAAAAAAAAAGGGGGGACTGCTTCCCCCCACCCAATATTTGGTTGGGGGGACGCAATGCATTTTTGTCCCCCCCTCCCCATTTTGAGCCCGATACTATTTCGCTGACCTGCAACCATGTTTAACAAATGCATTATACGCTAACTGATCGAGTTGAGGGAATTCTGCTGCTCCCTTTTTCGAATTTTTGCGCGCTGCGCCAGGATTTCCAGGGTCGGTAGTGTTCAATATATTATGTGCCTTCTGCAGACATATGAATGTTCCTTAACAAAAAATGCCTGTAAATTTCCTCTGGGTTGTTCTCAATATATCAATGGTAAGAAGGGCTTCTCCTCCATCCCTTATCGTTTAGCATAAGACTGGCTTCAAAGCTTCAACACAGCTTAAGTTTTTCTCCTTCATTGGACGTTGTCAAACAATCGCTTCTTTAGGTGAAGGGGGTTGAGACCGACGGGGTAGGTCTTACCACCAAAAAAAAAAGAGGGCGGGATCTGTTATTTTTTAATATTTATTTATGGTGCGGCGACCCTGCTGAAAGTTGAGTGCACTAGCGGTTGCACAACTATCACTAATGAGGGCCCACGGTGCTGGCATCGAAAATGCAACATGGAACGCCACAAATTAGCGTTGCAAAAAACTGATTCAAAATTCAAGTGAATAAAGGCGTCCAAAGTGAAGTCCAAATATTTTTTGCCTGAATGTTTGATGGAATGCCCAAAAGTGTAAACTCTGTTGTCTTTGAAAGTGGAAGATGTTGTGGTCGATGAGCTAAGTCTATCACCTGGCGGGACCTATATTGTTTTTTGGCAAAATCTATGGTCTATCGGCAAATTTAAAATAGAGTATTCGGCAATCAATTAATGGTTGCGACCACTTGTTTTGAGAGGTTGGTTTGCGTGCCGGGCACTTACTAAGGCACACGGTGCGGGTGGAAACCCCTAAAATAGTCCATCGAAGATTCGGGGCCAGGTAACGCCACAATTTCGTGCAAAGACATGATTAAAACATTTGGTGAAGACAAGTTTTTATCCAGATTGCCGTGTCTTTTAGATGGAAATTTCCAAAAGTGTAAATTTTCGCGCGCCGCTTCGCGCGCAGTTGCAGTTTTACTTCTGGCTCCAAGTAGAAAATTTCCCCTCCCATGCGCCTGTGGTCCGCACCAAGATAACACCGGGGGGCGCGAAATCTTTTGGTTTTGAGTAAAAAAACTCAGCAGGCCTGCCCTATCGTAAGTGAAGGTCATAGATTGGTCAGTGCAATGCCGATCGTTGGTCAAAGTGTATCCTGCAAAATCTCCGCGCTTCCGCGCGAACGTATGGTTATTTGCATTGTCGCATTTCGATTGATTCCGTTCATGACTGAAACCTCACTCTTGCCCCGTTGTCGAATGTCGTCATCACCAAACGCAAAACCTTGAAATGATCCCTATTGCGATAAGTTTTTTCTGGAGAACTCTTCCTGAAATAAAAATTGTTGACAATGGTTAGTACTGCTGCTGACTGTCCCATGCGGCATGGGAATTGCCGTTGTCCTGCAATCTAGGGGGTCCGGGCAAACTAAAAATTTCTTGTACGCTAACAACGACCAACCTGTGGTGGCCCCGCTTTAATGGTATTCATCTTGTCCGTTCCCCCCCCCCCAACCGCCAACACAACTTCGGGCCGCCCTTGGCTATATAGTGCACTATGTATTGGAAGTAACGAGGCCTCTAAAAAACTGGAGTCCAACTATAGGCCTCTTGAATTACGTATACAATTCCTTACTCGAATTTTGCTTAGGTATTACGATCTGTTCCGTGATAGCCTGCGAACATGGAGCCAACAGTTGCCTGTGTTAATCTCTTACAAATTACCCTGTGAGAGAGAGAGAAAAAGGGGGGGGGAGGCTGATTCCTCATTTTTTTATATTCCTATAATATATATTCATCCGATAGCAGCGCACGTTTTTACAAGTAATCAGTCTAGAATTACAACAAAAGTTCGGAAATGTTCGCGTCAGGGGTGCGTGGGGGCAGCACGCCCCAATGGAATTAGGTCGTTCAAACGCGCCCCCTCACCATTGAGAGAATTTAAGCGTTTTTATATTTTTTTATATTTTTATATCTGACAAAAATCGAATCCTCTTACAAAACGAGTCTGTTGCGTATGTGATCTCGAAGAGGGTGAATTATGACATACGATGCCTATTCTCATTATTCCCCGAGAAACAAGAAATAGAAACAGAAAAAATATAATCCATGACCTCACAGATCCCAATTTTGTGCAGGAGTTGTATATATATACGTTTTTGCAGATTGCAGTGCACTGGGTGACGTTGGCGTTGGGTTTTAATTGTTGGGGGGGGGGGTAATTCTAACGACTGTGGTTACCGCCCCCGGGCCACTCCTATGGTTCATTCGAACATGAATTAGGCAGGCAGGCGGGCAAACGAGGAGGTAGGCCTCTGTTTCCGGGGAAATGAGAGACTGATGCTCGAAGCAAATATCTTCCCTTGTGCTTAGTGTTTCTTCGTCTTCTTTTTTTCCACATCAACGCGGCACAGTTCCAAGATGGGGGGGTATGGGCTGGTCCCATACGGCTATATAAATATACAATGACCCTGGCTCCAACGCATGGCTTCCAACTTCAAGATCGTATTGAAGGCCAAATAGGGCAATTCTTTGGCATAGCCAGCAGGGGGAAGGGGATAGATCCCCACTTGAAACTCTTTTCCTCCACCCTTCACCGAGAAAATTTAATTCGGAACAGAAAAAAGTTGGGGAAAATTTATTCCTCCCCCTTCAACCGAAAGAAATTTGAATTGAATGTACACCGCACACCAAATATCTGGGCCACCGCCTACATGATGATAGTCTATAGGCTATCCTAATTCTGGTATTAGATTATGTTACCGCATGGTCTCTACACGTGTTTATAAGCCATGGTCAGGTAACAGATTTGCTTCAAACTAGCAAAAGTGAAAAAGGAAAACCCCACACTCCAAGATTGGAGGTTCTAGCATGTTCACTCGTTGAAAATTTCAATTTACTTCTGAGAAATTTGAGGAATCTTGAACAGCACGGTGGAACGATGCAAAGGCGCTCATAGAACTACAACACAGTGAGCTGCATTTTTAACCGGCCACATGAAACTGGAATGAAAGAGGGTATTCACCTATAAACGAACGAGATTATTCTTCAGTATATCGTGAGCCAATTTGTAGGTTTTCAATTGGGATCCCATCTATAGTTTTGTTTGGTACAAGAGTTTCCCAAACGTACATGTTTTACATTGACCTCGTATTATAGGGGATCCTGCGGGTCCCACAAGATGTAACAAGGCAAATTTTGCAATAGCTGATCGTACCTTATCGGTACACTCAAATCGGGCCGCTGAAATCTGGTCTGGGGTTCCTGCTGTCATAAGGTGATAAATAGATAGTATCAAAAGTCCAGTCCTATTTACATGACTTAATATGCCTTTAAAAATCATGATGATAAGCGTAACGTATTGGGCGCGACCTACATCTCTACAAGAATGCCAGATGCGCTACGCACCAAACCGGGCGGTGCGCTCGCTGATGTGACATGCTGCCCCTAGAATATGGCCGGCCCCACCCCCCACTGAAGAGATTCTGGCTACGCCACTGGCAACGAGCTTGCCGGTTGCATGGCAGCAGGACGTAGCCTGGAGCTCGCCCCAGCATGATGTGACACACCGCTTGATCAACAAGAGGGCAATCCCCGGAGTTGCAGGATTTCATCGGAAAATGTGGAACTATAATTTGTTTCTACTTGCTACCTTTTCGCGAGTGGCAAAAGGACAAATTTATCAAAATATGTCTGAAAACAGCCATTTCCCCTTAAAAATATTCATGGAAATTTCAGTTAATTTTACAGCATAAATCTGGGGAACCCTATGGGTGATAATTTGTTACCTTCTTCTGAAATTTGAATCATTCAGTCCTCCCAATCTCTAAATATACCAAAAACTGAACAGATTTTCAGAAATTCTTCAAAATTGGCCAAAAATCTATTTTTCTCCCTAAATGGCATTTTTGGTAATTTTGGGGCACTTGATTGACTGGGAAAAGTTGTTTATTTGTGCCTTTTTACATTGCTACAAAGTTTGAAATCATTCAGCCATTGGAATAAGGGAATATCTTGAAAATAGTGACAAAATTTGTCTTTTGCCCCTAAAAACTCACCAAGTTTGATAGTTTCCGTCTAAATTTGAGAGCAATTATGTGTTTAGTGACTATTCAAGCGTGTGCAAAATTTCACTTTGTTCAGCCACTCCAAAATGGAGATATTGGAAAAACCATCAAAAATCTGACGGACACGCAAAACGCACACACACACACACACACACACACGCGCGCGCGCGCAAACACACAAACGAACACTTTTGCGAGTGCACCTCATTGCTGGATCACATCCGGAACCCAGGGGGTACCCCACCAGTGGGTACCCCTCAGTGGATAGTTCCCCAACAACACTATGGTTACAAAGCCAACCGTTGCTATGGCAACCAGCAACAGTAAATATAGGTGAAATGGCAAACTGACTACAATGTCTCATCCGGTCCTTCGGGACCGATGAGTCAACAATCTACTGTTGGACTTCAGGCTGTGTTAAAAACTTTTGGATCCAGCCATAGACTCAATCCGCTAACCCAAGCTAGTACTGGGAACCATCGAAATGAACCCATGAACAGAGCAAGAATGACAAGTTTTGAACCGCCCAGCCACAAGTGCGGATACGGAAAATGGGCAAATAGGACTAGAGGGCTGGGTTGAAAAATGTTAAGATTGGTTGTAAACCCAACAAGGTACTGCGAAACCAGAAATGAAATACATCATACGGAGCCGGAGCCAGATATGACCAGCCTGAACGAACCGCCCTGCACTGGCTATACTACGAAAATGGGCAACTAGGTTAACAGGCTGGGTTCAAGCGTTCAAGTTTGTTTGTAAAACATTAACCTAAACCAGTCAGGCTGGAATCGGGGACGTCGTGGCATTGCATGGAATAGGGCACTGTACATCGTGATCCACTTAACCATTCTGTGTCAACAAGGCCCATAGTTCCCTATACCGTACCTGAACCCGCCCAGTGATTGAGGCCAGTACGACAGTATACTATGACGTAGAACCAAAACAAGCTGTATTTGACCGGTACCGTACTTTACTCGTACCGGTCGTTTTGACTACTATTGTTGCTTGTGCCTTGTGCATGTGGGTATATGCCGTGGTTAATAATATTGGGACTGTACATTCGCGTTACAGTAGTGAAATGGGCCTGGAATGGCATGGCAGTACGCCATGCCATGTGGAACTGTGACTAAAATAACCTTGGGGGAGTCAAAATCCGGTTAAAAACCGGTCAATGCAGCCATTCATAGCTCGCCAATATTATATCAGCTCAGTTCAAACGCGTCGGCCGGTATCAGTGAGGCGGTCACTTATTTTGTTTGGGTCTGACGCGGAACACCGCAATTGCTCAAGCCCTAAGTATTATCAGGCCTGGTCGGTACCAGAATATTGCCAGTTTTTTGACTTGTGTGTCTCTTATCCAGTCCAGTCGCGCTGACATTAACCAAGTGAGTTTGTTTACTTGAAACGCTTCCAAGTCCAACGAGTTTACAGTTTACAAGCCGCAGCATATCCCTATGCACAAATCAAGAACAAGACCTCGTTTTTTTTGCAAGACTGGTGTTGAAACCATCTGCCTGGTAAGATATTCAAGTGGCAAAAGGGCCCAAGCTCCCAAGGCTGTGTGAGTGTTTTGAAATTTGTTATCAGGCAAATTGTTGCCAAGGATCCTAAAACACGGCCAGACATTACCTACAGGGGATAGGGATTGGAAGCTCCCAAAAATGGGAGGGGGGGGGGGGGGAATGGAAAACTAGGGCTATTAGCTTGTTTCTTGCATTAACTAGTCCCAGAATCAATCAGACATCTCATTGTCTATGGAAACCCGTCTAGGCTCCAGTTTCAGGAACCACTTACCTCTGTTACTGGTAATAGGCACGTATCAGAAGAAATTGTACTGTAGCACGCTCCCCATTGAAGGTGACGAAATCCGCACATCATGACTCCAACTTCTCTCTCAGATACACAAGACCTATATAACTTCAACAATTCAAGAGCATGCCAATCCACTACAATGTTAAAAATTTCATAGTATAAAAATGATTACTTGTAAGCCTGATTTTGACCGTTATAATTGGGGAAATCACACCTTGTTTTTCCCCAGCCTGTCGTGTTTTGGAACATAGTTTTGTAAACAGAAGTGTTGCCACTCAGGGCTCACTTCGGCGATCCTATCATTCATATTGGATACAGGCAAGACATTACATAGAAAAGCAAGGGCATGATTATCATCACTAGAGTGGAAACGCGAACAACACTTGTGCAAGGCCTGATCAACTTGTGATCAGTTGAAGTCTGAAGAGATTACTGATGATTCTGCATATTTTGGGTAAGTAAATTCTCAATTGCAAAAGACCAATATAGGGAATGAATGGTTCAAACCTTTTCTCCAACTACAATAATGGTTTTGGGTCATTAATTGAGATGGAAGCTTGTCAGGAAATGAAGTTGAAACAGAAAGTTGGATGCTTGCGCTAACCTAAAAAAACAGCCTAGGCCTCGAGATGTGAACGCAGCTTTAGTACAGGTATTAAAGGCTGCGAGCGCAGGCAGGTCAGACATGCTTCCCTTTATTCAAGAAGAACCATATTGTCCTCTAATTTATCCTAAATCCCTGGGGGGACTGGACTCTACACTTGGCCAGCTCCATTCTGTGTCACAGAGTCAGAGTGTGTACTTTCATTACATGATGTAACACTTGTTTCCTTTGACTATAGTTTAGATGTTGAACTTACCTGTGCTGAGAGAGCCTGTATTCATTTTGGTTTTGTACAGTACTTTTACTTGGATATTCGTGTGGTTTGCCTTTTACAAGTTTTAGTTAGGGGAGTGGCATGGCCACTCTACAGGAGTGGAACTTTCTCATTTGGGTATTGTTTCGTGCTTGTCCAAAACTGGGCTATTCAGGATGTTGGACCCAGGAACTCCAACTTGTAATGTATTTTATTACGAATTTGAATTTGACGTGTCCAGCTCTTTTCCAAATCTCCAAGGCTGGGTGCCACAAAGGTCTGAGGCCATTTGATTGGTTCCGAGTCCGACTACCGAGGCCAGAAAAATATGGCTGGAGGCAAGCCTCGAGGCCGAGGCTGGCCTGTCCTCCAACACTGGGTGTAACCATCCCAACCTGCTCCCAGACCAGCCATTTTACGTCCCCTCGAAAGACAATCAGGGAACTCCAGGACCAGACCACTTTCTCAGAACCTGGGAGAGAAAGTTCAAGTTCAATCTGATGATCCTGTCCACAGCTGACTGACGAGACTTACTGCGAGTATCCCATAGCGAACCCTGCAATAGGCTCCCAGCAAGAAGTCACTGCATGTACAGCGACCATGAAGTGAAGGCTAAGACCCACGCTCATTGCAGCTGCATAAGTATATATACTACTGTAGGGAAAAGGATTCGGTAACTGGAATTCAAATCTGGGATGTTTACTTGCAAAGCATCAATGACACCATTCTTCAGTCTGAGCACGCAGGTTTTGACAAATTTAAACAAAAACTAGCAGAATCCGAGATGGGTTTACAATGTATCAAAATATTTAGAAAAGTCATGTTCAATGAACCATTGTTTGGTTAATCAGGTTAATCTTTGTTGCACACCGGTTTATGACCATATGTGACCTTCTTATTTTTATTTTTTTATGGAGCTGTTTTCAACCGCATTGTATCTCTAGATGAATTTAAAGATTACTATGCTACTGACTTTTTTTTTTATCACCTCATTAACAGTTTTGACCCAAAATGGTGGACAGCATTTACAGAAACCCGGTCCCTGGGTGTCCCTGCCGCAAGGCATACCGGACCAGTATGCCGACGGTAAGGCCCGCCAAGGTCTGGGGTACTACATCGGGAACAGGAGAGTAGGGGACAGATGTCTACAAGAACTGGCCGGCCCGCTAAGTTAAAGGAAATGTGCGTTGACATGGTATCATGGAACAGTTGGCCGAACGGCACAGAGGCTTCATTAGAATTGCCTTGAATCTACTATCTGAGTGCTGGATACTGTAGTGGGCTATGTTGACAGGCCTGATTGCGTTTATTCTCATCCAGGGGCATATGTTACTGCGCATAGACTTTGCAGTCGCGTGATTGATCGGACATTTGAGTTGACCTTTTTAAGTCTCTTGCCAAGTAATCGGTTGCAGGTCTGCCAGTGATTGGCATGCCATTGTCGGATGTAGGGTCATGTAGTATGTAATGTATGTATGTGATGTCTGCTTGTAGGCACATAACTCGAACCCACATAGATGGTTGAAGCTCATACTTGGATGTGTGCTAGCTGGTCCCCCATGATTGAGTACACAAACCCTATCATTTTGGGGCAGGTCAAGGTCAATCTGGGATTCACCAGAGGTCCATAAATCTAGAAAACCTTGTACTGAAGTCCAGAATGGTTGATCTGATCAAGTGAAATTAGTGTCAACTTCCTGTATGGCAAGCGGAGTACAAGAGGCCTAAGGTGTGGATCAAGGATCATTTCAGGTTAAAAATCGTAATTTTTGGAAAAATCAATATTTTCGGCTAAATTTAGACAGTTTGTAAACACACGATACTCAACCCCACCTTGTTTTTGGTTGAAGCCATACTTAGTCATCAAAGGTCAAAGTCTTAAAACCTCACACGATAAGTCCAAAATAGCTGGTTCGATCAAGTCTGACATTTTGGTGTTTAGCTTTTTATGGGCAGTACAAATGTGTCGCCTAATGTTTTTTTTTATGTAGATATCGTGGTCATTAAAAAATTATATTGAAAAATTGATATTCTGGCCAAATTTATGCTTTTGAACATGGTACTTGACTCACCTAGATTATGAAGCTCATACTCGGTATCGTTTGATTCACCTTTGATGACCGGAGCTGCCATTAATTTCGGAGTCAGGTGAGAAGGTCAACAGAACAATTTTCAGAAATGTCCATTTGCTCATTATGATCTGGTACACATTTCCCGTCTTCCATTCGTCCTTGTGTTTGGGCCATGGTTGTCAGAAACGGTCAAAGAAACACTAAGCCTTTTGGCTTTTCTGATTATTTTTCACTTTCAGTATATCAATCACCTTTTTTTGTCTAGCCCCACAGGTTCGATTACCAATTCGCACAGAAAGAAGGTGGGGGAGGCAGGTGGAAGTAGTACATACAACACACAGCTTGCATTTTTTTCGGCAGAAATCGCCATTTTGGTTTTCCCCAATGGTTTCCAACTTATGTACCGCTCCCCCCACACGTCTCCCATATTCACAACCCCTATCTCAACCTGACATAGAGAAAAAGTGCACACCGTATATAATAGAATGAACATCACTCACATTTCCCAAATCGTCAGACGTATTGCAGCTAGTTGTCCTGCTGGCACTTAGTATTGGCCTTCATCACTTGGCAAGTCCAGGCTGTTGGAGCCAGACTGTGCCTGGCAGAATATCTGGACCGATTGTCCAACTGATATTTACCATCTAAAACCTCATGCCTGTACATAATATGCCTGGTCGGAGAAATTGCCAGTCCATTTGTTGGCATTCCATGCCCACAGTGCAAACTACTGTTAAAGTCCGGATCCCAAAGCATGGATGCTACGCATTCATTTTTGGTGGGGGGACGGGGGGATAACGTTTGTATAGGACGCGGGGGTGGGAGGTTGGGGTTCAATTTGGCCGCCAAAAGCCTTCCAGTAGTGTTGTGCCCTTGCCAAAGCCCACCTTCAGGACTGATTGGCCTCTGATAGGTGACTTGCAGTAGCCTAGCTAATATTGCCTAGTTTCCGGATTATTCGTAGCCCAGTCGGGACTGTGACTGCATGGGACTGTGACTGTAGATCAGTTTGTGTTCACTGAGGGGGTGCAACATGGTTTTGACACTTCGAGCTGTCTAATTCTGGACCATGGACAGTCTGTGTCGCATCAGGTTTTACCTCTTCGGGGGTGGGGTGGGGGTGTTGACAGCTCCATTAATAACGAAAATCTGTTCATGGGGACCCAATTCGCTTGTAGCATGAGTGGGTGAGGGACCAATGTTTTTTTCAATGTTGATAAATGCAGAGTTATGGTAGGGACTGTACTAACGCATCTTCATGGGGCAACTGCAGACAGAATTCTCTCCACCTCTCCCTTCCCCCTGCGCTGGCCTTCCTCAGTGGCGGGTAAAATCCAGTAGATAATATGCAAAAGTACAAAGCCCCATGACGGTCTCATAAATATTTGGTGCCCCAAATAGATAGATCCCCCACCCCCCAAGTTTTGTTGTATACCCCCCGGTTAGCATACAGCTCAAGTGAATACCCCCAAGCCAAGAGGGCATAGCATGAAGTCTTATCGGCCTTTAGAACATTCAGTCTCATGCAGGTTCTTTCTTACCTCAAGCTCTTGACTGATCCTATCTATGATCTTCTTCATCATTCCCTATTCTCAGGGTTACTCTGTGATGTTATTGTAGGAGGCTACAAGGTATGAGCCTTAGATGCCCAAACAAGATGGTCCTGAATGCCTTCAGGGAGCGCTGGACAGGAGGAAGGGGCTGCCTTCGATCCGTGGGGTAAAGTCTCAGTTTTGTCACCGAAGCATCAGCACAAACCAACATTGACTGGTTGCCCTGTTTGGAGCGAGTGGAAAATTGATTAGCCCGGGCAAGCCCTGTGGGTGCTATGCCTGCTTCATCCAAACATAGGGAAATAGAAAATTTGATTGAAATCGAGGATCACTAATGTTCTTTCATCATCACAACCATGCATAGCCATAGCTCATCATGCTTATCATGCTGAGGGGATAATGGTCAGGCCAGCGTTCTGCTTGTTAAGTTCGGTTGGCGATGTCATGCAGGCCTTGTGTAATGGGGCCAAAGCCTGTTTTGAATCTGGCTCCTCATTACACTGGTCTCCTGCAGAAAATTGAATAAGAAAGCACGGGAGAAAACAGATTAGGTATAAGGTGTTTGTTGAAGGGAGAGTGCAGAGAAGTATGGGAATAAACTGGAAGGATGGGGATGCCCCGCCATTTTCGACAATCACAATGCCATCTCCTCGGGCCACATGACAATGAGGAGGCTAATGGATATTACTACATCTAATGAGTATTGTGGCACCCCACTGGAAGGTCAGCGAGCCATTGTTGTACATAGTGTTAGAGGTTGGATTAAAATATGGGGGGTGGGCGGGGGTGTAAGGCAGGTAGGTTCTGTTGGCAGCTTTTGCATCATCATGTCTATTCTGTTACAAAGTCTGTTTCCATTTTGACATGGTTGGACAGACAACAGTGACTCTCTCTTACACACGTACACTTCTGTCCCAAGATTATCACAACAAATACCCTCTGATCATGACTTGAGTCACCTTTTATGACCGTCAGGGTCAATACAATTTTTTTCTCTAGCAGTCCATGCAGTAGCGTACGCAGAGATTTGTCAATGGGCGGGAGGGGGGGGGGGATCTAGGTCGGAACCCAAAGGGGAGTGCGCCATCATTTATAAGCCTCACCCTCCCTATTGGCAGTAAAGTACAATTTAATGGGCGCCTATACACTGCGGCTGCCATATTTGCTAATAACAGCTGCAAAACTCTGCGACCTGCAAAAACTCAGTTTTTGTGTTAAAATTTAATGGTCACTTGGGTTATGAGGGGGGGGAGGGTGAGGGGTTCTGAAGTGGGGCTTCTTGCACATTTTCCATTGTCTCACAGCAGTGTCTTTACGCATCGTACAAAACATTTGCACCATCATCTTTCCTAACACCAGGCCAATCTTCTTCTGCCATACTGCCTGGAGTTTGTGTCGCACTAGGAGTGCTACCAGCACATCTATGAACGCCTAGTGAGTCCATGTCACGGAACCGATGAATGATATCAAAATAATTGCAGAACTAGTTGAGCCATGATAACTCGCTAGTCGTGGTATCTCTACAACCTCAACCACTGGAAGTGAACTGATAGGTATGAAGCGAACGCACAAAGCAATCGAAATTAGTGAGGCATGGCAAAAACTCATTGATTCGAATAGTGCGATTATGGCAACAAGAAGGTTTACTGGTGTGTGTGTTTGTTGCTTTACAACTCTAAACTCATAGAACCCCTTTAACCCTCAGGTTGCTAGTGAATTAAGGTTTTAATGACGGCATAGATTAGTATATATAGTCTAACACTATGTATCCCACCCATAGTGCACTATAAATCATCTGAGGTCTGCTGTATATACCTACAAGGTTGAGCACTGGAGGCATATACTTTTTTCCAAACCCATTGGGCAGTGTAATCACTGCATGTCTGCTACCTCAAGGCCAGTGGAGGTGAAAACTCGCATTCCTTCGCTCATACATACCAAACTATTTTGGTTGAGCTATTTTCATGCCCATGTCATTCTATCTGTCTGTCTATCTATCTTTATTTGAACTTTTTAAAATTACACTTCATTACCAATAAATGTTCAACTTGATGGATCTTGACCAACTTGGTCACCATGTCCGATGCTGATGGGTCTCCCCCCCCAAGTACCTCCTCAGAGTCAAGGTCAAGTGGCATAAAGAGGCACAATGGGCCCATTAGGTGGAAACTGTAAATTGCTATTTCTCCTTCAGATTAGTTGATGCCATGTTTATAAGTTGTAATCACTTGAACTGGTGGTACTATTGGTTGTTGAGGGATCGAAGGTGAAAGGGCGGGGGTGGTAGGCAGTTCTGTTAAATTGTAGGATAATTTGGGCAAATTGCATTTAAATACTCATGCCTCGATGGATCTTTACCAAAGGTGGACTACTTTTCATTGGACTGGCTGGGTGACCTCTGACTACCCAATGTCAATGTCAAAAGGCATCAAAGGGCTTATGGGTCCTTTGTGTAACACTAAAATAATCCTCTCTTCAAATAAGTTGGACGCTATTCTCATGATGCTCCCTCAGGGTGCAATCATTGACTAGTTGTACCTTTGGGACATCCAGGAAATTTCAGGTCAAGGGTTATTAAAGGGGTGTATGGCAACTTAATGTGAAAAAGTTTGTCCAAATTTAATTCTAAACCTTTGCGAAGAGGTGACTAGATTGCCATGGAATGTTTCTTTAATATCCTCAGATCTTTTATATATATATTCGAAAGTATTTTTCTCCCATAAAAGAATTAAAGAATTTGGAGATTCTACTTCCTTGGGCAGTGTCAGGTTTTTTCTGAAGATAATTTGTCAATCTTATTTTTACAAGATCGCACAGCCAGGCGAAAATGGATGTAAACCTCTCTCAAATGAATTGCAGACTGCTTCTGCCTGACACATGAACCATTATGTAGGGCAGTTATAACTGAACCAAGCCACAACCACAAAGTTCAATACTTATTCGAATATTTGTCAGGTTGAGCCAGTGAACCATGGGTTCTCGAGTCTAGTTCAAATTGCTTTTTGGAAAGTACATAGATGAGAAGAGCATGTTTTGATCATAACCAAAATTTGAAGTTTTTGGGTTATCCCTACGAATTGTTTGGAGTCTTATGAGTCTTGAGGGGAACCAAATGAACTAGCTTTCGCTACTGTAACCATCACTAAACAGTAAGACCCCTTCCAAATTGATCTTTCATGTGTGTGTGTTTCATGTCATCATGCATCCACAGGAATGACATAGACCCAGCAGCACCACCTAGTCGTCAACTATCTCCCTCACTTTCCAGAAATCGAACTATCAAACTGGATGACTTTGCCAGATTGACTTTCCTGAGCGCAATGTTCATCCCCTCTGCCTGGCACTCCTGTGCTCACGGCTCGGACTTTGGGGGAATCAGGCCAACCACAAGGTGGCCCTGAAGAACTTTGAGACCATGCTTAACCGGGCGGGGTGCTGATCATCGCCCAGGAACTACGATGCCATACTGGACACTGGGAGGGCCCCTGGTCAGAACATATATTACAAGGTATGAATGTTGTGAGTATGGGATATTGTGTCTTACCGAAGGGATTGCATATCCTGGATCCTACCCCCTACCCCCTTCCTTTCCCTTCTCTGCCTTTACGTTCGTGTTGAGAGCAAGAGCTCAGCCTGTTGGTGTGAAGGTGAAGTTAGGCCAGTGTGTCTAGACATTTATTGTAGCCATCCCAACACAATGAGTGGTTAGAAGCCATACTTATTAAACATTTGCAAATATTGAAGAAATTTATATTTTAGTCAATTCTGGCTTGACCATGATTACTCGACCAACACCTGATGTGAATGAATAGCCCTCTTGGGTATGTGGGTCTCCCCATGGTGAAGTATTGAACCCTCTTGTTTGGGACGTCCAGGTCAAAGTCATTTGAGGTTGATAGAGGTCAAAGTTCGAAAAACCTTGTAAACCTGATCTGTAGACGTTGGGGGGGGGTGGCATTAGATAGAAGTGAGGTGTCATGCAATACTTGTCCAACATTCAGTCACCTGCATGCATGCCCTACCTATATAATTTGGAAATTTGCAGAAGTGCTCCAATGAGGTAGAACAGCATCTCCTAGCCTCCTGTTCCGAGCCTTGTTTGCAGTGTAAAATATACAGTTCAACATAACTTATAGTACGTATGGCATCACGGTGCCAACAACACAGACATTATCATCTGAATAGGCGTGGTCGAGTAATGGAAAAGCCACCAAATGGGCGAGGCGATTAAACAACTTGCGAATGGCCTTGCAATATGGGGCTCACTGAAGGGGCTATTCGGATGTTAATAGGCTCCTCTGTCTGGGCAACAACTGTAACGAGAAAGCCAAAAGGCTTAGTGATTCTCTGACTGTTCTGTCAACCATAGCTATACACACAGACAAATGGGAGATTGTACTTAGCTCATTATTGGGCAAACATAACGTCTGACAAATGTCCTATCTTTCCCAACCAACAATTAGGGTTCCTGTACTCTTGGTAAGAAAGCTACGACACTAAATATCAAGGTTTTCAGACTTTGAAATCTGCTAACCTCAGATGCCCCTCTCTGACCTGACCCCAGAACAATAAAGGTTCATGTACTCATCATGGGGAACACGCATTCAAGTGTGCGCTTAAATCCCATTCAGGGGGGGTCGGAGTATAGTGTTTACAAGCCAAAATTGGCTAAAATACGAATTTTCAAATTTCCGATGTTCAATTAAACTTCACTCCCGACCTGAACCAAAACAGAATAGGGTTCCTGTACTCCCCATAAGAAAAGTGTACACTGAATCAACTTGATCGGACCACCATTCTGGACTTATCGTGTTTACAAGGTTTTCAGACTTTGACCTATGGTGACCGCAGATGACCACTGACCTGACCCCCCAAAACAATAGGTTCAGTACTCATCATGGGGAACACCAATACCAAGTATGAGCCTGACCTATCGACCTAATAAGGTATGGGTTTACAAGAGGGGCATCACCACACACACACACACACTGACGTGACTTCATAGATTCTTTTGCCTTTGGTAAGGAATGAAAAAAACAAGGATACAGAAAATTATCGTTGTCACTGTAGAAACAATGCAATTGTTGAAAATTAATTCAACGGAAACATGAGAAGGAACACATTTCAAAAGCTTACCAATGATCACGAGACTGGTTACATTGAATGATTTGGAAATTTGTTCAAACGGTTAACAGAACAGAACTAATATACCAGAGGTGAACCTTTTAAATTGACAATCGGGGAAACGCCTTGTTGGTGGTGTGTATTATCTGTGTATCTTTGAAATGGGTATACCCTCTGCGTGATATCCTGTTTTGGTTTTCGCTTCCTCTATTGACCTCACAGGTAACGGCATCAGGTCATCCAAACCTCAACCCTCTTCGTTAATGGTCGTCCCTCGATGGTGACCTGGATTACTTCATTGATATCTCTGAGAAGATTGACACAGATAACCAGCTGGAGTACCATCAACACGAAGGCTCAAACGAAGGCGGATGGCCAGTACAAGTAAGAAACCATAAACATATATTATTGTGAGTTGAGGGTTGGCAAATTGAGTCTATGGGCCAGACCTTGGCTGGCATTGTGAAATGATAGAGGCCCTCAGAATTTGTATACATGAATGTAGACTGTAGTAATGACAGGGCATATTGAGATCAGATTAGCTGATTAGTCAGCAGAGCCCCAGACTAGATATCAACAGATTGATGGTAGGAATCCTGTTGAGAACTGATAAGCTCTTCTGGTTTGCCCTTTAGCAATTACTTTATCTCCATTGGCCATTTGCTGAGGCAATAATTGGGGATCTGTGAGAAACCTGTGTACATTCTTATCTTGCACCTAAATGGCAGCAAGTTGTCCGAGTGAGCAACTACCTGGTTCTCTTGATGGGGGTGATATCTGTGAATCACTTCAAGCACTTGGTGGAAAGGTGCCTGTACTGCTAAATATCATATTGTTGGATATAGACTCTCGAATAGTTGTCAACTTTAGATGGGAATTTGGTGGACATATTCTACAACCACTACTCCATAGGGCCACATGCATTTACGATAGAGGTTGTATTTGTATCAAATGGTCATCCTTCGGCTGCTAAAGATAGGACTAAGATAGGACTTTATACATCCACTGTTGTGCCCCCCCCCCATTCTATGAATCCAATTTTGAATTTTCACTTGAGTTAACCCCCCCAGTCTATGATTTCAGTCTTTTGATTTCACCTGGCACTGTTAAGCAGGCACACCCCGCCTAACCTAGCATGTCTGTAAGCCATACGTAAAGCTCTGGGTTATCTCCCAGGTTCCGCCTTTCCTACTACCCACACCGGCTGAACGCTTTCACAGAGCTGCTGCGGAGGCTTTTGGTGCTGACGCCAAGCACGAGGTCTACGGGGACTTCAGACCATACTGCGAAAACAGACGCCTGCCTACTACGTCCACGTCATCCACAAGCCAATTTGAGTCGCCATAGCTCCTGGGGGATTTAGGCTGGTCTAGGGGTATTAAAACATGTACAGCTGCATGTACGATATAGTATATTCATGCTTCTGCTGAAGACATTCCTTGTGTAAAATATATGACGACAATAAGATGATGTACAGGAAGCTTGGAGAACCTTGGGAGTTTTTAATCCAAGTTCTTGTTGCTTGGAACTAGCTTACTCCCTCTGCATGGTGCACCATCAATGCAATAGTGGTAGGGAGAACAATCCAGGAGTCTGTAAGAAGAGCAGTGCATGGGTATCCCTAGTTAAATACCAAGGCTAGAGGCATGGGTCCCCATGAATAAATCATGTCCAGGCTTTAGGCAGAAGTGAGGTGACAGAGGCTGACTTTGCCAAAATAATATTATATCAGGCAGACTGCCATCAACCTGTCCCAACAGAAGAACGCCTGGAGATGTGAGGCAAGTGAAAAGAAGGGGCAGCATCAGAGCAATCACACTGTCAGATGGGGATTGATGGTTGGCATGTAATTAGCAGGAGCGAGAGCACATCAAAGATATGCTCCGTTGATCTCTGTGAAAGAATTGGGGTCTCCATTGTCTGTCTCTGTCATTGATACTATATCAAAAGATGACTTAATCTTGTTCCCCCCCCCCCCTCCCCCTTCACGAACTCTGCCAACAACAACCTCATGATTCCCTGCTTTACTAGCTCAATGAGGTGACTGGCTACCTGAATGCTATGAAATGCAGTTTTTTTCTCTTCCCCAATGAGAATTTTGTGGCAGTGAGTGAATTGTGTACATTTTGAAAATTGCACACAGAATCGAACGATCATGTGAAATAACTGTGTTCAGAAAAAAAAAACTACGAATATCGACTGTCTGATGGTGACTGTTGACTGTCTGATCTGTGAGGTGATTTGCGAATAGTGGTGAGTGCCAGCACTGACGACATGTGTCAGCACTGACGACAAGTCCCAGGGGACATGATGAGGTGAAACAATGGAATAGTACTTTGAAGGTGGTTGACAAGTCACTGATGATCTAAAAACACCATGATATCGTGTGGGAAAAATGCTATATGAAAACTACATTGATTGCTTCTCATATGCACTTCATTTCCATGTGATCTATAATTATTCAAACTTATCAGGCCCCTGTAATTGTGGCCACTAATCGGAGCAGTAATGGGTTGGTGGGTTTTACAAAAATCCACTCTGTGCGCTTGAGCAAGGCACTTTATTCCCAGTGGCTCACTCCTTGGGGTAGACAGGCAAGGCTTAACTCGATCCATATGCATGTCCCTTCATATTGCGGTAACACCGTGGAGCCATTCCTTCACTTTGTGTCTGGTGGAGGCAGTGGACGGATGTGCACCAGCCCTATCCCCACCCTTGCTGGGCCTTCATCTGTGGAATTCCTATGGAGCTTGTACTCTCGCACAGCAAAAAAAAGCAAAAAAGGATGGGATCCCCAGGGTAGATAGGCCTTGGAGGATGAACAACGCGTTGCTATTCTCTTTTGAAAGTGTAGGATGGGCAAGCATAAATTAACTCTTGATGATACTCTTACAAATATAGGCAGGGCAGACTCAAGTGAATGGTGGGATCCCACAAAGCTCTCAAGTCTAGCCACTGTCAGTTTATTGACCTGGGTTGACTGTATGGTTTTGACTGTATGGTTGCACACTGGAAAATCTCAACAGCAGAAAAACAAACAGGAAAAAGTGTTTAATTTCAAAGGTTATCAGATGCCCTCCAAGAATTACCAAAGATAGTTGGACCACTCATAGCATAAACAGTACTACTTCCAGTCGAGCTATACAAATTTCCCGGCCAACTTTGCATGCCTAATAATATACCTTGCTTTACAGAACTATGTGGGCTTTGCCTAATAATTCTAAAAACGAAAACAGAAAAACTATCCTGCTATATGCTGGTAACCTGGACTGCTTGTAGAATTTAATATTTGAAGCTCAATGGAGCTATTAAATATTAACTGGAGATGCCATGGCAGGCAAATGCATGTAACTATTTGAAGAGAAAAAATATCCCTGCGCTACACCTAACAAGAAGCAATTGTATTCGTAAATGTAACAATGTATAGGGAAGCAGGGATGGTGCAGGCGCAAATTCTAGGTAGAGCAACGTGATGTGAAAAGTGACAGTATTTGTGTATATAATATCATGCAAGGAGTGCAATGGCCTTCCAGCGCAGGTGTGGGGGACATTTGTTGGTCTAGGGCTATATGTAGGGTAGGATGTGCATGCCTTGCCACATGACAGAGCAAAGTTACAAAAATATGACGTATTGTCATCTCCTTATTCTAACACCAACATCGATCCAGGATTGACTGGGTTCAAGCTATATCTGAACCTTCAGCAGATTTGTGTAAATTATGTGAGCGGTTGACTTAGTGTGACCTCTAGGTAAAAAGAAAAATGTATGTGTATATACCTACGAAACCCTAAGATTTTTCTTGAAAGCAAAAATTCATTAATGTGTATGTGTATTGAAACTGGCACATAATTTGAAAGTGTTTTTGTTTTACATGTTTCCTGTTTCCATAAGAGTAGCGTATATGTATTCTTCGTTAGTTTATTTACTTCACATTCGTTGATTTTCTTGAGAACTTTCTACCTTTCATTCTGATATGTGAACACTTTGCTGTAACAGTTTGCCGGTATTGATAAAAAAGTTTGTTCACATGCTAACAATAATGATGAGATATTAGCAATATAAAAAGTAATACAGACTCTCTTGCTTTGTATATAATTTGATGGCTCTTCCATCTTACCGAATATGGAGGACACATATTCATTTGTTATACAGACTTGTCAGGATTTGGATTTCTCTCTTTTTTAAAATTGTGGCTGTGAGGGGAACAACAGGGACCTGATCGTTGGTGCTTTGGTCATTAATTATTAGCTATTTCATCTGTTTCTGTAGTCGGAGCTCATCATCAACGGTAGAGATGAGGTCCTTGACATTTGATACCATATCACTTATCCCTCAGGCAAGCATATTGTACAATTATGTGAGCAAACAATTTTTGGTTATTTTGTCTCCGGTAAGTGCAATCGCGACAATATTTTCAGGGGAGCATCGGGTGGGGTGAACAGATATGATTAGATTTTAATTAAGTATTTTTGGTAATTAGCATATTTTATGTAATTTATGTTTAGGTTTCATTGCAAGATTACGGGGAACCGTAGGTGCTATGGTCGACTTGGTTGGCACATAGATGAGGATATAGGTAGATGAAAAAACTGTTAGATTTTCAGCCTAAAAATAGCGTAATTAAGTCATCTAAGTTGGCCATAACTTATGCAAAATCAAAAAGTTGTACAAGATTTCAGTTCAAAACTGGGGGAAATATTGTCTACCGTCAGTCCCAAAACTTTTCAGCAAAGATTCGGGGTCACTGAAGTCATTCAACATGTCTTAATTTGCCATAATTAGGCATTAATTTCAAATTGCTGGATTTCGCTGAAAAATGGTAAATTGCCTAAATGTGCCATAATAAGCCCACAAAACTTTACGCTTTAGGTTAGTTTGTTTGGTGGTTTAAATCATTGTCATTTAACAGTCTATCGAAATTTTGAAATTGTCACTGATCAGTAGGCTGTTTTTTGTTAAATGCTGATACCAAAACTTTAAGAGGACACATGGAATACCTTGGAATTTTTGGTATGGTGACTAATAGAAGTAAAACACTGATCGCGCAACCAGGAGAGACAACCAGGGTTGTGGAAACAGAGAGTACGCACCGGGGGTAACCAACAAAGTGAAATCCCCCCCTCCCCCCCCCCCCCCCCCCCCCCCCTGGTGCCACTCTTGGACCTCTAGTATTATATGAAGTAAGTTACTGGAAATTGGATTTGCCCTGGTGGTTGATTCCTGGTGTAAGTGAAGGGCTGGAGAAAAAATAAATATCAAATCTGTTAACGAGACTGATTATTGCTCAACATGCTGTGCCCCAGTGTTATAATAGCCGTGACTCACTTTCCAGATTTTGGAGCAAGGTGCGCCTGTTTTCCGTGCTCGAGGTACAGTTATGAAACTATTGTGAGCGCATGTAGGTATATTTCCCCCGTGACACGAGTAGTGTCTGGGAATGTAAAGGTTTGGGGTGTTCAGCTGTCGCAGTTGCCATCTCAGATGCCAGACAATTTCAGACTTTAATTGATTGATCCGAAACTTGTTACGCATGTCCCCCCAAAGAGAAATCTTGAATGGGTTTGAAAGTGAGTGTCACCACATACTGGGGGGGCTAAGTAATTTAAACAAGTGGGTTCATGAACCGTGAACAGTGGTTATTTTTGTTAAGACCCTAGAGGTCAAAAGAGCAAATTGCTATAGTTTGCCAGCCCCTAGTGTTCCATCTATTATGGCACTAATTGGTGACCAAATTCATTAGGACTGATTGTTGACCATGTCTATCAACAGCATACCAATTTTGTGGAAATGTGACTAAAATTCATGAAAATTGTTAATATGATTCAAATTAGAACATTATTTCACTTCCCATGACTCATTTTCTAATTTCAAATATCTCAGCACTCAATGTTCCATGGCAATCTTAACTTAAGACAAACTTGAGAAAGAAGTTGTAACAGAAAAAGAGTTGACATGAGACATCCTTAATGACTTCAGTGACCTGTTATCATTTTGCAGACCTTAACAAAGGCAGATCATACCTACACAGTTTTCATGACAATCCAACAAACTCTGATTTCGCATAAATTCTGCGAATTGGACACATAGAATGACGTTAGAAATTTTGGTACTATGGGTGAACCATAACCACCAAGGTCACGTATATATTTTGTTCGGAATATCCAACCGGTTCCATCAACCTAATAATCTTGACCTATGTGCCAAACCACATCACGTATATATTTTGTTCGGAATATCCAACCGGTTCCATCAACCTAATAATCTTGACCTATGTGCCAAACCACATCACAATAGCTTGCTAACAATAAAATAGATAGTAGGCTTAGCAAGTTACCCTATTTAATTTACCCAATCCCGGTACGTTAAAATCAGGTGTATAAGAAAAGTGTGGCATGAACACACACAAACGCCAAAGTGATGGCTAAGACTCTTCCTGAACTCTGTTAAGGCGAGAAAACGAAACTAATGAAGGTAGACTACATATGTTCCTGACAAAATGGGTTTCAAGGTTATCTGAGCTCAAAATTTGCATAATGAATGTGATGTTACAAATAAGTGTCTGACATCCTAGGGCGTTGGTTGAGTTTAACAAAGTCAAATTGGACCCTGGATAGAACATTCCAAAATAAGGTCAATCAACTCAGAAATCAGGTAAACTAGATGACAGTTATTTCATCTGATGCCCTGTCAGTACATGTGGAAGACCCTGCTTACCAAGACTGAAAACCCCACATAACTAGGGCAACCCTGGACGTAGCTGTCAGGAATTCTGGAATTTTTTTTGGCAAATTACCATGTGGTCCTGACAAAATTGGCAGCTATTTCAAGGTCACTTGAGGCTAATTCTTGAGAAAAATGTCAGCAGCCCACCTTCACCAGCAGGACCTATGGAACCCACACACCAGTGAGAGCTATGAAGCCCACACAGCAGTGAGACCTATGGAACCCACACAGCAGTGAGACCTATGAAACCCACACAGCAGGGAGAGCTATGAAGCCCACACAGCATGAGACCTATGGAACCCACACAGCAGTGAGACCTATGAAATCCACACACCAGTGAGAGCTATGGAAGCCACATAGCAATGAGACCTATGAAACCCACATAGCAGTGAGACCTATGAAACCCACATAGCAATGAGACCTATGAAACCCACATAGCAGTGAGACCTATGAAACCCACACAGCAATGAGACCTATGAAACCCACATAGTAATGGGACCTATGAAACCCACACAGCAATGAGACCTATGAAGCCCACACAGCAGTGAGACCTATGAAACCCACACAGCAGGGAGAGCTATGAAGCCCACACAGCATGAGACCTATGAAACCCACACAGCAGTGAAACCTATGAAACCCACACAGCAGTGAGACCTATGGAACCCACACAGCAGTGAGACCTATGGAACCCACACAGCAGTGAGACCTATGAAACCCACATAGTAATGGGACCTATGAAACCCACATAGCAGTGAGACCTATGAAACCCACACAGCAGTGAGACCCATGAAACCCACATAGCAATGGGACCTATAAACCCACACAGCAATGAGACCTATGAAAGCCACATAGCAATGAGACCTATGAAACCCACACAGCAATGAGACCTATGAAGCCCACACAGCAGTGAGACTATGAAAACCCACACAGCAGTGAGACCTATGAACCCACACAGCAGTGAAACCTATGAAACCCACACAGCAATGAGACCTATGAAACCCACACAGCAGTGAGACCCATGAAACCCACATAGCAATGAGACCTATGAAACCCACACAGCAGTGAGGCCTATGAAACCCACATAGCAATGAGACCTATGAACCCACACAGCAGTGAGACCCATGAAACCCCATAGCAGTGAGACCTATGAAATCCACACACCAGTGAGACCTATTAAACTTCTGATCGCATGCATGCATGTTCATGCAGTAATTGTATTTTGACTAGGGCACCCCAATGGTGCTGTAGCTCAAACCACACAAATTCAATTATTTGAATTTGCGATAAAGATAACCTTTTTGTCACTCAAAATGACACCCAAAATAACCACCGACGTCAAATTCTTGAACACCCCCCCCCCATAAAGTACTATTGATCACTGATGACAATAACCAATTGTAATGATCATCAGCATAGAGCTGGTTAAGCTAACAAGAGCCCAAGGGCCCAGTAATTTCTTGCTGTGCTACATCTGAACAACCAGAAGAATGATTTGACCTCGACAACACAGACGCTCATTACGCCATCCCTCTAAAATGTTATCGTTTGCGCAGATATAGATGAAAGATTTCCTGACCGTTTTACCCTATTGACCTTTTCTGATTAAATTCATTTCATGCCACCATATTTCTATCACCTACCAAACTCTTATCTAGAATTATGTCACGCACTGAGCAACGGACACTGAGTTACAGCTGCTTGAAGATATTCAGTTTTTGGTCTGTGCTGACCTCAAATGACCCCCAACTGCTCATTTCGTTTCACAGATCTGCACACACACATACACACAAACACCACACACACACACACACACACACCACACACACACACACACACACACACACACACACAAGTACAATGCATGATTGCATAGATTCCCACTGCCTTCAGCAAGGAATCGAAAAGGAAAATGGAAAGCCAGGCATGCTTTTCAAGCTGTATTGTCGTTCCATAGAAACTACTGTCAGGCAACATTTCAAACCATAAATAACACAATTCTCCTGATTTTCAAACAATGCAACACTTAGGCTTCTTTAAGAAGAATATACTACTTGCAAATAAATGGATATTTGGCACAGCCACGGTTAGACAGGCATGGTAAAAATGACAGAAATCAATAACAAATTAACGAATCACTATATCCTGAGTTGGGAGTCTGGAGTCTGGTGGAGTATAATATAATATACAATGCCTAATTACCCTTCGTTGGGGCTCTCTTGACAATGAACATTGGTGAACCTGTTCGTATTAAAACGGGCCTCCCCATACTTATTTCCAACTGAAGTTGAATCTCTTTATCTGCTTTGAGCAAAAGCTTTCTAGCAACTCAGCAGCTTTTTCGAATGAGCAGCTCGGTCACTTTTTTGACGTGTGTGGGGATGTATGCATGCTCAAAGTTAAACTTTACTCAGTCTATGAAAATAGGATGTAAGAATAGCAGTATAGTATACCTGGGTAGTCGGACACCTGGGTAAAAAGCGGACACTGTTTTTCCGATCGAACGTTACCTTAGCAACGAATAGAACAGTTTCGCGGAACTAATCAGGGTAGAATTATTATCCAGCGAAATGGGCCGATTACGAGTGAGTACTTACACAAAATGGCCGAATGAGGGATTCAGACTCGCTTTTGACGTGATCTTCGTCGTAGCATATTGTTGTTTCAAGTTTCATAGCGCTGTTAGTATGTAACTGCATATGGATGCATACATTAGTTACGTACTGCTTAGTGTGTCCGCTTTCTAGCCAGGTTCTGGATCGGATGTCAGCGACGGACGGCCTGGGAAATCTTGAAATCCACCTTGAATTCATCATTTTGAAAAGTCGATCGATCTAGAATATACTTGTACACACCCTCCTTGACTATTTGAGTGCGTTTCCTCTGTATTTTGCGGTTTGGAATCTTAGAAAAATGCACGAGAACGCTTAAGTGTCCGTCACTGCCAGGGACCATTATACTGGGAGGAAGAGTCGTTGCCTCCTGCTCTTGGATGACTGGATGCTAGTACTTCACTGGGAGATTATCGGTGGAGGTGATCCCACGAGGAAGAGCGAGAAACATCTAATCCCCACATTTTTTGAGGCGAAAAAAAAAATGAACCAAGAGGCGAATCAGAACTGCAATTGGGCAACGTTTTTTTTCGTTAAGGAGAAGGGGGCGATGCTCGGAGTTGACTGAGAGGAAAAACTAATTGATACTAATGAAAACTGCTGTTTCAGGGATCATACTTTCTCACTCTAGGGGTGGAGGAATTAGTGATAACATTGCTCAAAATAGTACCAACTTACAAAATTTACTGCCGACTAGGCTGACTGAAACACTGCACGAAAAAAACCACATTCTATATAAATTATCAAAAGGCATCGATAATTGCCACTTGATAACCAATTAAATAAATTGCTTGAAGCTATCTCAAATTGAAGGAATCACAGTATAAATCAAAAGCAATATAGCAAAATCGGTAAAACAAGATGTTCACAATCAGCTGATTTCAACCATGCAGCTATTACATTAAGTGCTAATTTCTACCAATCGTATGAAATTGCACTCAAGAAGATGGGTTTCTTGATATAAAAGAGGCATCTCAACATTTTATACAGGTCAATAAAATCTGGCAACGACAGCTGCAGAGTGCGCATTTTGCATGTTTGTAATGATTGCAATGATCCAGAATATAATGTTACCACAATACGTAATTGCAAATTGTCAAAATAGGCACAGCCTGTTTCTGAAACTGAAAAAGAATAAAAACTGTGAATCTACACTTGATTGTTTATTGGCAATATCGGAAGTGAAATCTATATAGATTCATTACAATCTCATATTGAAATGGGCTGAATTGGTGTGATTTATTTTCTTCTAATGTAATCGGAAGACAACGAAAGCAAAATCACATTTGGAATTTGACTGATACAAAAACAGGTTTTCCACCCATTCCTAAAGAGCAGTAAAATATCATTTGATAGTTATTGCCAACTTGGCAATTTTGAGTTTATCGGAAGTAGAAAGCTATATTTATTACAATTCTGAAAATGAGCTGAATTAGGGATGCCTTTCCTCTCCAATGTAATCAGAAGACAATGAAACCACAGTTGAATGCCATGATGACAGGCATACATCTTTCACACAAAAGGTGGGTCATGAACCGCTAGTCTTTCCTTTTTCGCGATTTATAGTAGTTGTTCTATTTTCATTTAGTATGTTCAACCAACCTGATATTAGAGGTCGAGGGAAATCAAGTTGCCAGTTAGCAGACAACAGCGAAATCTAAAAGCATTTCGAGGTGGATATAGTTTGCCAGCCCTAAGTGTGCCTAACGCTATCAGTAACCAATTTCAAATTCATTAGGACTGATTGTTGACCATGTCTGTCAATGGAGTACCCGGTAAGTTTCGTGGCTATGTGGTGCTATAGCTCAAACCACAACAAATACCAAGATGAATGTACAATTAGTGTTAAATGTTCAAGATCATCAGCACGGAGGGCAAGTTTCGAACAATGGCCTTTTGTGCCTCCGATAAGACCTTTGACCTTGATCTATGGCCGAAGGATGTCTCAGCCGTTAATAAACATTGTACTCAGTTTGGTCAACATCCATCAAAACAGGAGAAGGCAATTTCACACAGTGGCCTATTGTGTCCCTTAATGATATACCTAACATTCATATGGCTTCCAAACATGTTATCATATGTCAATAAAACATTGTGTCCAAGTTTTGTCAACATCCATGAACTAATGAATTGTTTGGGGGCCAGAAGACAATTTCACACAGTGGCCATTGTACCCCTTAATGACCTTGACTTTCACAGGGTCAAGTTGTCATAAAGGTCAATGAACATTGGGTCCGAGTTTGGTCAACATCCAATACAAAGAAAGAAGGTTTGGGGGTCTGTAATGCTTCATTTCAACAGATTGCTACTG
Organism: Sclerodactyla briareus; assembly: GCA_026419785.1. Lineage (NCBI taxonomy): Eukaryota > Metazoa > Echinodermata > Holothuroidea > Dendrochirotida > Sclerodactylidae > Sclerodactyla > Sclerodactyla briareus. Next base: position 76,748 of record JAODTK010002154.1, on the reverse strand, counting down.
TTTTAACTGGCACTCTATGAAGTTGCACCAACGAGTCTGTGAACAAGCTGAAAGGAGCACAACCTAAGGAACATCATGACACAGTTCAAGAAAATCCAATGTACTTTGTAGGAGGAAACACATTTTGAAATTTTACACATATTAAGGTCCTATATTGCCCCTTCAATGACCTTGACCTTCACAAGTCAAACATGTTTCATGGGTCAATAAACATTGTGTTCAAGTTCAGTCCGACATCCATCGAAGAATTACTGTTTGTGGGGGGCTATTGTTGGCACACTGGATAGAGTAGATAGATAGATCAGATAGAATGACATGCAGATTCCAATAGCTTTGAGCTGAAAATTGCCTAAATTATACAAATTAGATACACTACTCCAGGTGACCCTTCTCTCATTTTTTAGAGTAATCCCGGGAACCAAAAGGAGACCGCACTTAATTTCATGGAAATCCCAAAAAAAAAATTGAATGGAAAGTTGCATGAATGATGCAAATTTGACACAATGAATGACCTCTAGTGCACTGAATCTATGTTTAAATTTGGAGAGACTTGAAGGCTGTCATGGATCAATATTTGCATGAAATTTGGTATCCCAGTGTTCGTCAGCTGGCTGCGTAAGTTGTTATTTTAGTGTACTTGAGCTACTGAATGGAAGATATTCAAGTATGACCCCAAATTCACTTGATTATTTTGATGATTGATCTGATATATTGGGAATAGATCTCCTGTAGTTTTCTTATAATTGTTTCATAAAATCTCAGGCACCTAACAACTCGATAAAATATTGAAGAGTTGAATTTTCAAGAATGGTGAAGGGCTAAACTGTACAGAATTAGCAGCGCAGCTGCAGGCCTGAGTATGATAAGCATCAACATTACTTTCGAAAAAAAAAAAGATGGCTTAAAATTGGAAATAAAAAGTACGCATATATTTTGAATTTAGTAATATTTGGCTCGAAATTCACTAATTAGCTTCAGAACATATCTGTAAATTAATTTTCTGGTAGGCCTCAGGATTAGCCTCAATTCCCGAAAAAGAACTGCTCGATTGCGCACATATATAATATATGTTCGTATTTGGCAGAGAAATCATAACCTTTGTGTATTCAAATGAATATAGCATTTTCATTGTGTTGTTCAGTGTGCATGTTCCCCTATATGACCTGGCTTACAGGGGTCAACTAAACTTCACGTTATCTGGTAACTGCGTTACTTTTAGATATTTATCCATGACCACCTTTAAGGTAAACCGCATACTCACCAATTTCATGGAAATCGAACAAACTTTTGAATTCAGCAAAAATCATGCATTAGACACATTGTATGACCTCTAGTGACCCCAATTCTATGATTACAAAAATTCGGGACTGTAAAGGTAATCCATACCCACCAAGTTCATGAAAAATAGACAACTTCTAAATTTTGCATGAATTTGGAACGACCTCTAGTGACACAGAAAAAAAAAATTCTGGGCTAAAGGTCACCATATCCACCAAGTTTCATGGAAATCCCTATAAACTGAGATTCCACAAAATTACGTAAATTTGACACATTGAGTGGCCTCAGTGATTCCAAAAAATTCCAAAAATTGAGACTGGAGGTAGACTATATTCACAAAGATTTTGCAAAAATTGACAGACTTGAAAATTGCACATGAATTATGCACATTAGATGGACCCTAAGTAAGTAGCATATTTTCTGCCGTAAAATTAATATCATTGCGAGTACGGAAACCATGCAACAAGTTATATTTAAACTGATGCAGATGCAGGTCCCCATAACCTAAAATTTGGAGATTTAATGCTGCTGCTATGTCGGGTTAAGGTAGGTTTGGGGAGAGGGCTGGTAACGGTTCCTCACAGCAAATGCCGCTAATTTCTTGATAGCAGAAAGCAAAGTTAATGTGTATCTATTTTGAGAACGGATTTGTAGGTTTGTACGTATCCCGATTCAATTGGCTTATCAATAAATATATGCGTTTTTTTCTCTCTTTTGAAAAGTATATGCTTTGCATTATTCGACCTAAAAAACAAGAGTTTCTGAGGTCCTTCTATGTCACAAGATCATGGACAACACGTCCACACAGTAATTAATTTAAACACAAGCCATCTCTCCCCTCTCCTCCACTAGCGAGAGGGTATCTGTTGATGCTCATGCACATATTCACTCAGCTGCCATTGTCCGCAATATATCTGTGTTCTATTTTCACAAATACACGTCTATTGGAATTCAGTCCGAGGTTTGGCCAAATTCCTTAATAAATGTACATCTCTGTGTGGTACCAAGAAAAAGTACACATGTTCATTGTACTTGTTCAGGTTGCGTAATATACAACATTTTCTGACCCAGCTCATCCTATCTAATTTGATCTCATTGAAGGAAGTGAAAGAAACACTGAACCTGCAGGTGAGGGTACCTTGAGACTCGAGTCTCCCACAAACTAAAATTTGGAGATTTGAAGCTGCTGCTATGTTGGGTTCAAGCTAGGTTTAGGGAGGGGGCTGGAAAAGACTCTGCACAGTAAATTATTCTAATTTCTTGATAGTCAGAAACCAGAAACAGCGCAACTAAGTTAATGTATATCCATTCTGAGAACGGATTTGTAGGTTGGTATGTGTCCCGATTGGCTCATTGAAAAGATTTTTTTTTCTTTTGAAAAGTATATGCTTTGCATTACTCAACTTATAATACAAGAGTTTCTGAGGTCCTTCTATGTCACAAGATCATGGACAACACGTCCACACAGTAATTAATTTAAACACAAGCCATCCCTCCCACTTTGAGAGTGTACTTGTTTGTTTGACGCTCATGCAATATTTACTCAGACATATTGCGGACAATAGCAGCTGTGTTCTATTTTCACAAATACACGTCTATTGGAATTCAGTCCGAGGTTTGGCCAAATTCCTTAATAAATGTACATCTCTGTGTGGTACCAAGAAAAAGTACACATGTTCATTGTACTTGTTCAGGTTGCTGTAATATATATACAACATTTGAAAACAAAGCATTAACATCATAAGTAAGAGCACATTTAGGCATTAATTATGTTGGAGGTAGATTTGAAAAATGAACTATGACAAGCCAAAACATTGCCTCCTCAACTTGAATTTGCCTGTACCAGACCCCTCGCAAATATTGTCAATTTGATGGCCAGCGAACTGTGTCGGCTAATTGTGTGAATTCAACTTCACTTTTTCTGACCCCACCCCCTTCATCCTATCTAATTTGATCTCATTGAAGGAAGTGGTCGGAGAAAAGTGTACAAACACTGAACCTGCAGGTGAGGGTACCTTGAGGCTCGAACGTCTCCCACATATAATTAATTGGAAGCAAACTAATGCAATATCTTTGCTTTCCATCCCAACCCTTGGTATAGGCCTTCTCTCCCAGTACCACTGTAACTGACTCAACTCATATGCATAAACCCCTTCCTCCCACCCTCTCCCACCCAATATTCCCATAAAATAGCCCCATACTATAGCTCCCCTATATCACAGCAAACAATGAAAAACAATGCTGACAATACAACACTTAACACATTCACGATAATTCTGATCTCTCTGTGTACTTTGGAAATTTCAAACTCTGGACACAGAATTTGTTCTTAACTTCTCGCACATAAATTTCCACATATATCGACTGTCTGGGCACTCAAGTAGCAAATCAACTGCATCTCAAAAGCACCTAGGAGATCAAGGTTCGAATCTCGGTTGGGTTCGAATCCTGGTTGGGTTGAACCAACGATTCCAAAAATGGGTGTTCAACACAAGGAATTGGAGGTCATGGGCAAACGATGAGAGGCAATTTGGGAGTTGCCATCCTGTGTGTGATTGACCCCCTGCCCCCACATTAAGGTAAAGCCAAAGAGACATCGACTCATTCTGTGTATAAGGCGAAGGTTTTTGCAGCTGACAGCAATGTGTCAGTATCCGGTCTGCACCCTGCCTGGCCTTGAATAGGTTCCATCCTCTGAGCCCGGCCAGTATTATCATAGAATAGGCTCGCAAAGCGGTTCCAAATGTACACAGATGAATCAGCAAAAATGGTAAAGACAAATGTCATATAATAGCATTGACAGAACAAACAAAGATGAAATACTAGGCCAATCATCCTGCCTCAATAGCACTGCATGCCCTCTAGATAACTCATAGTGACTCAATTATGTTTGACACAAAAACACACCATACATTAGAAACTTAAATTATTCACTAGGCTTACTTTGACACTCGCAAGATTTTTTTTTGGCATTCAGTTGTATTTTGGCAGGCATCTAATAGTATTTCCCTCACAACACAATGGTTTCAACTATTGTCAAGTGGTGCTGAAAACAAGGTATATTGCGCTGTATGTGAAAAGTGATTTAGTTATAAGCATGCATATTATGTAGAATTGTCCGGCCTACACTACAAGAAAAAAATAAATTGCCATTCTAAAGGCCATATCATTGTATCCACACAGTATAACATACATTAGGTTTCTGTCCTGATAAATCTAGAATTTTAAGTCTCTGAATGTAACTTCACATGTATATACATATTAATCACATCAGAGCTTATAATCCGCTCATTCTGTCAGTGAGCCATATTCCTGTAGTAAAACAGCTGGGGAGGTATTTCTTCTTCTCGATTATTCCCAATTTTATATTCTTTCTCTAAGATGGTTTTCACATGTTAATTGGGCTGGCTATGTATCACTGCTCACCCCCTATTATAAGCATTCAGAACAGAAACCATGTTTGATATGGACTGTTTTTCAGATCCACAAGCTTTCAATTTCAAAACACTGTTACAATGCATATTTTTCAATATCATCCAAGTCAATAAATTGGAAATCGAAACTGATGTGGTGATGCCAAACTGCCCTCTGCGAATATTTAACTTGGAAGCTCTCTGTATTCAAGTGAAAACCAAAATTCTATTTTCGAGTTTTAACGACCTGAATTATTCACTGAAAACTTTGTAGGAAGAATGTCAATAACAAACAAAAAATGAAGATTTTTCTCCCAAACTGCTTGAAAATCAATATACCATGGGCTCTATATCAAAACAGCATTTCATTGATAAATGTGAGCCTTAATGGTATAGCAAAGTATATATGGCATTTGATTATCCAAAATGGCATTCTGAACCAATTATGTTTTGCATACAATAGGTAATTTTTTTGGTTTGAAGCTTGATAAATCCATTCATGGAATAACTTTCTCACAAAGAGCTCCTCACATCATATATTTTAGGTCATGGATGATACCAATTCATGGGATACAGGCAATCAATCAATCAATCATATATTCACTCGAAAACAAAGCATGCAGCCCTGCCATGTGCTACTGCGATAAGGGAAAGTGAGAATTTCCTTTGTCAAATTTCACTCAGTCCCGGCAAAATTCACTAAACTTCACTTTTTTCAAAACCCCCCACATGGTCATGGCAATATCTTTGGGTCGTTATTCAGAACAACTGGTTTCCCATTTAGTCCTTCTGCAAATGCAGTTGGATCATAATAATTCTGGATTAGAGTAAAAAATAACCCAAATAACCATCATTCGTCCATATTGAGAGCTAATGGATTGTGGAGTTCTTTCTTTACGCTCCAATTTGTGAGCTTCTGATTCAACTAGCGGTTGCCCAACAGCCTCTTCCCAGGGCAATGGACCGCCTTCCTTATGCACTCTCCAACTGTATGACACACCCCCCACCTACAGACAGGAAGAGTCATTGTCAGAGGAAGGCAATAAAATCAATGTACATTGACGCACCCCTCAGTCAGCTCTATGACTGATCCTTAGGGTAAGTGGTGCACGTGTGATTCAATTTGGATTTAGTGATGACCCACGCGCTATGACCTGAGGGCACTAACCATGGCCTCTCCACTGTTAATGGCTAGACTGAACAGTCAGACACAATGACATTGAACCACTGGGAGTGGAGTTGTGAGTCACTCCCACTACTGCTAACTTCCTTGATAAACATCCTGCTGCCAGAGTTGAGACATTGACCAAACACAGGTGTGTTCTGCCATGACTAGGCCTAACAATTGGAATGAACAGCAATGTTGACTAAGCAAATAGGTATGACTATTTGATTCCTTAATCAGACGAATGCCTAAGAAGAACAACGACACAGGCGATATCATGCATAAACCAGTAGTCGACAAAAGGATTGTGATCCTTGCCAGCTTTGTCTATCATTGACTTCAGAAGACATTAGCCCTGACCCAAACAATAGGGATGCGTGTTCCAAGTAATAATTCATGGAGAACCCATAACAATAGAGCTTGATCCATCCAGGTGGGGTCAAGTTGAACAATTAGCCAAAATATCTATAATTAACAATTTATGCATCTTCACCAAAAATGACCCCTAATCAAAAAAATAGTGATTTTCCCACTCCCCATAAGAAAAACGGTGCATACCAAAATTCAGCCTGATTGACAAGGCACTCTTGACTCCATTCAGGTTGGGGTCAAGTTATCATGCATACAAGCCAAAAATTTGCCAAAATATCAATTGTCACAATCTCCCAATTGATTACTAGAAGTGACCCACCAATGCACACCAAGAACAAGTTCTTGGGTCCCCCTAGAAGGCTGGCATTACTAATTTCAGCTTTATCAGAGCAAGCATTTTAGACTTAGTGATCATAGGGTTTTTGACTGACCGCTGCCACACACGCACGCACGCAGCAGCATGCACGGCACGCACACACACACACAACCACACACAGTATGTTTGTCCTTACTGCCCCCCGGAGTTCCGCCAGGACTGTTTGTTTTGTATTGCGATTATTCTTCTCTCCTTTGACTCCTACTTGCATTGAAGTTTTCAGCAATCTTGATTTCACTGGTTTGGCGAGTGTATTCAGAGCCTATCCTACCTAACTGAGCACTATAAAATTATTGTACTAACAATTGTCAAAACATTCTCTATGTGCTAGCCTGATAATCCTCTTGTCAGAAACAAACATACCGAATGTCGCATAAATCATGAATGATTCAACACTAAATATTCCATTTTGTTTGCGAAAGAGTATTTGTACAGTGCATAATACAATGTGTACCCCACTCTGCGTTTTGTTTTGAATGATATGCGATAGTTCTACATCAGGTGTATCAGAATCAATGTTACAAAATTATGCTTGCAAATTTTCACATTGCCACTCCGCTAGAACTCGACATCTCCTGGCGGTCTGAAACCGCCCGCTAACCCCCCACTTCCAAACAATGGATGATGATGCTGGTTATCACGGATTTCAAATGGATGATATCTGTGACAAAGGAGGGGGGAGTTTATCAAAGAAGTGACCTCTACGATTTTGAGAAAACAAGTGGTGTTGGAATGCAGCGAAGTTGGAGGAAAATCGAAAATTTCACAAATCTGACCTCTGGGTTGACTTGAACATTGCCAGTTGTTCGAACCATCTCTAAAGTCCACAGCACAAAGTTTTGTGTAAATTTGACAAACTTCATTATTTAGCATAATAAACCTCTGACAAATACAGAGGGCAGAATCATGGCACAAGGTCCACTTTCGAACTCTGGGAGCTTCACCCAGGGCAGACATGTGGGCCAAATTCAGGATCAATCGGCGGATGTGCCCGGTGGCAGTCATGGCGAAGGCCAAACACTATTATATCTCCGAAGTAGGGATATAATTAGTGGCGTACCTATGCCATGCCCCCATGGACCCTAAAAGTGTTAGAATTTTTTTCCCAAAAATGAGCTTTCCGACAAATTTGGAACCCATTTCATTGAGAGGTTATGCTCGAACTTTGCATCACCATCACTTGTTTTAAGGTTTCAGAAACTAACCCCACCAGGACATTTGTTTTTGTATTACGTGCGGAATAATTTACTCTGGGGAGTGGGATTTTTTCTTTTTGGTCTTTTTCTTTTTTCTTTTGGGGGGGGGGTTAAAATGGAGATGAAATGACCTTCATGGGATTTGAGCAATTATTAATTCTCGGTATGTGGCTGAGGAATATTGGTAAAGTGTGTCATTGCCCATATGTGATATTCTCTCACTGTTTCGAACATCAGTCCGGTTCAAAAGTGGCAGTAACATTTAAGTTCCTTGGAGGTATACAGTGGATATTTGGAACGTGAATAGTTGGAAACAACCACAAAACCTGGTTTGAGGGGTCTCCTACAGTGGGGGGAATCTGCTTGAAGTGTTATGGAGTATTGATACCAGTATAATTGTTTACCGGTGGTTTATCGTTTCACATGGTGAAGAAGCCTCATAGAATACCCCACCTGATGCACATTTTGGAGATGGTGGAGGACAGCTGCCTATAATAAGATCTGGCGCGTATATACCACTTCACCATTGATGATACTATGGTCTCATATGGGACCTGTGTCAGGCTGACAAGAACCAGCTGATTATATATGAATATGTAGTATATTTAATACCCTTTGTTCCAGCCAGACTCATCCAAAACCGCACTGTATGTAGGGTGTCACCCTCAGGGAGCCCTCAAGTAGAAGCATCTCATAAAGACATTCACTGCTGCCACAAAACTAAACACACAATCACCATTCAACTCCTGGGTAGGGATGGCTTTGCCCATGGGTACCTTGGCAACAAGGTGATCCTTCTTCAATGGGACCTGAACCTATTTTGATCCAATATTTATTGGTCTGGACGCTCTGCCATTGAGCCAACCCGTAATCTCATGTGTGGGCAAACTGCGAAGGGACAACAATATGAGCCTGTACAATGCACTCCAGAAAAGCTAAAACCGATCTTCCACCAGATTTGAATTCTCCGAGATCAGGCGATCACGCAGTCTGGTCTCAAAACGCGTGCAGCAGAGCAGGCAGCACTCCTGGCAGGGGACCCTCCTTGGCCACCCATCACATCGGTCATAAAACCCGCCATGGTAGCCGTCATGGTCGTACCGTTGGGGATCCCTCCAGCCCCTTGATCTTTTGGCTTTCCTTCCTTTCCTCTGATCAAGTACCACACAGTCCACCGCTACCTAGAGGGTAAAAGAGGGTTTCACTGTAATTATCAAGATCCATTTTCCTCAGTGCTCCTGAAGCATCCATTACAATGCTAAGTTTCCTGGGAGTGCTCTGCTGAAAATGAACAACCATGAGAGAGGGATAGTACACTGACCAACTACATCTTCACTGTTCCTGGTGTTCCTTTAAATACATGAATTCCATAAACATGATATCATTATTTATCATTCAAACAACCGCAAGCACATACCATATGTTCTACCTGGCCCTTATACCAATGGTGGTCCTTTAAATACAGGATTCCATAAACATTATTATCCTGTTATCAGTAGTTAACATTCAAACAACCGCAAGCACAGACATATGTTCTACCTAGTGCCTATACCAAGGGTCAGTTAAATTCAGATTCCTAAACATAATTAATCCTGTTATCAGTAGGTACCATCAAAACAACCGCAACACCTACATATGTTTCTAACCTAAGTGCCTATACCAATGGTGGTCCTTTAAATACAGATTCCATAAACATAATCTCTGGTTATCAGTAGTTAGATCATTCAACAACTGCAAGCCCGACATATGTCTACCTGGGCCTATCCAATGTGGTCCTTTACATACAGGATCCATAAACTGATTAGCCTGGTTATCAGTAGTTATCATTCAGAAACCGCAAGCCCCCGACCATGTTCTACCTATCGCCTATACCAATGGTGGTCCTTTAAATACAGGATTCCATAAACCTGATTATCCTGGTTATCAGTATTTATCATTCAAGACAACCGCAAGCAACAGACATATGGTTTCTACTAGCGCCTATACCATGGTGGTCCTTAAATAAAGGATTCCATAAACCAATGATTAATCCTGGTTATCAGTAGTTAACATTCAAACAACCGCAAGCACAGACATCTGTTCTAACCTACGCCTATACAATTGGTGGTCCTTTAAATACAGGATGCCATAAACATATATCCTGTTATCTAGTTATCATTAAAACAACCGCAAGCACAGACATATGTTCTACCTGGCACCTATACCATGTGGTCCTTTAAATACGGATTCCTAAACATGATTATCCGGGTTATCAGTAGTTATCATTCAAACACCCGCAAGCACAGACATATGTTCTACCTGTCGCTTATACCAATGGTGTTCCTTTAAATACAGATTCCCATAACATGATTATCCTGGTTATCAGGTAGTTTAATCATTCAATACACCCGCAAGCACAGCATTGTTCTACAGTGCCTATACCAATAGTGGTCCTTTAAATTAAGGATTCCATAAACATAATTATCCTGGTTATCAGTAGTTCATTCAAACCCGCAAACACAGACATATGTGCTACCAGTGATACTCAATGGTTGGTCCTTTAATACAATTCCATAAACTTAATTATTTCTTGGTATCAGTAGGTATCACTTCGAACAACTGAAAGCACAGCATATGTTCTACTGGTGCCTATACAATGGTTGTCCTTTTAATCAGGATTCCATAAACGTTGATTACCCTGGTTATCAGTAGTTATCATTCAAACAACCGCAAGCACAACATATGTTCTACCTAGTGCCTATACCAATGGTGGTCCTTTAAATACAACAGGATTCCATAAACATAATCATCCTGGTTATCAGTATTACATCAAACAACCGCAAGCCCAGACTATGTTCCTACCAGCGCCTATACCAATGGTTGGTCCCTTTAAATACAGGATTCCATAAACATTTATCCTGGTATCAGAGTTATCATTCAAACAACCGCAAAAGCACAGCATATTTTGCTAAGCCTAGCGCCTATACCACTGTGGTTCCTTTAAATACAGGGATTCCCTAACCATTATTATCCAAGCTATGAGTTGTTATCATTCCAAACACCTAAGTAAATAACTTCCAATGTGGTCCTCACTAATGAAAACAATTAAACAAACGAAAAAAAAAGACAAAACCCCTCAAAACCCCCCGCAATCCCAAACAACCTAATCAGCCATTAGCGAACTTAACCACACAGTATTTCCTAATTAACTTGACATTCAAAAGAGTTAAGTGCACTAACACTGTTTATTTGAATGCAATTCATTCCATTCAGAAACGCAGTGTAGAGGACGCCCACACTTTCCAAACCCTTAACGCTGGGAACGACACAAGACCTTACCCCTTCTCTGGTATTGTGGGTATATGGAGATTGCCTACCATGGTAACATGTGGTCCTTTAGTCATGGTGGTCGTTTAAGTACAGGAATTCCTGAACATGATTATCCTAGCTATCATTTGTTGCTATTATAAAACACCCACGGCACAGCGTTGACATTTCCAGGAAAGCACTTAGTCCAGGTGTAATTTTCACTTCCATTCTCCTCTTGGTTAGCCTACACTGTTGTCAATGGTGCTGAGTACTTGGCCATTGTGGTGTCATACTTTCTACCCACACCAGTGTAGTATTCCCCCGTCGATTTATGACTGTCACTGTTGATCACATGTTCTTTGTGTTGTACTACACAGCGCAGGGGTCATGAAACCGTGGGGGTGGGGTTTTTGTGGGGTGTGTGTGGGGTGGGTGGGGGGGGGGGGTAAAGGGGGGCTGCACACTGCCCAATTCCCCATTGAGAAAATGGAATTTTTTTCCAACCCCGTCACCCATTTTCCTACGATTTCCGAAACAAAACTCATTTCTGTGATACAATATGGACAACAAGACAATTTGCCTGTCATTTGGCAGCATTTATAACATTTGATGACCACACGGGAAGGATGTGAGGCAATTACATACAGCAAACCCCACCTAACATAGAATGCCACATAACACTCACAGCTCATCACGTTGAAATCAGACCATCCCTGCACTGCTAATTATGGTATGTTCCTACTGCGATAATTCAAGTGAAGCCAATTAAGAATATAAACCACAATATGACACAAATGTCATTAATCGATGACATAATTCGCCACTTTGGGATCTGAGCAACTGGATCTAACAACACACTATTAATCATTTACTTTTTCACACCTTTAACAAGCATGAGGTATCAACAAACATACAACTAACCATACCATTGGAAGAACACCTTCCATGGACAATATATAGCCTATTAACGTGGCCAGCTTGCCAACTCGAAACCTCGAAACTGAAAATATTGTGGATGCCCGGATGCTCTAATTTGGAAAAAGTTGCCGCTCCACATACCTCCTCTGAAAATGATCCATGCGGGTGTTCCCCACCTCTGAAGGGAGGCCACTAAAAAAAAATAGAAGACCTAGAAACTGTCCTCTGCACTATTTAACACCTTGCAATGTCATCGACGACTATTGTTCGACGTCACAGTTACTTCGGCAATTTTCCAATCGGTGACTACCGTCGACATCTAAACAAGTCTTAGAAATCGTTTATAGCATTCTAGCAAAGCGCCCCCATGTTGCCACTTGTCATTATTCTGAAAGATCGTCAAATTCCCTTTTCCATGGTATATAGTATGGTATAGGGGCTATTGAAATTTTTTGAGTGAAATCATCCAAATCCAAGCATTCAGATTGAATCAAAATGCGCCACGATGACATTACCGCAGTTCTTATTTTCTTCCATTTGATTGTCACTAAACAACATTGCAGGCTACAGGTCTGAACTTAGTACAAAACGAAAGCCGATTCATTTTGAAAACACAACATAAATACAAGTTCATTTAAATCTGTAGGATTACAAATCATTCCGAATAGCTTTGAAAATGACACCCACTGGAAATATTAGGAAATCGCTAAAAAAAAAATAGGCGGCGCGCGGGAGGCACAACAGTATTGTCGCATAAGCCCCGAATGTGAATTGTACACTGCAGCATGGCGAGATTGATTGCGCGTGCCATTGGGCATCATTTGTGGGTGCCGGATGGAAGTGTTGGCAGGAAACGGAAATCAGCAATATATCAACATATTCAAGCCAAGACTACGATAGGCCAAGACAAAATTCAGGCACATCTAGGAAATCTAGAGCAGTTCTGGACTCCAGTGGACAATCCATTACCCATGAAGCATCAGTAGGAGGGATACTGTTAGGGGTGGGGTTACAGCTCAGTAAGGGGATACAGCCAATAGTTTATGGGGTGTAAATCGGGCACTCTGGGGGTGGTCAGATGAAATAGGGACAAATTGTCAACTTCAGCCCAGGTCTCATTCTCATGGATTGAATACACAGGTTCAGTAGTGTAACCGGGGCATGTCAATGTTCTGGGTTCGTTGTTCCAGGGTTCGATGTTCTTCAAGGTTCGATGTCCCAGGGTTCAATGTTCCCGTTTTCGAATTTACAAGGTTCGATGTTCTTAGGATCGATGTTCCCGAGGTTCGATGTTGTCCGAGGTGACGATGTTACCGTCTTCCTTATATTCTAACCTCGGAAACATGGAATCCCGGAACATTGGACCTTGGAATGTCAGGTGCCAACTTACAACTTATATGAACAACAGGAAACCTTCAAACCCTGGGAAACATTGAACTGGGAACTGCAAACCCGGGAACGGCAAAACATAGGAAACATCGGACCCTGGGAACATGGTAGACCCATGTAACCACTATGTGCTGCAGATCTTGCTACACGGAGCACCACCCTTCACAATAACAGGATGCAGGCTGCTTGGCCATCCAGACAGGGGCTGATCCATCTGGGGGCCTTCAGCCAATAGTAAGCCACTAAGTACCATAGGTCAAAAACTGCAGACTGACCTTGTAGATTGCAGGGAAAGACCTCGTGGGCCGGGTTACCATCCTATAGAAAAGAAAGAGGAGAGTTGTTGAAGAGTGGTTCGATGTTGGCAACAATGTTCTTGCCACATCGCCCGGTAGATCCTGAGTACGCCCTCCATCCTCCTGGGAAAAAAACGGTAAAAGCAACACCCCCGCTTGCTACGGTTGCAATAACCCAGGAGACCCCCCCCAAAACAAGGCATAGTGATTCCTTGATGCCTTGTGAGTCCTCTCTGATGACCTTCGACTTTTGCCCTGACATAACAATAGGGACCAGTACTCATCATGGGGACCCACATACCAAGCTTACGGGCTTGATCCATCAAGTGGGCGTGAAGGTATCTGTTTCACAAGTCAAAATTGGCAAAATATCAAATTTTCCACCACAAATGACTACACATCTACACTAGAAAAACAGCATGATCTGTACTCCTCATAAGGAGGCTGCATACAGGATTTCAGCTCAATTGGACAAGCATCTATTAACTATCTCTTGTTCACAAGGTTTTTAGACTCTCGACCTCGGTAACCCTCAGATGATTTTATGAGACTCCAAAAAAAAATAATAGGAGGAAATCAATATACCCATAGTGAGTATGCATGAGCTTGATCTTCTAAGGTCTGATCAATCATCATGATGACAGCACGAATTTCAATTTCTCACAATTTTCCTATCTCTACCATAAGGTCCAAATCGCATTCGAAAACAATAGGGTTTTTGTCCTCTTTAGGGGGAGAGCTGCATACAAATTCCAGCTTGATGGGACAAGGCATACTGGACTTGTTACAAGTTTTTTAACCTATGTTGACAAAACAATAGGAGTCCTGGCAGTGTCTCCTCTACAATTTTTTGGCAGCGAGTCAAAACTGCATTTTTTGCAAACAGAACTTTCAAAATTTTGAGTGAGTCAAGTATGCCTAGACGATATTTTTCATGTATTTGGAAATGAAATCCTCTTTTAAAAAAAAACAAAATTAAAAAAGAACTTAAAACGCTTGCCTCAGAAGACCACGTGTCAAATTGAAGCTCACTGCGTCAATCGCGTCAATAGTGACTTAGCAAAACAACTGGTTTCCGGTCGATGTAAGAAAGCTACACCTGAATGTCCGTCACCTGATCAAACCCATCATTCTGAACTGTGTTTAAGAGACCACTTCGCTTCCGCTGCCTCATCAGTGACCTTTTGATTGACTGCTACAAAAACACCTGTGATAATAGTTGAAACAGCTACTTTTCCTATCTTAAGGTTGGTTAACTTGACCCACATAGAGATAGCTCTGCTTAGGTGGTTTTGTTTGGTGGGAAAGCTTTCCAAACTGGCTTATGGTCCCACTGTAAAACCTTTTATAAACTTCACTGCTGACAATCCAAGCCAACAAGGCTTATTGATTCCTCCTGGCCATGATCCTTATTGGATCAAATCCCAAATATGGCAACGTTCTTATTATAAGAATCACACATGTCAATAACAGAACATCAATCTATTATTCAGGTTTAGTGTTGTGTTGGGTATCATCTCATTATGTTCAACAAATGGAATATGGGGACGTCAAAACAGAGACGTCAGAACAGAGGGACTTCCCCGGTGTGGTTTCCAAGCTGGAATCATTATGGAGAACAACATACCATGTAACAGCTTCATCCAATCATAGTGGACTATTGATGCTTACAGTCTATGTAGGATTAAATTCTCACAAATGTTCTATTAGCAGCCCAAATTGACCACTGTCCACCACACCAATGGAAATGAAATGGGTGTTATCTTGGGATAGTCCGTTACTATCAGTTTTAAGTCTTTACTATCATCTCTCTGCCTCCCTTCCTTGGCTTACAGTCTGGCTTGCTCCAACGCGTCAGGCACCAGCACCGATCTCAAACCAAGGGATCATTGTATCATCATGGGAACCTAATATACCAGTGAATGAGCTTCATCCATCGGGTGGTGGTTGACCTTATCGTGTGGACAAGGAGTACATCACACACACCCCCACACACACACAAACACGCAACCACACAGCACATCCCCACACACTCTGTCATGACTGCAAGATTCCTCTGACTTCACAAGGAATATATTACCATGTTTTCACTACATGTAAACCATGGACCTATGTAAAAGATGGTTCAAGCATGGTCAATGTCAATTCTTCAGTTTGCTATTATTGCAACTTTGGTTTCAATTCAGGGTATAAGTATCAAGTTTTTTTGTAAAATTCACGTGGTAATCATTCACCACATTTGACCAACTGCTATTACGATGGTACATCTGCGATGAGTCTACTTTTTGGTATCATTTTAACCACGGTAGTTTTTACCACATTTTTATCACATTCTACCCATAGTATATTCATGGTAATTTACTCTTATTTTGTGTCATGTACTTTTAAACCATGAGGAAATTACTGACCTGAATTCTATGTAACCAAATACCTGGTCACGCTCACTAGCAGGATGAGCACTGCTACCCACATTGTTGACCTGGCGAAGGTATGGTCCGATGGTCCTGTGAGGGGCGGGATACAGCAGACTCCTAAATTAAGAGTTACAATTGGGCATTCCTGAACTAACGATCAGAACAGTTGCATTATCGCTGATCTTAGTAATTGAAAGATTGTGGTCAATAATTACTATATAAACTAATAGATCGATCACCAGAAGGACCACCAGGTCCCTGAAATGGAAAGTACATATTCCAATCACCAATATATGAAATGGACTGATCCAAAGTGGTTTATCAGGAACATTACAGCAAGGATTGCGGAAGAATGGTAGAGTGTATTACTGACACTTTACACTCAAATATTCCGGGTTCGAATTCCCGCAGTCACTGGATTATTTTCTTAGGTGCGTACTTGAAGTTGCGATGGGCTAGGTCCTGGGCTTCACTTCATGGTTTCCCTGTAATGCCGTGGATTTTTCTAGGGTCACTGGTGTTTGTTACGGATATGTCAATAAGTCTCGTCGGTCAGCTGTGACAGTCACTTGCACTTTAACTTCCACTCCCCCAGGTCCCGAGAGAGTGGTCGGGTCCTGGATTCACTGATAGTCATGGGGATGTAAATGGCAGTCCCGTGAGCAGGTGGTTTACACTCCTGCCTCGTTAACATCAAGCACTAGTTGAGAGGAGAAGGCGAGTTATCGCCGGTGCTCATCCACGATCATCCGGCCAGGTTCCTAGATTAGCCGCATTGGCTCCTGACCTGTAACATTAAATAATAAATCAATCCCGAGTTTTTTTCCTGTAGGTATACTTGCCGAGCTGATGATCCGTCCTATTCAAGGCGCAGCAAGGGTGCAGACCTGGATCTGCACCTTATGTCAGCTGCGATCCTTCACCCAGGTCAAGGAATAAGGCAATGCCTCTTTGGCTGTACCTTAACTGTGGGTAGGGGTTATCCACGCAGACAGCAACTATGCACATTGCTACCCTCGTTGTCCCTGCTTTAAAATTCCTTGTGCTGAGTGCCCAGCGAAAGGCAACATTTCCTTATTTTGAGTCTTTAGTATGACCCGACCGGAAATCAACCTGGTCTCCCAGGTGGAAAAGACGCTCTACCAATTGTGCCAACCACTTGGCTTGGGCTGTGCAAGGGCGTAACCACTGTTAGGTTGTGACCCCCATCTTTTATGAGTGCCTCCATACATAACAATTTTTCACCCTACACAAGAAGGCTCATCCTGCTCAGACCTCTGTGACTTGTCAATTGGGTTGTGCTCCGTTGGGTGGTGAAAAGGGTGTGGGGTGGACAAAGTGTTTGATACTATATGCTGTAATGTTAGATCAACGGCTAGGTCGTATCTAATCACACATCTGATCTGATTGAATCTATGATCTGCCAACACAATACATTCTAACCAAACATCCATCTAAGCAAACAAATCCTGGTAGTAGACCCTGGAATCCAATTCTTGTTGAGTGAGTAGATCACGTTCCCTTCTCCCTCCCCACTGGGGTTGTCCACGTGCTTGAGATAGCTGTGGCTTCCCTGGAAGCAAGCGAGCATGTTCCTTGCAAATAAAGGAAAAAACCAGTTCTTAATTACCTTCCTTGCATGGGTCGAACAATAACACAGTCGTCAGGTTCATTTGACACGACAGTCAAAAGCTAGAAACCCCACGTGCATTTTGAAACCTAGAGCACCACTGTTAAATAGACGCACATACACAGGGGTGAAATTGAGAATTTTCATATAAGTCCACATATCGCGTAGCATTGGGCGGTAATGTCAGTGGCAAACAATAGCGCAACTACAGTAACTAATGGACATAATTATCTCATGAGTACCACTCTCACTGATCATTGGCAACAGTGGCCAACTAACAATTACTACGAATTACATGATATCTCATGAGTACACTGTCAACTGATCATTGGCAACAAGTGGCCAACTACATACTAAATGACATGATTATCTCATGAGTAACACTGTCCACTGCATCATTGGCAACAATACCCACTAACAATAACCTAAATGACATGATTAGCTCATGAGTACCACGGTCCACTGATCATTGCAACATAGCCAACTAACAATAACTAATGACATATTATCTCATTGAGTACCACGGTCACTGATCATTGTCACAATAGCCAACGAACAATACTCCTACATGATTATCTCATGAGTACCACTGTCACTGATCAGTGGCAACAATAGCCAACTAACAATAATAAAGGACATGATTATCTCATGAATTCACTGCCACTGATCAATGGCAACACTAGCCAACTAAAAACTAAATGACATAGTATCTCATGAGGACCACTGCCCTGATCATTGGCAACAATAGCCAAGTAAGCCAACTAACAATACTATATGCCTGATTATCTCATTAGTACCACTGTCACTGATCATGGAACAATAACCAACTAACAATAACTAAATTACAT
Source organism: Sclerodactyla briareus (assembly GCA_026419785.1). Lineage (NCBI taxonomy): Eukaryota > Metazoa > Echinodermata > Holothuroidea > Dendrochirotida > Sclerodactylidae > Sclerodactyla > Sclerodactyla briareus. The sequence goes on along the minus strand of JAODTK010002154.1, from coordinate 58,165 downwards.
GATTATCTCATGAGTCCACTGTCACTGATCATTGTACCAACAATAGCCAACTACAATAACTAATGACATGATTATCTCATGATTGACCGACTGTCACTGATCATTGGCAACAATAGCCAAGTAAGCCAACTACAACTAACTAACTGAACATATTATCTCATGATACCACTGTCCCCTTATCATTGGCACAATAACACAACTAACAATCACTAATGACATGATTATCTCATAGTACCCACTGTCACTGATCATTGGCAACAGTGACCAACTAACAATACTAAATGACATGAATTATCTCATGAGTACCCCACTGTCACTGATCATTGGCACAATAGCACAACTAACAATAACTAATGTACATGATTATATCCTCATTAGTACCACTGGGTCACTGCTGGCATATGGAACAATAGCCAAACTAACCATAACTAAATGACATGATTATCTCATGAATATCACTAGCCACTGATCAATGGCACCAATACCACTAACAATAACTAAATGACATGAATATCTCTGAGTAGCCACTGTCACTAGATCATGGCAAAATAGCCAAGTAAGCCAACTAACAATAACTAATGACTGATTATCTCATGAGTATCACTCTCACTGATCATTGGCAACAGTGACCAACTAACAATACTAAACACCTGGTTTATCTCATGATATCACTGTCACTGATCATGGCACAATAACCAACTAACAATAACTAAATAACATTACCATGATTATCTCATGAATATCACTGTCACTGATAATTGCAACAATAGCCAACTAACAATAACTAAATGAACATGAATTATCTCATGAATATCACTGTCACTGTCAAGGCAACAAGCGCCAACTAACAATACCTAAATGACATGATTATCTCATGAATATCCCTCTTCACTGATCATTGCAACATAGCCAACCTAACATCGCTAAACGACAAGGTTATCGACACGAATATCACTGTCCACTGATCATTGGCAAACAACAAGCCAACTAACATAACCTGAATGACATGATTAGCTCACTAATATCCCCACCGTCACTGATCATTGGCAACAGTGACTAGCCAACGAAAAAATAACTAAATACATTATTATTCATGAGTACCTCTGTCTGTGATCCATTAGCAAACAATAACCAACTAACAATAACTAAATTACATGATTATCTCATGAATATCATGTCAACTGATCAAATGCAACAATAGCCACCTAACAATAACTCAATTGACATGATTATCTCATGATTCCACTGTCACGGATCATTGGCAACAATAGCCAACTAACAATAACTAAATAACATGATTAATCTCAGATTACCACTGTCACTGATCATTAGCAACAATAGCCAATAACACTAAATGACTTGATTATCTCATGAATATCACTGTCACTGATTTTGGCAACAACAGCCACTAAACATACCTAAATGACATGAGTTTCTCATGAATATCACTGTCACTGAATTATTTGCAACACTGCCAACTAAAAATAACAATGACATGAATTATCTCATTAATATCACTGTCACTGATTATTGGCAACCACAGCCACTAACAAAATACTAAATGACATGATTTCTCATGAATATCACCTGTCCACTGATTATTGGCAACAATAGCCAACTAACATAACTAAATGACTGAATTATCTCATGAATATCACTGTCACTGATCATTGGCAACAATAGCCAACTAACAATACTAAATGAATGATTATCTCATTAGTATCACGGTCACTGATCATTGGCAACAGTGACCAACTAACAGTAACTAATGACATGAATTATCTCATGCCTATCACTGTCACTGATTATTGGCAACAATACCAACTAAAGTAACTAAATGACTTATTATCTCAGGAATATAACTGTCACTTGATCAATGGCAACCACTATTCACAACTAAAAATAACTAAATGACATGATATTTCATGAATATCACTGTCACTGATTATATGGCCACAATAGCCAACTAACAAAAACTAATGAACATGATTATCGCATGAACATCACTGTCACTGATTATTGGCAACACGACCAACTTAAAAAATAACTAATGACATGATTATCTCATGAATTCACTTCACTGAATAATGCATTAATAGCTAACCGACAATAACTAAATGACATGATTATCTCATGAACATCACTGTCACTGTCAATGGCACAAATAAGCCAACTAAAAATACAATGCATGATTATCTCATGACTATCAACTGTCACTGAGTGTTGCAACAATTAGCAACTAACGACTAACTAAGGACATGATTATCATGATTATCTCATGCGTAACCACTGTCCCTGACACTGGCAACAATAGCCAACTAACAGTTACTAAATGACATGATTATCCTCATGATATGCTCCGTTAATGACCTCTCACCATGAACTTCGAAGTCAAACAAGTCCCATGGGTCCAATGAACATTGTGTCCAAGTTGGGGGGGCATCCATCGAAGAATGGGGGGCCAACAGAGGCAGTTTGTTGCAACAACCAAGTAAACGGACGACGGACTGGCGGATGGGGGGACGGACGGACAGACAAAAGATCCCCCCTCTATAAAGTTTTCCTAGATGGCCCCCCCTTGATTCAAATCAACATGTATGTAGATGGGAACATTTTTTCCATCTGTAGGCTGTTTGACCCTCAAAATGATATTTGGGGCCACTTTTTTTTTTCTCTTTCTTTCATTCCAGCTAATGACTGCAGCTGGAGGGTTGGAAATCTTTGTTTCACTGAGCACTCCACAGGCCCATAGAATCAGCCTCACATGCGCCAATTGGGCGTGGCCCCATGGTTTATGATGACCACCATAGAATTAGAAACCTTGGATAACGGCAAACAATTTGGCCTCAAATTCTTGAACACCACACCCATATGAAACAATCTTATCTATTCCATAGGTGGTAGAACCAGCTTGACACTGTTTCAAACACAATGGCTGCAATGGACCCCTACATGACCTTTGACCTCACTCCTGAACAACCCCTATTCATTGTCCCCAATACTACCACCTTCATGATCATCCAAATTCAAACTGTAGGAGAAGCATTTTATGTATTGACCTAAAAAAACTAACACTAGATGACCCTTCAAATAATTGGTCGTCAATGAACCAAGTGTCATTATGACCCATTAATGCAGGAGTAGCATTTGAACGATTGTGGACATACAGACATGGCACAATTTCAGTGGTTCACCCAGCCACATGTCCGAGATGAGCTAAAAACCAACACTATCCCTGTGCCATGTGGTCAGTAACAGTTTACCCCTGCTCGTTCATGGGGAGAACGTGGGTCTGGGAGGTACCTGCCAGGTACCTGCGAAGGCCTGGTCTACGTGGATAATAAACAAATCAGCCTCTGCATGGCTTCATTACTCATTTTACCCTCACTACCAATGACCTGTTGTGCAACGCCGACTAGCCTATATATAGAGTTCGGATTTGTACTCTTTTGAAAAGATCTACAATCGATCACAAAGCAGCGTGGGTGTCCATGTCGTTTCGAGTATTCAGCACTCGAATTCGAATGTCAACTGCCGATAAAAAATAACTGGTACAAAAGCAACAAAAACTCGTCAGGGTCACTTAACAAAGACAGTCCGCTGCCCACAACCCATTATCTGAACACCGACAATGACTAGATTACCGGTGCTCATCGTGTGGCTGCCCTTTAAAGGCTAGGAATTCCATAGATGCGCATGCGTATGTGAAAAATCGCCAATTTACGTAAACTGAGCGGCCGAGTCTGAATATGTCTTATTCAGTTTGCAAAGATAGCTTTTGGTTCCACAGAGGCAACACAATCTAAATAAAGACACAAACGCAACGCGAATAGGCGAAATAAGCATATGTAACCAGTGCGTAATAATACGGATGGCGTAATCACCGCGATGAATTCTATGAAATAATCTTGCTAAAAAAAGCCCATCACGAAGATGATGCATGGAACTGCGGTCAATTTTTATTATGGTCTTTTCGCATAAACTTTTCAGTTTTCTTTTCTCTCTTCGAAACAACGTTCGTTTTCGTAATATGTGATTTTACATCCAGCCCGATACGCATACGCATCTATGGAATCTCAAACCCAGCCTTAGGGGGGGAATGACAGACGCAGAAGCGGGTCGAGGACAACGTGCTCTTATGAGACGAAGGAACGGCTCCCATCTTTTAGGACGATACGACTGAACTGCGGAACCTAGTCGATAGGCCTATTCGACTAAAATAAAATTATGAATGCAAGGCAAACGCACTATCAACTTTTCTAACCACTGCTAACTTCTTACCCAGAAGGTGCGAGGAGAGGGTTCCGTTATTGGTTAGCATTCTACTACCAGGATTTACCCTTTTCCATCAAACTTTTTTCATGCTATTCAGAATCTACTTTAATTTATATCCCAAACGCCATACGTTTTTCTGAGTGTTCGGGGATTATTAGGGTTTTGAGGACGTGTAGGCGCGGCCGCCGTCTCCGTCGCGTTAATCCGTTTTCCAATGCCGCGGGCGGGCGTCAAAAAAATCGCTCATCGTGATTTTCAATGGAAGCCGTTCCCACCACGCACGCGGGCCGGGCGGAGCGGAGCGGTCGGGGCTGTTTTCCTCGAATCGGTCATGTACGATTTTTTTTCCGCCCGCCCGCGTGTCCGCGTGGTATTCCGTAATCAATTCCCCGGGATTTCCCTGCAATCTTACCGGCTTGGAGCAGGATAATGGAGAGTAGGGGAATTTTAGGTTCACAATAATGTCTCAAACAACATTGCATGACTGTTTCCAAGGGCGGCGATCATGGGGGGGGGGGGGGGGGGACGGGGGGGGACGGCGTCCCTCCAATATATTTGGTTGGGGGGGAAGCAATGAATTTGTCCACCCCCCCAATAGATTTGAGCTCGGACTGCTATTTCGATGACACTGTTGATCCGAAATATCCAGTAAGAAACCGTTGTTTTTAAACAAAGCAGAATGACCTAAACGATCAAGTTGAGTGAATTCGGTTGCTACATTTCCGAAAAAAAAATTTCCGCGACGCAGCGCGAGCCTGTGATGTTTCGTGTACCGGGGTATGTTCAGACATATGATGTGCTTTGTGATTGAAGACATATGATGTTGCTTTGTTGCAGACATGATGTTCCTCGACAAGGGGAAATGCCTGAAATTTACTCAGTGGGTTGTTCTTAATTATCAATGCAAGGGAGGGTTCTTCTTTCAATCCCTATCGTTTGCATAAGTTTGGCTTTACCAGCTTGGTGTGTTCTCCTTCGTTGGACTTTGTCGATTTCCTGCTTGGGGAACCAGTTGAATAAATAAATAAACCAATCAAGCTAACATTACAAATCGCGTTATCTTGAGGTGACGGGTGTGAGGCGCCGGGGGGTAGGTATACCACCTGGCGGGATCCTTGTGTGTTTTTTAAATTATTTTTATTTATGGGTACGACCACTCGTTGAAATATGGGTGCACGTTCCCATGCTATCACGATAGGGCACACTGTACGCATCGGAAATGCGGCCAGGGAATCGCCACAAATTGCGTTGTCCGAAGACATGAATTCAAATCCAAAAGGAAGAAAAAGCTAAGTATATCAATATTGCTTGAATTTTCGATGAATGCCCAAGTGTAAACTTGTTGTTTTTGAAGGGAATGAGGTACAAGGTTGAGGTGACGGGGGGACGTTCTGTGCCACGGCGGACCTCGGTGAAGTTTTTGCATGTAATGGTCTATTTGCAAATTTGAAACAGGGTATTCGGCAATCAATTTATAGGTGGTTGTTGAAAGTTGGTGCGTGGCACGTTGGCACAAACTGATGGGGCAGGTACAACGTGAGGGGGAAACCCCTTGAAAATAGCCATCGGAGATTCGGCCAGGCACGCCAAAAATTCGTGCAAGACAATAATCAAGACTGAATAATTATAATCCAAAAATTGCTTGACTTTTCATTGGAATTTCCAAAAGTGAAACATTTTCTCGAGCGCTTCGGCTCTGCGTCTGGCCCCAATTGGCAGTGTCCCTACCATGCGCCTTGCCGTAAAAGAAGATAAAAATGGGGGCCGTTTGGATCGTTGAGTAAAAAACCAGGTCAGGCCTATCTGAGTGATAGGTTAGAGAGGGTCCGTGCAATGTCGTTGGTCAAATTGATTCTGCCGAATCTCGCGCTTCGCGCGAACGTAGTGGTTGTTGTCATTGCGCATTTCCATTGCTCCTTTCCGGAACCGTACCTCACTTGCATCGTATTTTTATAATGTCACAGCACCCAACGCAAAACCTTGAAATGATCCTCAAGGCGATAAGTGTTTGTAAAAACCTTCCTAAAATAAAAATAAAAATATTATCCAATTTTAAGGAATGCTGCTTACTGTTCCCAAAAGGCACGGGAAGTGTGCCGTTTCCTGCAATCTATGGGGTCTTGTCAAACGAAAAAAATCTTGTACGCTACGCGCCAACCTATGGTGGCGCTCCGCTTAGATAGTAATCATCCTGTCCCTCCCCCCAATCGCCAACACACATCGCCAATCGCCGCCCTCGACTGTTTCAACACTGGGGAGTAGATTTTATACAGATTGTGTCCATATACAACGGCCGGACAACCTATTTGATCATATATTTACATGTTTAAAAAACCGATGATATGTCAATATTTGCTAATTAAATCTCCAAAACGTGTCAATTGTGAAGTTTTAATAATAGTGGGGGCCGTAATCGTTGACATTTAGAACAATGGGTTTTCAAAAATGACACCGTGTTTAGGTTTAAACAACTGGTATGCGTCCCGGTGTTTGATAATGATAATGATAATATAATGATAATAACAAGAATAATAACAAAAATAACAACACTAATAATACAATAATAATAATAGTAGGCTACATCGGTTTCATATATAGCTTATCCACACTAAAGTTGAGAAGAGGTGCGTGAATCGAAACGCCCGCCCGCCCGCCTGCCGTGCATGGAACGAGTCTTTCAAACGCAGGCGGGCGGCGGGCGTTTCCTCGATCGGTCATGTAGCTATTTTTTCCGCCCGCCCGCCGTGGTTGTTCGTATCGATTTTCCGGGATTTTCCTGCAAATCCTTCCGGCATGTAGTCCGATAGTGGCAAGTAGAAACAAAGTATCGTGTCAAATCATGTTCCAAGCAACACTCCATCCTGTTTCAACACTCGTAATGAGATCTTAAACCAATTCTCTCAATTTTTTAAAAAACGGCCGGACCACCTATAATTTGAGAACACATATTCGATTTTTAAACCATTGACCGTTCACGTTTGCGAATTAAATCTCCAAAACCTGCAATTGTGAAGTTTTTGTATTAATTAATTATTTGTATTTTAGGCGCTATCGTTGACATTCAGAACATGGTTCTGAGAAACTAACCACCGTGGTTTGGTTTAAACATTGTAAGGTCTTGCGTCCGGTGTTTTTATAAAATAAAACTGATCATATGATAATAAAATAACCAGAAAGCAAAAGGCTTGTGATTCCTTGCCCCTTGTTCGACAACCTATAGCTAGAACACGAGACAACTGGGAGAATGCACCAGCGCTCATTATGGGCTAAACATAATACAACTGCAAATTCCCCCCGTTTTCCCCAACCAACCAAAAGGGTTCCTATAATCTTGATAAGAAAGCTACCACCACTGATTTCAAGATTTTCAGACTTGACCTATGGCGACCCAAAGAACAATAGGTTCATGTACTCATCGTAGGGAACACACATACCAAGTATGAGCTTCATTCCATCAGGAGGGGTCGTCGAGTTATCGTGTTTACAAGCCAACATTGGCCACCAAAAGATTGACTTCCCAAATTTTCACCATTTTTGACCAAAATTCCAACCCCGAACCTATTATCAAAACAATAGGGTTCCTGCGCTCCCCAGAAGAAAGAAAAGCTACACACAAAAATTCAACAATGATCAGACCAAACATTCTGGACTTATCGTGTTACAAGGTTATTTTTCAGACTTTGACTCTGGTGACCTCAGACGTTCTCTGACCTGACCCCAAAACAATAGGGTTAGATACGCACCATGGGGAACACACATTACCAAGTATGAGCTATCCAGCCGGCGGGGTCGAGTTATCGTGTTTACAAGCCAAAATTGCCCAAAAATATTGACTTCACCAAATTTCTGTTTGGGGCCAAAATTCACCCCGACCTATACCAAGAACAATAGGGTCCCTGTATCCCCATAAGAAAGCTACACACTTAATTCAACTTGATCAAACAAACCGTTCTGGGACTTCGTGTTTACAAGGTGTCAGACTTTGACCTATGATGACCTCAAATGACCTCTGACCTCTGACCCCAAAACAAAAGGGTTTTCATGTACTCATCATGGGGAACAAACATACCGGAGTATGAGGCTTCATCCATCCAGGCGGGGTCGAGTGTTAGGTTTACAAGCCAAAAAATTGCCAAAATATCGACTTTTCACAAATTTTCTATTTTTGACCAAAATTCACCCCGACCTAAACTAAAAACAAAAGGGTCCTGCTGCTCCCAATAAGGAAGCTACATACGAAATTTCAACCTGATCAGGACCAACCATTCAGGACTTTCGTGTTTACAAGGTTTTTCAGATCTTGACATCTGGTGACCTCAGATGACCTCTGACCTGACCCCAAAACAAGATGGTTCTTGTACTCATCAAATAGGGAACACACTACCAAGTGAGCTTCATCCATCCAGGTGGTTTTGAGTTATCGTGTTTACACAGAGGCCGTCACATACACACATGGACACACACTGTCATGACTGACATAGAGTCCTCTGAACTCGTCAAGGAACATATAATATGACAATAACAATAATAACAAAAAATAATAGTAGGATAAACAAGTTCTTATATAGCGCATATACACACTAAAGGTGAGAGAGGTGCGTTGATTTCGAGAAAACGCCCGCCCCGCCCGCGTGCAGGGAAACGGGTTCACTCGCGTCGGACCGACCGACCGCCCGCGTGCAGGACGCGGATTTAGCGCAATAACTCTTCAACGCCTTATCCGATTGATCGAAAACTACCCAAGTCCATGCACCAAGCTAAAATATCGGATGAGTTCGAAAGTGGGCATCACTGCATGTTGTTGCCCAATTTTTGCAGGCTTACACGGAGGAAATACCGAGTAGGTCTGATTTACACGTACTCCGTGGGTGGGGAAAAGGTGGTCCCGGACCATGGAGCCATTATATAACGGCCGAACCATTAGAGTGCGTATTGTGTGCCTGGTCATTTTCCCGTCAGAGAACACCAAATCGAAGTGAGGAGGCGCCTATTGAGTGTAATGTAACATTGTAAACACAGGCAGTTTGTTACTCTCTATTCGCGAATTTCTTCGACCACATAGACCCCCGAAAATTACCGTCATTGCTCCATAGTAAAGAGGGTATATCACAGGGCAAGATCTGCAACATATTCAGTGAGTGTTACCTGGTCAGAAAAACGCGGGAAATCAGCGATCTATTACGAAGCACAGAAGAAACCAACATGATATTGGGAATACGAATCGATTGCGTCTAGCAGAGAAACACCATTTAAGGCGTAAATATGACATCCACGGAGTAAAATAGAGCTTAATAATGTGAAGCTCGAATAAAGGAGGCTGTCAAACGGAACATATTCCAATCTTCTGACGAAAATGCGAACCATGTCGCCCGAATCACATGTCCCCCCCCTTCTATAACACTACTATAAGGAGGGCGCTGTCACAGGTAGCAACAGGGTTCCATATGACTTCGGTTGGTGTATTAGGAGCTTCAGTACAGATGGTCTAGGGCTCTTGTCCCGACAAACATAAACCGTCATTATGCAGATGTTTTTTTGTTCATGTCGATTTGCGCGTAATGACTACAAGTATCATATCATTATAATTAGGTTATTATTATTATTGTTTTTATTGTATTAGATGAATTGATTACCGAGAAGAGCTAGTTGAAAACAAGGTAGTCGATCTGGATAAATTGGTTGCAGAGCGGCTGTTCCATAGTCATGGAATGCGTGAGTGGACATGGGTCATTATACTGGATGGCATTTCTGTCGAAGTTCTGCTCATTACAAAATGTTGAGGGTGGCATGCACCACAGCACCAGGAACTTCATTCGGGGAGTAGAATCATGTATTTCGGCATCACAAAAAGCGGTCTTGTTGTACCCAAGCTAGTCCATAGACCACTCTCTCAACTTTTGCAAAACGCATGTCCCCCAAAAATAGAAAATCGAAAGGGACGTATCAAACCTAGAAATAAAACTTAGGCGGACTGGGTATTAGGCGGCCGCCAGCCTGATAATCGATTACTCATTGCCCGTGTGCTACTACTGACTTGTGGCAGGTTGTGCGCCTTGTGCGCCACCGACGGCTCCGAGGGACGTGAGGAAGGAATGTAAACATTGACAAGCCCAGTAGTACAAAAGTCGCGGGGAGAGAAAACAGCTCACTACATGCACTGCTGAGGCAGACAAGGCCGTTCGGGACATGTAAATTAATTAATTGTTAAACTTCCCGAAGAAACATTTTTCTATGACATGCAGAGAAGGCAATTGGGGGCACATTTTATAATGCAGTTTTGCCATTTCAAGAGTCGCGCGAAAAAAAATGGCCTACGTGACAAAATTCCTGATTCGACTGGGTTCGTCTGGCCTCCCGTTGACTACGAAATACTTTCCTATTTATATCTTGCAACTTACCTGACAGGAGCAATTATTTATGAACACGTGTGCACGAACACCGGTGAAACAGGGAAGTGTGCAAATATGGCATTGTATGAGTAGGCGATATTTGTAAACATTCGCAAAATCGGCATCGTTAATGCATTAGTTAAATGATAAAAGGATAATGAATTGCCCTATGAGGACGATTTATGGGTTGTGTGGGTGTCAGTGTGTTTTTTGGAGAGGGAGGATCATTTCTTCACTTAATATACAAGTCATGTCCAATATGTCTGGGTGGCAACTGGGGGAAAGCGACGGGACAACGAAAATCGTTTACAGGTAATTATATGAATATGGGTTGCCGGACAACTCCCATCCGGACAATTCCCACCCAAAAAGTGACCCTAATTTTAGACCCTAACTCTAATTCTGACCATAAAACATTCGTTGAGGGGGAATTTGGGTTGGAATTGTCCGGTCACGCAATTATTGCAATATATCGTCACTATGATTCTTCAATACATTATTACTTCGATTCAGTTGAGACGGTTTTTCGCCGTGATGTCATGCAAACAGCACCGTCCAAATCTCAATAGGTATAGCGATACGATAATAACCTAATACCGGACCATGAAAGAGGTGGCAGGCTGCAATGATAAGACAGTGAGCTAACAGTCTCATACCAACATTAACAAAAAGTTTGGTTACAGCCCCCGGAGGGGGGGGGGCACCGATTATTGACAGGGGTATCAGGCGTGACCATTCACCTCTTGAAAAGTGCCCTAAATACGTAAATAAATATGACCGCAATATGTCTGTTACCCTAAACAAGCTGCCGATTTCCCAAATCCTTCTTCTCCTGGAAATTTCCCAAAAACAATAATGGGTCATACAAAAATAAGATACACCTTTTTCTTAATTCTAGTGGTTTTTGCATCCTTTTCCGTACGTACGTATCGGCCATATTTGTAAAAAGTACCTTAGGCTATTCACACATTTACGTGGGTTCTTGGTCAACAGCCATGATAATGATGACTCTCTCGGGGCGAGTGGCCCCCAGCCCGGGGACAGGCAAATTCAACAAACACACTGTTAAGCAATACTGGAGATGACGAGGAAAGGAAAAAAGGAAAAAAAAGCCACAACTACAATCCGCGGCGCGAGGGTACGTATATCCTGTACCAGTCGCTGGTTATGTTCTAAAAACGATCTCATCGGTCGCGAAAATGCTAGAGGCCCTACATCAAACATGGACGTCATGTTGTGCCAACAGTCTAGATTGCAATGAATCATTTTCCATTGTCTTATTACGCTGCATGCATACTGGTACCTTTCAATAGGAGTGTCTTCAAACGACTGAATATATATTACCAGGATTCATTGAAGAAAAGAACTTCAGGTAAAGACTTTATAGTCCAATATTACGTAGGCCTAGTTGTACCGACTCAAGAAAATGATCATTATGATCTGAGGTTGCACTCATGCAAATCATTGTCGTATTGAAAAAAAAAAACAAAACCGAAGCTCCAAGACAAGGTATTGCAATTTCTATGTGGAAAGCTCATTAGTTCTATTTTTGGCATATTAAAAAAACAAAACAGCCCGTGTCATGGTGAACAAACAAAAAACATACGATTACGGGAGATTATCATGTGATCTAAAGAAAACAGGGGAATGTGATTTCGCATGTTTGATAATTATTTCACGACTGCTTTATAGGCCCCCACACAAGATCAAGTTTTCCGTCAACAAGTGATGTCAATATGGATTCGATAATTGATGGTCCCCACACACGATCAATGTTTTTTCAGCTTTTTGTGTCAATTATCATTCCGACTGAAATCTTTGCAATAGAAGGATCGATTGAACGGCACTTCGAATGACGAGCCCGTCAATAAATATCAAGAACCTTGATCCGTCAATGGTTGCTTCAATGAATGATATTGTTTCAATAATTCGTGTCAAATGTTCCCCACACACGATCAATTTTCTCGTCAATTAATGATCTCAACTAATTGACACAATTAATTGACGAAAAAAAAAAAGGGTGTGGGGTATCTCGCTCGCAGGGCGAGAAACGCCACAAAAGGGTAAAGTTTTGACTTTGATCTTATAATTTTTGGAAAAGATCTCATCCAAATGGTCTTAGCAGTCAATTAAACCCGGCCACAGATGGGCCTTGGTCCTTAATCCCTGGGCACCCTGAAGGTTACAAGCTATGAGACCATATTATGACTGAACATAATCACTGTGCAACAAAATTGTAGGAGATACACGATTTTGCGGTATATCATATGATGGGCCTTAGCCCCAAGGGCCCAAACGGGGAACCCGGTCCCGAAATTCCGGAACACCCCCACTAGCCCTCTACCCAAGGACATTTACATGTAACTTTCGAAAGGAAATTCAAGTAGCATTGTGTGAAATTCCAAAAATGGGTCCTCGGCTCAAGTGGGATCTTGCCGACCAAAATTCCTGAACACCCCGAAAGATACGGCGTTAGACCATCAGTATGACCCAACATCAGCACTGTGCACCAAAAATTGGTAGGGTCAATGACATGTGTCCAAGTTTGGCCGACATCCATACAGAATGACTGTTTGGTGTCCAAAAGCCAATGGTTGATACACGGGATAGAGAGAGGTTACAGATAGATGACAATAGAGTGACTGCAGATTCAATAGCTAACAAGCATAGCTGTTTTTGAGCTATTAAAACAAAAGAAACGAGGGAAAGCCAATTAAAGTGCTTAGTGATTCCTTGATTCTTCTGCAACCTTATAGCGAGACACAAGGACAAATGGGAATTGCTTAGCTCATTAGCGGCAACTGGCACATAGCCATCTGACAGATTTCGCATCTATCCCAAACAACCAATAGAGTTCCTGTCCTCTTGATAAGAAGCTTCACACTGAGTTCAAGAGTTAAGATCTTTGACCTATGGGGACCTCAGATGACCTCTGACCTGACCCCCAACACAAATGGGGTTCATGTACGTCACATGAACACAATTTACAAGAGGGCCTCTTTCATGCAAGGAGAAGTTGAGTTATTCAGGTGTACAAGCAAAATTTGGGCAAAATATCGACTATTAACAGAGGAATTTTGATCAAAAGCACCACGACCTAACCAAAAACAATAGCAATAGGGTTCTGTACTCCCATAAGAAAGCTACACAGCAAATTCAACATATCAGACCGACCACCATTCGGATTATGTTGTTTACAAGATTTTCAGAATATGACCCCTCTCGATCTAAATGACCTTTGACCTAACCCTAAAACAAAATAGGGACATTGCACTACTCATATGAGGAACCTAATACCAAGGAAATTATAATTCGATCCTCCATTAACGACGCTAAAAGTGGCCGCCGAACCCGCCGAATTATAAATTCGCACAGCAATTTCCCATTTTTCCAAATCTGCCCCCCGAGTTCTCCGAAAACAATAGAAGTCCTGTACTCTTCATAGAAATCTTGCATGCCGAATTCAACATGATCGGACAGCGATTCTGGAACTTATTGGTTAACAAGATTTTCAGACTTGACCTCTCTTGACCTCAGATGAAACTTGACCTGACCCAAACAATAGGGGATAATGTACTCATATGGGGAAACCATATACAAAGTATGAACTTGAGCCATCAAAGCGGGGTTGTTAATCGTGTTCAAGATGGAGCGTCACACCAATAGGCCGTTCGATTTCCGATGATTGGGGGGGGGGCTGATGGGGGGGGGGGGATGCTGGACTTGTATACTATCTCAGCGGAGCGCCAACATTAGTTGGGGCGGAGCGGTCCCTGGAAATTTTTGGCAAATGAGACCCCCTCAGAGGCAGGAGAGGGCACTTAGCATGTCCAAACAGCTGTCGTGGAGGGAGGTGCTTTGTGTGTGTACTCAAACCATTGGCTTACAAAAAATAAACAGAAATCTCCAAAATGGTGGACCATCCATCCTCGGGGTCGTTTGTAGCCTCCATATAGGGCAGTTTGACACCTTTCGATGAGCGTTCGGTGAAATAATTGTAGTGAAAAATAGCCGTCTCGTCAAAGTCAGACACTGTGTATATTTGTCACTATGACGGGAACAAAAACTATCAGTGACAGCCACGGTGAGCAGATTATAATCAATGAAACGAAATGTCTGGATCGGTAAGTATCAACCACATGCCTTATACCCCTGCCCCATCGATGGGCACGTCGTCTGTGGAGTTCAAACACAGGCATCGTTCAATAGTACAGGCAATTTTGCACCAGCGTTGACTCACTCTCTGGGAACTATCGCCCTCGTTCCAATGACTCTTGAACACTACTGGTTGATATTAGATACAAAAATATATAGTTTCGAATGAAAGATAGACAATGAAGGCAGTGAATAGATCGAGTGATCTTTGAAATATATTCAGCCTTTAAACCCGAGTTGAAAACTCACATCGGATAATTCATTGATCTGCCTTTACACATGATCTCATCTTTTGCGAAGAATTACCTCTACACGAATTGAGCTTTGGGTTTAAACAGGGGCGTCGGAGACCTTTTGAAAAGTGGGGGGGGGTGGGGGAACACCGAAATCAAATTTTCCATCTGAGCGGAGCGCCACTAAACGGCTGGCGCGAAGCGTACCACGAAAATTTCAGATTTTCATAACCTCAAGATCGACGGAAACGGCATTGCCGGCTCAATAAGCACCCATCTACAATGTGGTGATTTGAGTAAAAGACAGACAAAAAAGTTGTAAATTGTGTCATACCAATATGAATTTACACCGAATATATCACCAGGGCATTTTTTATTACCTTTTCTACTCTGCTTTGTTTGCGGGGAATCCAGGGGTCTACCAAACGGTCTCTGGTGGATCGAAGAAGAAGCCAGAGGCTACGGGACCACTCCAATTCGGGAGCAAAAAATTTGTACCGAATTCTACAAGTTAGACATTAGGAACTACCAGCTCGCGGCGGAGCGCGCGAAAAAAATCGCATGTTTTTCGGGCATTTTATCGAAAAAAGACATGCGAAAAACCCACGCATTTTTCACGTTGCCTTTTGCCTTCCTTCCCAAATTTTTCCACGTATTAGGGGGGGGGGGGGGTCTGCCCCAGGGCTTCTGAATTATTCGAGTGAACAAATGATATCCCTAAGCCATTGCATCGCAATTAGCCTACAACGCCTGGAAGAAAACGTCATTGCGCGCGAACCACTTGAAAAATTAATGCACTTTTGGCTATTCGTTTAAAATTTCGAAAACTGGGTATAACTGGGTAATCCATAGACTTCGGCCCTAGTCAGTCGCAGATCATCACCTGGGGTCGTATCTTGGAAATAGTGGACTTAAAAACAATTTCCACCGCGATTATTTTTCGGTAGGCAAATGAATCAGTTTAGAGTGATACAATCGGGGCATGTGTTCTATTTTTTTTATTACGGTCCGGAAAAGTTGTGTTGTGGGGGGGGGGGGACAAACTAATGAATTCCCCCCACTTTTGTAAGGGGGGGGACATTCCCCTTCCACCACCTGTTGACCGCCATGGGTTAAGACACTTCGACCACCTGCCGGCTATAGTCAGCGTTGTTCATTGTACGGACTACGAACATGCGAGTCAGCGTAACAATCAAACAAAATAATAGTACATAGAACAGTATATAACTGGGGGGCGTGGCGTGAAGTCATGAATAGAGTGAGGTTGTCACAGGCAATGGTTGGATCTTCTTCGACTCTAGCTCGTAGATGACTACTTTAAAAGACATACATTTGCGTCAAATTCGTTCATTTTTTAGTGACATTTTTGGCTCAAATATTGGGGGGGGGGGATGATTACCTAGGGTCATCCCCCCTGACCAAATATTGGGGGGATCAATCCCCCCATCCCCACCCCCGGGATCGACGCCTTGCGTCACACACATACACTGTCCATGACTGCATATAATTTTGCCTCTGACTCTTCGTCAGGATCAACAAGCGCAAGTTCGAAACGTCTTGATAGCTGCGGACGGGCAAAATTCCTGTGGCGAATACAATGGCATGTTTTCTTCACCAATCCACATTATTGTTTGTCCACATTTATTGACTTTTACTGACATCTGTCATGACCATGTATGGCTCGGACATGTCTCCAGCATGGCCTAATATTGATATCGTGCCCAGCACAAAGTCCCCAGACTGATCATCCTATCACTAGTATATTAGCTATCAATGTATGCCACAACCAACATGTGTAGCAACTCTTTTCTGCTCACCAGCCACAATCTAGGGCGCGATGTGCTGACAACAATGTCATTTTCCCCCCTGTACACTAGGTTTTATGTCACTAGGCTGCAGATTCTGTACCTTCTGTGACAGATAAGTGAAGACGCTCTGCGAGGTGTGGAGATGTAAACAAACTTGTCTCACAGTCAGAGGGCTCATTGGAAGTTGGAAGTGGGGGTCATTAATTTGGATTTAATTTAAACTCTAATCACACTACCTGCGAAAATAAATGTGTCTCGGCCCTAGCCAGTAGCGATCTCCCTCGCACCTCCAAGTTTCAACCTGATCCCATGTACGGTTTAGGGAAGCTTATGAATTAACGTGACGTCACGTGACGGGGCGAACTAACGAACGAACGGCACGAAACGACGAACGGACGTAGAAGACTGATGACGTGTAGAGCTGCTCTGCCGCAGCTAAAAACTAGGTGTCAAAACCAGCGACATCTACGACTCAACTTCATGTCATTTGCAATTACTGCGTTTTTGAGTACCTAATAAAACTGTTTGCACGAAGATGATGCAAATTACCGAGTACTGAAAGCTGTCATGATTCAATATCAATCGCCGTCTAGATCCAGATTTCCATGGGGGGGGGGGGGGGGGCCACGTCGCGTTCCTGTTGAGTAACCAACATACTGGAGTCACAAGACAAAAAAAACAAAACAAAAAAAAAACAAAAAAACAAAACCAACCAAAAAAACAAAAAAGTATACTTTCCTGTAATATTGATCCATGAGAGCCTTTGGTCCTTTAAGCGCTGTTCAACCTAGTGCGGACGGTACGACAAGATGATTTAACCGGACGTGTCGGCGCCTACAATAACGGAGAAAGTGGTGGGGAGTTGAGCTGAGGAAAGTACAAGTTTCCCCTCTTTTGTCGCCTCAGGCAGTGGAAAGGCTTGGTCTGCAGATTTTTGGAATATCAAGAATTGTAATTTCAGGCAATTCGAAGCCCTGTGTCTTCCTCAGTACTTGTCGGAGGCTTGAACGAGTGTTTATACGCCCACTTTTAAAGCAAGCAACACAGTTACAGCCTTTCTCTAGTCGTGGAGACTTCACACGCAACTAGGGACACCTGATTCTGGACATCCACGGACGTTCATTCCATTCAGCATTTCCTCAAGATTAATTTTGCCCAACACACAATCATTCATGGGAGCGATCCGAGAAGGCACTTAGCTGGACCCACCCAACCGCTTACACCCAATCACCAAGCCTTCTCTGAGAAAGCGAACAGACCTTACTGTGTTTCTCCTCCCCTAACTCGCCGAGTACCCCCCGCGCCGCTGCGCCGACCATGATCTACGTGAGACCTGGGGACGGCTCACCCAAGTGGGTCCCGTGGACAGCAAGGCGCGCCATATGCCTAAACCAGCGCAGTTGACGCATGTAAAAAATACTGCCTACGGTCTCCACCTGTTACCGCTGCTACTTTCTCAACTTCTCTAACAAAGACAATATTTAACAAGCTTAGATCGACTACGCCCCCCACGTCCATAGCACGGATTGCCGTCCTCTTTTATTTTCCCCGCCTCTTCCTTCACATGAGGGTTATGGTAATTCCCGTCAGGAGTCGGATGTGGATCGCCCCCTCTGTGAAACTCCTCCTACTCTGCTCCTCTCAAACATCCACAACACCCCCTCCTCTGGCCACTCACTACCAACCGCATATCTCCGCCTTGTAAGTCCCACATGTACTTGAGGGAGGACGCTGACGCAACATGGTCACGCTACTCTTGTATATGGGGGAAGAGCATCTGAATTCGAACTAAAAAAAAGGTTCGTGTGGGTTTCCCCCCCCCCAAAAAAAAAATGCCTGGCTGCAATAGGTCCGAGCGCTCATCAGAGGCCAGTTCTGCCCCAGATACGCACTGCACCAATACGTTCACGGAACCCCCGCGTGCACTAAACCCACGTTTTCACTCAACGTCCCACAATAGCCAGTTCGGCGTTCCAGACTCTGCAGGATTGTGCAGCTTATCATATTGCGTCGATTTATCGGCATCCGTCCCTTTATCTTACGATAAAGTCAAAATATTTTCAACTCGACGCCGATACTTTTTATTGTATCCTTGTATCGCACTAATCGCCCAGGTGAACACTCCCCTCGAAAATAACACTCGACGTCGATGAATACAATCGTATCGGTATCGCCCTAGTCGAACGCGTTTTAAAGCTCTAATGTTTGGTAGGAGCCAGTATTTAACATACCAAATTCTAAACATTAGTTATACAGACATTAGGCTCAGAGAGTTTTAACAGTGTGCATCAGGCTTTGAGTACCACGTCAGACCTGTCAAAAAATTACGAGCGTATGGGCAGACGGGAACGTTAAAACAATAGCTTCAGACTTGACAGTTGGGAGTTACAGTTACTCAACGACGCACCAACGCATATTCCCGTTCCTGTTATCTGGTTATATGGCTCGAGTCCTCCTATCCTCTCGGGCGGGTCGGTAGATTGAAAGGTCAGCTGAAAGTATACCGGGATATTCCCATTTGTCCTTGTACAAACAACGAAGAAATAATCGGCTCGTTTGGGGTTCCGTTCGTTAAGTTAACGAGCCATTGTTTATTTGAGAAGTCACGCAACATACTAGATCCGTGATAATTCAAGTGGATCCCACCAGTAGTAACTTTTTGCAGTTTTCCACATCATGGCCCATTTACCCCTCAATCCATTTGACCTTGACCTTCAGGTGGCCAACAATGACCCTTGTCCAATCACATTGTGACCAAGTGTGGTTTAAGATCCATCGAAGCATGAGAATTAGGGCCACCAACATGCAATTTGCAATTATTCAACATTTGAAACAGAATTGCCCACTACCCCCTTTAATTTCCTTTCCCTCCAATTCCTTTACAATGCATTAGCACCACTAATCAATAATCACACGGTCATGATCATGTATCCAAAATTCCCGAACCTCCCAGGACCAAAACATGTAGCTATATGTAAGAATATCAATTGAATCGTGTGGAAGGAGATGCAATTCAAGTACTATTATGTTAATTGAATAAAGTGGGCCTCGTTCCAAAGTGGGACCTTGAATCGAGAATTCCTGACAACCCGAAGTAGGGGACGGCTGTTAGGCCTTCATTATGACCGTATGTCACACTGTGGCACCAAAATTTGTAAGAGGAGAAGATTTTGCATAATCCCCATGATGGGCTCCAGGCCCACCGGGGCCATGGTCCTTAATCTCTGGACACCTAGAAGTACAGCCTCTGGCCCATCATTGACCGACCGCAGCCTGTGCAACAGATTTGTAGGGGATACAAGTTTTCGCGGTATTTCATATAATTGGTCCTAGGGCCCGGAGTGGACCCTAGGTCCAAAATTCCCCGAACGCCCCAATGGCCCAGTTAGGCCATCGATTTTAACCTTACAGCACTATGCCCCAAATTTTTGGGAGATCCGGGATTTCGCGTATAATCATATAATGGCCCGAGAGCCCCAATTGGGCAGTAGGCCCAAAATTCCCCAATGCCCCAATGGCCCTCTACAAGGACCAGTACAGAGAAGTGGGAAGAGATTCCTCTTAAGTAAATGTTTAATTTTGAAAAAAGGGGGCCCTCGGGCCCAGTGGAACTTGGATAAAAGATCCTGAACAAGCCGAAGGAACGGCTGTTAGACCAATCAAATGACAACATCAGCACTGTGCATTAAATTTGCAGGAGAATAGCATTTTGCAGTTTTTCCACTCATTGGCCCGTTGTGCCTTTAATGCCATTTGACATTGACATTCGGTGGTCAACGTTGCCCCATCAGTCCATAACCATTGTGACCAAGCGGAACAGTTTTATGGCCCCAACCCTAAATTTACAGACTGATAGAATATGATAGAAGGATAGATAGACGCCTGGGCATCACATAGCTCAACCAGCACATCTGGTTTTGAGTGAAATGATACTCAACACGGAATATTGCCGAATTGTCCAAATTTTGGTTTTAGGGATTTAATGTGTCCGTCTTTTTATGTCCTCTGTCAGTTTAAAGTTGAACTGTTGCATGACCATGTACGCCCTCGAAGCGCTACGTATATACCGTGGAGCTATCTATTAACTGAAGAGGACATAGACTGCTTTATCCATGCAGTTATCCACCATTTCAGTTTAGTTGATCATGACTACACTGCAAATAATATGCGACAACTTTGTCACCGTGGACCAACAATACCTGATGATATCTTTTGGGCTCAACTGTGAATCAATTATACTTCACAAGACATCGAAAAGCTAGTGACTGAGACTGACAGAAGAATCTGAAAATAAACAGCACTAAACGAGAATTTCCAATCACGAGAAATGGCCAATTGAAGATTTGTAAAATGTATCTTTAGGAGAGATTTGTTGGGAACCGCAGCACACCGAAGAATTGGTATACCACAACGCTTTCAACACTAATACAGAGTATTTTTCTGTCAGAATTGCGAACTGCGGGTACAACGAAGATCTTGATTCACAAAATGGCCACTTTCCAAGGAAGACTACTCCACAATGTTCTCAACCTCAGATGGACCAATAACATTGGATACCAAACGTGAACTCTATGAATGTGACCCCAAATGCCCTTGGTCTTCGGAAATACACATAGACGTTTGAGATTTGAGCAGAAGCTCCAGCGAAGATTGCTCTGATAGAACCATTGAGACATACTACTACGCCAGTTGGGAGCCCGTGTCTACCTTGCTCGGGAAACAAATCGCAATTCAGGGCAATCAACAATTACATTTTGGAAGCAATAAACCTTGCCCAAGATCGTGATACGTGGCGACGGTGGATGCACTGAGCTGTCTGATAGACGATCTCAACCTACTACGTACATTAGCTGGCGTATTGTGTGCCCGTTCACATTCCCGTCAGAAACCACAACTCAAGTGAGGAGCTCTATTATGTTGTAACAGTGTGAAAACACATTAGTTTGTTTACCTCTCTATTTCTACCGTTTCCCCGAAGCACCTTCATTCTTCATAGTGATATAGTATGGCATAGTGCAAGATTCGGGAATTTTTTCAGTTGAGTGTTACCCGGTCCCAGAAATACGTGTAAAAGTCAGTACTTCGGAACTGCAAATCGATTGCGTCAGACAGAAACACCATCTAGGCGTGAGTATCAACATCACGGAGTGACCTGGGGCTTTTATTGTGAAGCCTCGTACTAGAAGGCTGCCTTCTGACAAAATGCAATCATGTCGCCAAATACATGTCAGTTAACACTGCTGTAGTGAGGGCGCTGTTGAGGCATAGCAACACGATCCACACTGACTTCTGCTCTGTCATAGACTCCAGTAGAGTCATTCCAGCCGGGCTTGATATTATGGATAGGGAGCTTTAGATTTCACGGGCAACGGCAACGTATGACGCGATGTTAAACCTTCCATGCGACAACTTCGCTCCATATCCACACGGGAAGGTCACCCATTTTTTCTCACGTTGCCCTACGACGTGAACTTGAACCATGCGGCGTGGCATCATTCAAAAGCTAACATGGAATACGGGAATTTAACGGTCAATACTCGAACGCTCGAGACCTGTGATCTTACTTTCAACCCTGAGGAAATCCTCGCAAATTGTATGACAAGAAATCCGCCCCCTATGGGGATGAAAATATACTTCCCGTCACCCAAACATCCTATACCTCAGGTAGATGCCTGCAGAGCTCGTGTTCGCGTTCAAAATTTTAGCTGAAAGCCGTCTTCATATAGATTGCTCAACCTTCTATTATTTGACATGATCAGCGTTCGATACCATTCAAAGAGGCACACTAATAAATGATTTTGCAACAGATCCTCGAGGACGCGACTCGATCTCATTTCACTCTTACTGAACAATGTTCATACACGGTCAAATTAGACGGCCAACTAGGAAATCCTTTCAGCACGAACATCGCGTCCCCCCCGGTGACAGTGCGCGTGCATTATTCTTCATAACTTACCTGGCCACTTCTTTGAAATCGGATGAAAATGACACTGATTCGTTATCCAACCATCTCCGTTAGTTGATCAATGACTACAGCGCAATAGTAATCCGACAACTTTTTCACCGTGACCAACAATACGCTGATGATATCTCTTGGGCATCGCTGGAGAACATATATTACAAGACACCGAAGAGCAAGTGACTGAGAAACTGATAAGAAGAAATCCTAAAATAAACAGCACGAAAACTGATAAATTCTCAATGCACAAGAATGGCATGAAAGTTGGACTAAAATGGTAATATGTAGGAATTTTGTTAGGAACCGAATAAGACATCACCAGAATATGGTATAGCCAACAATTCTTTCAACACTCTTTTCAACAATTTTCAAGAAGACTAATAGTACAAGCATCACTCCGATTTTCGATGCCCTTATACAGATTATTTTTCTGTAAATTGTGAACTGTGGGTACAACGAGAATCTTGATCCCAAATTGACACTTTCCCAAGACGACTACCCGCACTGTTTTCTCACATCAGATGGACCAATAACAATTGGATACCAACGACACTCTATGATTTACCAATCAATCCCGTGGTCTTCCGTAGTGCACATAGCGTTTGAGACCTTTTTTTGTCACGTCGCGAGCTCCAGAAGAAGCGTCCAGCGAAGATCGCTCTGAGAGAAGCTTGAGCCCTACGACTAAGCCAGTTGGGAGACCTGTCGACTACTTTGCTCTGAAAAATCAAATCGCAATTCAGAGACATCAACATTAACCGTTTCGATGAAGCAATAAACCTTGCGCACGATCGTGATACCTGGCGGAGATTGATCCGGAGCATGTCGGAAATAGACGAGACTCAACCTACTACTACTACCTACTCGAACGCGCCCACCCAATCGTAAAACGCGAGCTTTAACCCCCCATCACGCAACTGGTACATTGACACCATAGAGTATGTTCTTAATTATGCTCTATGACCTACAGCGCCCCTTACTGCAGGACGCTCGACGCGACGTGTCTACAACGTGAAAAACATTACGCCATACGTTTTCCGTTGCCCTTCGTGAAATCTAAAGCTCCCTAGCCTAAAGGCGAAATTCCTATACGCGGGAGCGGGTAGCAGCTCTACAAGTCATTATGTCTCTCGTCCGTCCCGTATCGTTCGTTCGTCCCTTAGTTCGTTCGTCCATTCTGTTCGTCACGTGTATTTGTCGTCACACGGTGGACACTTGGTGAGGGCGATGAAGCATGCCACTGGCTAGGCTGAGTACATTTTTGTTTTCATAATGTGATGTAATTTTAAATAAATCCAATTAATGACCCTCCAATAAGTTCTTCATTCGTACTCTGAACCGACATGCAATCAGGTTGGACTTGGCATAGTGTGATAATTAGCTGCGGAGAGCAGCTACCAGTCATCAGTCTTCTCCGTCCGTCGTCGTTCGTTCGTTCGTTCGTTAGTTCGTTTCGTTCGTCCGTTCGTTCGTCCTCCCTTCTGTTCGTCACGTTCATTCATACATTCTAAACCATACATGCGATCAGGTTGAAACTTGGTGTGGATGAAGCTTGCTACTGGCTAGCTTAGCTACCTTTATGTTCGCATTTTTATTAGATTTAAGTAATCCAATTAATTATCACCAATTTCCAACTTTAATTTTGAGCTCTCCTGCTGCCAGACATGTTGGTGTTTACATTCCTCCATCTCTGCGGAGCAGTGTTTACCTATCTATCAGAAGGTCAGTTCTGCAGATAGTTGACAATAAAACCTATTGTCCCGGGGGTGTTGATGTCCTTTCATCGCATCTCGTCCTGTTTCATTAGACCCTGCCTCCGCAGGAATTTTGTTACTACATCTCGGTCCATTCCTGATGGTGACCTAGAAATGGGGGCTTGCGCCCTCCCCCCCCCCCCCCCCCCACCTAAAATTCTGTTTGATGGGAACTTTGGATGGTTCACCTTAACTATGAGTGTCAACATGTTAGATATTCATTTCTCTGGGAAGTTTGTTTTCACTGTTTCACTGCCACAGGCTTAGGACTGCATGATAGGAAATATAGGCCAATGTGGTAGACATGTTCCAATCTTCCATGGTTTGACAGATGTCAGTAGAGGTTGAATGTGAACAAACAATGAATGTGAACTGGCGAAAAAATGCAGTTATTTGCCACGAGAGTTTTGCTGTCCTCAGCTACCAATACGTTCGAACTTGCACTTGTATTTTATTGAATCCAATTAATTACCACCATTTTGTCTATCCACTGCGCCCTTCCCATTGAACTCTCTATGTTTACACCACTCCTTGTAGCTGCAGGCTGGCTGGCTTGTCGAGCTGAATGTTTACTTTGTCCTGTCCGCACTGGGTGATGGAATACAGGCAGGGGGGGTGCAGGCAGTTATGTTGAAGATCTGTCGTCCCCTTTCCATTGGGATCCAAGTTGAGTTTACACTGTTCACTGCTACAGGCCTAGGAGTTTGCTGCTGGCACATATCTAATATACAGGCCTAGGAAATTAGTGGGTAACTTGTGCTGGGCACGGATAACAAATATTAGGCAATGTGGTAGACATGTTTCCAGCCATTCCAAGGTTATACAGATGTCCGTAAAAGTCATTAATGGTACAAAAAACAATAATGTGGATGGTAAGACATGCAGTGTTATTCGCCACAGGAATTGTGCCGTTCGCAGCTACAGACGTTTCGACTGCCTTGTTTTTTTCCTTCATGAAGTGATTTTAGAACTGCCCAATAACTATTTATTTACTGTGTGATGTATGCTCTAGCCTGTCGGCAACACAAGGAATTTCTGATTCATTCACGGAAAAGTCTCCACACTGACGACATGACGAATCGTTTTCTCGAGTTGCGCTCAGCCCATGGAGATTAATGGATCGGAATGGGATACGTGCGCCACGTGCCGCCGAGGCACATAGGTATGTAAAGTAAATTGCCAGGCAAGAGCCCCAGCCGGAATTGTTCATTGCCCTAACGGCTCATGCTGGTTTGTTGAGGATGGAAGGATACGTGCGCCACGTGCCGCGCGCCGTGATACAACTGATAATGTAATTGAATGGACTATGTATTTTTAAAACCGTAATGTAGTAATAATATGATAATAATATAATAACTAATAATAATAAGATAATAAATGAAGCTTTATATAGCGCTGAATACAACTCGGCAAAAGAGCAAACGATCTAAAGCCCGACACAATACACGTAGAGTGAAGAACACAGGTCCTAGGAAAAGCCCTAGAAAAAGCTTTGATTGAAGCTAGGGGAGATTCTGGGAAATACATTTTAAACGCGATAATGTAGTCACTTGTAACTGCATATTAGTACATTCAAAAAACGATAATTAGCAACTTAAAAAACCGATTAACATTTCAACGGATAATTTCAATACTTTAAAACCTCAGATAACTCCACTCAATCACCTTACCTGATTCCCGATTATTGGGGTTTTATATTACACAGCTGACGTGCCTTTAAGGTTGTAAAAGGAGTACAAGTTATAAACCAATTAATCGCCTCCTATGGCCGGAAAACACCATAGGCGGCTTGTATAGAATAATATATCTGGTGCTTCTACTCAAAAATGAACAAAAGCTTCTTAAAGGGCTGTTCACAACTTGTGCGATCCGATACCATAAATTACTATCTGCCTGGGAGTTTTCACACTTGTGCGATAAAACGTCGTAAACATAATTTTATCGGACGTCTCTGCGCCTAACTTAACGGAGAATAGTAGTGGGATTTGTTGAAGTTGAGAGAAGCACAAGTTTCCCCCTTTTGTCGCTTCAGGCGGTGGAATAGCTGTCAGCAGGTTTTTTTTTGAGTACCATATGTAATTTTCAAAGCTTCGAGCTTGTGTCTTCCTCAGTACGTGTAGGAGGGGTGGGAAGCGCAGGTGACGATCACGAATCAGACACTGCTCTCACCATCCCCGCCTACCCTTTCGTTAAGCACACACAGGTCTCAATTAGCATCGGTGTCCCATAATACGGCGAAGTGAGGTGCCAAGAAAGCATTCAGTCCAATTGCGTCAATTCAGGCCATTGAGTGAATTTTGAGCTTGTCTACTCTCTTCCGAACATGCATGTAAATAATGCCTACGGCTCCACCTGTGTACTTACTACTTTCGTCGTCACTGATCTACAAGACATTATTAACTTGAAGTTGAATCGACAATATACCCCCCTATAGCTTTTTTTCGTTGCCTCTTCCGTTTCCATTCCCACCTCTTTCTTCAATGAGGGTACGGGTTAAGTTTCCCGTCATACCCAGGGCTGTGATCAAGACCCCGGTGGAAACCGCCTACCCTGCTCCTCTCAAACAGCCACAACCCCCGCCTCCCCCGGCACTCACTACCAACCGCATATCTCCTGCCATTGCATTTCACATGACACTTGGTAGACGCCGATGCAACATGACCCTCCCCATACTCACGGTCCCGCTAACTATGTATATGGGAGGGCATCATTTGATCGAACTAAAATAATGGTTCCATAGGTCCCATGCATGGCGGGCAATAGGACCGGAAGCTCAACAGAGAGGCCAAGGTCTTCCCGCGGATACATCACTACCCAAAACATTCATCAAACCCTGATTTTTCACTACAAAAAACCCACTTTTCCCGCTAAACTTCCCCTAATTGCCGGTTTGGCGTTCCATACTCTTTTGCAGAAATTGCGCAAGTTTAATCACTGCATTGCGCAATTTTAATCGCATCCTATAATTTATCGTACGATAAAAGTTGAAATATTTTCAACTCGACGTCCGAAATTTATCGTATCGTATCGTATCGCATCGTATCGCAACGGTGTGAACACTCCTATTGAAAACACGGCGATCGCCCCCAGTGTCTCGCCTGGTTCGCGATCGTGTTTCCATCTATAGTCACCATGCAAACAGTTACAAGGAATTTTCATGTGTTTGCTTTAAGATTTTGTATAGCATTTAACACCCTACTAATCAAGTGATAATTTCAATTCGTAAGGACTGATAATGGACAATGTCTACTGAAGAGTGTAGAAATATAGAAGTTTGTTGGAAATGGACTAACGCCTGACTTATGCAAATTAGACACATATTCAACTTCCTATTTGACGCAAATTTTGCTCTTTCAATATCTCAGGACCACACGTAAACATCGGGGATTCAACAAACTTGAAATTTGCATGAATTGAACAATTTATAAACACTGCATAACCCCCAGATGACTTGAGTCATGTTTATGTTAAACAATTTGGGGAATTTCAAACAAGGTAGACCATACAAATCAAGCCTCAGGAAAATCAAACCAAATTTGAAATTGGAAAGGAAACACCATGCGGAATAGAAACACTGAATGACCTCCAGTGTTCTCCACCCCATGTGAATCCTTTTACAATTTTATTACTAGTGAATAATCACAAGATGTGCTCTTTTCACAGAAATGAGTCCGGTGATTGGAATATGAAAAAAAATCTGATGGAACTTGTGAAGTCGCATAAATATGCAAATTCGCGGCCCAATTAGCATATTGACGCTGAAAATCTATCAGTACATCTACGTCTATCCCGCCATCTATGTTGCCAAACCAAGTCACCATAGCACCTACAGTTATCCGATCTGACTCACGGCCTAAACAATTAAATTAAATAAACATAGGCTAATAATTACTTAATTACTGACTTCGTGCCCAAAATCTATCAGATCGTGTTCACCCAACCCCGATGTTACCTGAAAATTTCGGCGCAATTGCACTTGCCGTTCGAAGATATCCTGCTCACAGGAAGTGTGCCACACAACAACACACACCACACACACACACACACCACACACACACACACACAAACACACACACGCACACAACCACATACACAACACACCACACGCATAGTGACCACTAAGTCTCCTCCATTTCATTGAGGCGAGACAATAACACTTTTTACCGCGACGTCCGATAAATGTATGTATCGTGTCGTATCGTAGCGCCCAAGTGTGAACACGCCCTTCAGGGTTTTCACGCTGGTGCGATACGATACGACAAATTTATCGGACGGTCGAGTAAAAAGTGTTTTTTTCTATCGGAGTGTCACACAGTGCGGACACGATATGATAATTTTATGGGACGTCAAGTTGAAAATATTATCGTACGATAAATTGATCGGATGCGGTAATTTAAATTACGCAAATGAAGTGATGAAATTGACAATGAGCGAAGCGTATGGAACGCCAAAAAGTGTTATTGGGAGACATTTGGCAGGGGCAAAGTGGGTTTTGTCGATAAAATAAGGGGTTTAGGTGGATTGTATTAGGTGGTGAATGTATTCAGGAAGGGAAGGCCGCTTGATTAGACCGTCGGACCTAAATGTTGATATACATAGTGCTCACTAACCGCTTACAAACAAAAATTTCAGCTTGAATTCGAAATGCCATTCTCATATACATTAATTAGTGAACCAGTGACGGTATAAGGGAGAGGGGGGCCGCGTTGTCGCGTTGGCCGCCCCCAAAAACCCCCCCAGGATAACAAGAGAGAAGACAAATGAGCTATATAAAAGAGTGAAACAAGAGATGGAAAACCGGGAAAAATAATGTTTTGCGACGATAAGGCCTAGAGGTAAAGTTTTATCGAGCCAACACCCAAACAAGAATGTCTTGTAGGTTCGTGATGATAGGTAGATAGGGTGGAGGACGGGAGAGTAGTTTAGCCATGCATAATAACTGTTCACATGCATGCTTCTGGCAAATTGGATCGTTGGGAAATTCATGTATGGTATGAAGGTCGGGGTCCAGAAATCGGGCGGAAAGTACCGATCGCCTCTCCTGGGGTAATGAATGTGCCCCCAAGTCGCCTTTTCATCTCTGTTGAAATATTAGCGGCTCGTTGGAGGGCAACCAATGCTCCACGATTGAGAAAAGATAGTGTAAGTGTTGTTGATTCCTCCAAAATGGGGCAATAAAACCATTCCTGACACACCTCACAAGTCCTGAAGAAATACAACAGGCTCCCATGTGCTTGAAATTGCAATTCTTGCATATGTCAAAAACTCCTCCGACCGAGCCTATTCCCCCGCCTGAGTTGGACAAAAAGGAAACTTGTACTTCTTCTAACCACGCAAACCACTTTAAGCCATTCTGTTGGGAGCCAACACGTCCGATAAAATTATCTACGACATTTTTATCGCACAGCTCCGATAAAATCATCGTATCGTATCGCACAAGTGTGAACAGCACGTTAAAATTGGATAATCATGACAGTTGATCATTAGCAATGAGAAATTGTACATACGCGGTTTGGTTGAAGAATTTGAGACCAGAGGTCATCTGGAGGCCCTTTTCGGCCATTTTGCAAAGCCTAAGAAAATGCTTCTCCTACGTCAGTTCAAAAAGGACGATTGTGATAGTTGGCTAGCATTATCGGGAACCTACGTATAAGGGTATTTAGGGCTTTCAGTCAAGGTCTTAACTGGTCATTTTGGCCAATACGTATTTCCGTCAAATCCCTGAACACATTTAATGTACCAGTGGCACACCTGTATACAATCAGGTTCTTATGGATTTTCAATAACCGGTCACTGGAGGGCCATTCAACGATTTTGTGATTAGCTGTTGACCAGTAGGCCTGCTATGACACAATGGTACATCCCGGGTTCATTCAATGGTTAGATGTGGGGGTTATATTGAGAATTCTGCATTTTTTTTCACATCCCAAATCCTCGAAATCATTCTGCTTCGCAACGTTTTTTCACACTACACAAATATAACAGGTGAGTGGCTCTGTGCTACCCACCGGGGGCGCTAGACCGCCCCTCTTCCTCGGGTTAAAATTGGTCCCTTTCCCTACGGTAATAATAATCAGGCTGACATCAGTTCATCAAATGTCTGAAAAATGCCCTATGGACGTCGCCCCCCCCCCACCACCCCACCAAGTTCAGAGTACTTCTGTCGCCAATGGTTCCCACGCTTATTCAGCACAATGTACAAGTGGTAAGTTATTTGAAGTATTTCGTGGCAGAACCAAGATACAGCTATACACAAGAGTCGACTGGGACCATACTGGCTAGAACATGAAACCAAGGCGATCACCGGGCCCCAGTGTCTCGCCTGGTTGCTGGATCAGTGGTTTCTTTCTATTAGCACCATGCAAACAAATACAATTTTAAAATGTTTGGAAGTAAGGTAAGCATACCTCAAAGTTCTTGAGAATCCCAAACCTCAAAATTACGCAATCAATTATGCAAATTAGACCGTGGAATGACCTCCAGTGGCCCTGAATCCATGATAAAAAGTTCACCCGAAATCCAACCAACTTCCAAGATTTCGCATAAATTATGCAATTGGACCCATCGACTGACCCATTGAATCTATTGTACCCAATCTTTGTTAGAAAAGTTTGGGACTGAAGGTAGACTATATTACGAGTTTCAGGGAATTCGACGAACTTTGAAATTTCGCATAATATTTGCAAATTAGAACAACTCAATTAGCATATTTTACGCTTGAAAATCTAAACAGTTCATCCACCCCTTTATCCTGCCCCTATGTGCCAAACCACGTCACTATAGCACCTACGATTCAATCTGTAACCTTGCTACGAGCCTAAACAATATTTACATCAAATTATTACTTTGCGCCCAAAATCTAAATCTACGATCGTGTTCTCACCCACCCCGACACTACAAACAAAATTTACTCAAAATCAGCCTTACCGTTGCGGAGAAATCCTGCAACGAAAAGGGGAACCACATACATCCACACACACACATGACACACACACATACATACACACAACGACGAGTGATCGCTAATCATCTTTCTGAATTCGAGACAAAAAAATTGGATCGGCGTTAACTCTCCCAAGCCGCGTTTCCATGCCACGCGGGGCGGGGCGGCGTCTAAACGCTCCCTCGTTTATTCAATGGAGCCAGTTTCCACGCACGCGGGCGGGCGTGCGGTGGTTTTCTCGAATCGTCCATGTAGCGATTTTTTTTCCGCCCGCCCGTCGGTGTTCCGCGTGGTATTCCGAATCAATTCCCGGGGAATATCCTGCATCTTACCGGCTTGAGCCAGATAATGGAGATTAGAGGACAATTTTTTAGGTTCAAATAATGTAATGTTCCAAACAACATTCAAAAACTGTTTTCAAACACTAGTATGAGATATTTATACAGATTGTGTCTAAATTCAACGGCCAGCCAACCTTTTAAACACATTGTACCTGTTTTAACGATATATGTCAAGTATTTCTGAATTAAATCTCCAAACCTGTGCAATTGTTGAAGTTTTGATGGTGGGGGGCCGTAATCGTTGACATCTAAAACAATGGTTTTCAGAATACGAACACTCGGTGTTTTAGGTTTGACACTATTATGCGTCCGTGTTGAACAACACAACAACGACAACGACGACGCCACCAACACACAACGACGACGACACAACAACGACAACGACAACACAATAATAAAACAATGATAAACAAGAACAATATGCATAATATAAGGCTCCATCGTCCTATATAGTGCATATACACCACAATAAAACTGAAAAGAGGTGCGTGGCTCGAGAGAACGCCCGCCCGGCCCCGTCGCGTGTCATGCAACGGGTTCTTCCAAACGCTCCGCCCGTCCGACCGCCCGCCCGCGTGCATGGAAAACGCAGCTTAACGCGTTATCCGATCGATCTGAAACTTGGTACACATGTCCGTAATTCCTAGCAAAATCTCGAGTGACGATTGCAAGGGGGCGCCAAGATATGTTTGCTGCCCTCTATTTTTTGAAGGTTTTTTTTTTGAAACGAAAAAACAGAGATGGTCCAAATTACGTGAAACTGGGTTGGTGGGTCCAAAAAATTTTCCCGAAAAACATGAACTTGTGATTTCCAAGGTCACCGGTGGTCAATTTTTCGTTTGTGTTGCGAAAAAAAAAATACAGAGTTAGTCTGATTTACATAAACTTGGTTGAAGTGGGGACAAAAGTTTTTTGGGTCCCGAAAAACATGACGGGTAATTTCAGTCACTAGAGGGGTCAATTTCCGTTTTATTGAGATTTTTTCTCTAACTTTGTCGGATTTTAAAACGAAACTTGGGAATGTGAGCTCAGTTGGGGTCCCTTGAACAACACAGGTAGGCATTCAAAGTCACCAGAGGTGTCATATGACGTACACCTTCAATTGCTTTCTTCAAACTTAACGAGGCAACAAAGCCAATTTCTGCTCGGGTATCATACCGTCGGCGGTTTACCCCCCGCCCCTCACATGTCTGTTCGGACAAGCGCACACCCACAACAATCGAGATTGCTAATATTCATTATGTGTACGTATGGAACTACTTTCACAGATTTCGAAACTGACCAATCAGATGATAAGGCTTATTATGAGAGCGGAGAACATCAGGAAGACCAGTTTTAGGAGTTAAAAAAGGGGGCCACTGCCGGTTTGAATACAACAGGGGTGTAAGCTTGTGAGAATGGAACTATCTCATGAGCGGTCCAAACCCATTTCCAATACGAGTTCCTATGTGGAGTTTATTGGCCTTCAAAGTTTTGGGCGCATAAGCAGTTAATTGGGGGAGAATCCCACTGTCCCGCAATACCGCATGACGGTCACCATGGACAACACAGGAAATTATGTTATGTATTTGATTGTTTTCATTCTGTTGAATAAGTCACATTTAGGGCGGAACTTCGTTGTCTTTCTCTCAACAAGTATCATCAATCCTTAACAACCCACTACAAGCAATCCTCTCCCATAGACTAATTTTTTTCAAAGTGAATATAAAGTGTGAATTTCAATGCAACAAAGAATGTTTGAAGTGTTGTCAGTATTACCTCTTATTATTGGCAAAACTAAGGTGAATACCAAACCAGCACCACCAATTGGACATGTGGCCTTCATGTATGATATACTCATTATACTGTACTCTGACACGGCATGGTCCTAATTGTGTATTGTCATATATTGCAATGGTATGTTTTTGAATGTTCAAAGAAGTTCAAGCCCCAGAGCCTCCATGATACAGATTAGAGGGCAGTGTATACTGGGTTATATATGCCAGTGTGTTATGGTGTTTTACAAAGGTTTAGGAAACATTTGAAGACAAGTGGAAATGTGGATTTGAAAAAATACAACATTAAATAACCAACCCTGCTGCGTTATGTACCATGAATTATGGGGGTACATACCACGTATGAGCTCAGTCGACTCAGACCTAATCAAGTTATGGTGTTAACAAGCTGGGCATCACACACACACACCTGCACACACACACACACATAAGAATGATACATATCTGATTGTGAACATGTTTATTGTACAGTATAGGAAGCGCGACACCAAACAAGATAATCAGGCCTTCCGAACAGTGTCTTGTTGAGATATACGCTTCCAATTTTGGTTTTAGAATTTAAGAAGTAGACATTTGACAGCCTGCAGACATGCCCACCAGTGGTGACAGTATGCCTAATAACTTCTGGACAATTTGCCTCTTCAGATTTTTTTTTTCTCCAAATATCAAAAGTTGTACACGAAGTAATGGGACAGGACACTCACCTGCTTCACATGCTGAAAGATTTGAGAAAAGATTTGCAAAATAGTGGAGTTCATTATCATAAATTAACTTTGTTCAAATTGATTCATATTAGTCATTAGTGCATTAAATGAAGCAGTTGAAAGCACTAACTATGATTCTCATGGATGGAGATTAGTTGAATATCTGGTATAGGGGAGGTAGATTAGCTTAGCAGGTGGAGCTCCAGACTGCAAAAGCTATTGGGTTCGTATGAGTTCGAAACCCACTCTACCAATGGCTACCACAGTTGGCGGTTGGACAAAGTGTTCCTGCTATGTCTCTGAGCTACCAACATGTAAAGTGGGGTACTCGTGGAAAATAACTCGCAGACCTATTGGGAACAGTCTCCTGAGGGGAGACACGTTTGAGGGACAATACTGAAATGGTGCGTAGGAGTATAGTGAAGAAGGCAAGAGGTGCATGCTGTATAGTACGGTGTGACAAGTACTGATGAGCCCTGGGTAATGTGAAGAATTTGAGCAAGTTTATCATCTGGGAAAACACTAATTGTGACGGGCACCAGAAGTTAACAGTTGCGATAGCAACAATTTTGGTGGGTGAGAGATTCCATTAAGGGGTCCTTATGTGAGGTGTTGGGTGGGTCAGCAACAAGGATGCTGTTGATTGATTCTGGCAGATCTGATTGTGTGAAATTAATGAATGTTCAAATTTAGCGGAAGTATATATTATATCAAATGTCACAACGTGACGAAACACAGTTCCTCTGAAATTGATGGAAATGTCAAATTTGCAGAGTTAGAGAAAGAAAAATGAAAATCAGCATTTTGGCTACTTTCAATTTTGCTGATCTTCCAGTTTAAAAGGATTTGTGCTTGCCTACATTTTACGAATGAAGTAACTCTATAGGTGGGAAAGAACAGAAGACAACTTTCCCTTGCATTTGGGGCAACAATTACAAATGTGGCAAAAAAATTATTTAAGCTAATTTTTTAGAGGATTTTTTCAATATATTGGAGCAGTTAGGATGACGGAAATGGTTGCAATTATTGTTGACAAGTAAGAAGTCACAAGAAACAAATTCCTTTTTTTCTTGAATTCTGATGAACTAAAAATAATGAATTTGAGGGACACAAATACATCGGCCTAAATTTCTTTGTTCAACAGTAGGAGCCCTACGTATTGTAAATGTATGTTTATGAGTTATATTTTATTTATTAAATCCCTTTTTGCCCCTTGTTACTTTTCTGTTAAGTTTTCCACAAACCTTTGTTTCCCCTGATCTTACAACCAGGTAGCTTTCTCTGAACCAATGATGATGGCGTCGATGGAAGAGATGAGATGACGATACGTGCAGTTTGGGGTCAGTGCATCGGCCCAGGCGAGCGAGGTCACAGCGGATTTCTGAGGTGGTTTCCTCGCCTCCCCCTTCACGAGCTGTCACCGCAGGAGCAGACCTATAGCATGAAGGGATTTCATTTCCTCCAAGATGCAGGCACATGCTCCTCCAAGAGAAGTGTCCAGGACACAGATGCCATACGTCTGCATCCAGTGGGACATAGCCAATAAGGGAGCTCTTCTCCCAGATGAAGGTCACCCACACTGGCAAGGCCCGGGGTGACACAGAGTCAGTCTTCATGACTGATTTGTGCTTCGATGCGGTCTTTCTGTCCTGATCCGAGTTGTGATTACTAGTTTCATGAGCAGATTCACAAAATATCATTGGCGTACTGGAATTTGGGGGTTTACTAAAATTAGTGGATTCAGAGGGATGAGTGATTCGCTATGATTTCTCAGGAACTCATCCGTATCGATGAAGCAACAACGGGGTCAGTTCCGAAACTGCTTTGGAAACTAGCGTTTCTCCGAAGTCCTCACATTTTTGGGTGAGAGGAACATTGGAGGAGTGGAAGAATAAAATATGCGCTTGGCAGGCTGGGTTCGGAAACTGAAGATGAAGGCAATTTTTTCTCTTGCAGTTTCAGGGAAGGATTACAAATTGGCTGGGACTGATGAGCAACACTTGTCAATAGACATGCCAGGTGATTAATTAGCTTACTGAACCGGAAGTTCAAACACCCTCCTGTGTGTAGTTTGAAAAGGTGTGTTTCCTGTGACTGATTGGTAGGATATCTTTGAGAACAGGCTTGCCTTGCCAAATACCATGATTTGGGGGAAACAGCTGTGCCAGCAGCTTGAACTCGTTGGGACAAATGTACTCGTATTCATTGATTACTGGTACCACTGTTACTTGGCGTCCTCAGGCAGCAAGGATTGTACTGCTGGAGCACTACGTGAGGTGGGAGCGGTCAAAACTACATGGGAATTGAAACTCTTCTGATGGGGAGACCAGGGTCGTTTCTGGTGATCCTTCGCTAACTGTACATGCTATGACATGCAGAACACAGCTGTAAATTATGTATGAGA
Organism: Sclerodactyla briareus; assembly: GCA_026419785.1. Classification (NCBI taxonomy): domain Eukaryota; kingdom Metazoa; phylum Echinodermata; class Holothuroidea; order Dendrochirotida; family Sclerodactylidae; genus Sclerodactyla; species Sclerodactyla briareus. Next base: position 21,425 of record JAODTK010002154.1, on the reverse strand, counting down.
TGCAAAGCCCGTAAGATCAGGTGTGGACAATTACAGGAGAGTTCCACAAGATGTAGTGCCTTCGCTGCATCCACTTGATATTATCTTCCTATCAGCAACACGGCGGGCCATCCACTTGTAACATGATTTAGCGGCAGTCCTCCAGACTGTAGCTAAATGAACCCACATACAAAAAGAACTTTGAGAGTCAGTCCACAGTTGTCTAATGTTTCACCCATTGTAACAAACTGCAAGCCCATGCCGGAAGTCTGCATGTACACTCTGCCTAGCATGGAACAGTTGTGTCGAAAATGTTCTGAAAGCTTCAGGCAAACTCCATGTTTACCATAGTACTAGTATTAACTTAGTAGGCCCTACAGGACTGGATACATTGCCATTGAGTGATGCAAACATTGTAAGTAGTAGTACTAGTAGGTACTAGTGCCCGGCAAGTGAGTGGAAGTTGTGACAGTCCTCGGTCCGGACGATGAGTGACAAGAACTAAGTAAGTGTGGCCGACTGATCTCACAAGATACACACTTACATATCCACGCACGTTGGGCATAAAAGATAGTTTTGTCATGCCCTGGATACAACCAATCAAAAGGTTACTCGCTCACATCGACCAGTGAATGTTGTGCTGTCTCGGGCAAATTAAGGGATCTAAAGTTTACCCTCGACGACGCACTGAAGTTTCTGCACGTAGGCATCGCCAATTGAAATTGACAGCCTTCTGCTACGTCGAGCTCACGTGCTAACACGTAGTACTGCATGGTTCTAGCTCTGGAATACATCGCTAGTACCGAGCCCACAATAAAGTTGTTGACATTTTTCGTGTTGTTACAAGAGATGATAGATTTCGTTCAACTCCGTCCAGGTTTATGAAATATGCTAAAATGTTGGTCAAACACAATGTGCAATAGGAGGCCTGGGGCAACTAAGCAGGGACGAAAAACACGGAAGAAAAACACACACAACTTTAAAAGACCTAAAAAGGAGAATCAGTCAGACAAAGTGTTGAGTGAAGAGCAACGTTTTAAGACGAACCAGTAGAAAGAGTTACAGACGGAGGCAGACGTACAGAGCAGGAAGGGTATTCCACACAGGGAGGATCAGGACAGGCCGAATGAACGGTACCGTGTAACTTTAGGTGAGCGAACATGACTTGAGCTGTTACTTGGAAAATGACCTTCAGAGTTAGAGATCTGGAAGGAGGAAACATGCAGCTTGAAAGCCTGAGATGAAATACTGCGGAGCTCATGTAGTGATTGTTTATATGACGTAGAAGGATCGTAAGATGGATTGTGCGTCAATAAAAGAAATCTTGTAAAAAATATGACTGCTACCAGCACTTTAGATAAATTGAAACCAAATGGTATATTTCACGGCATTTTCCGTCCAAATAAAATGTATATATAAAAGCGGTAGAAACGATAGATTCAAATTTACATATAAGACCCCAATTACGATATTTTGTCGTGAGTCATGCAAAATTCGCCGTCGCTGTTCGCTGGACGCCAGCAGACGACAATCATCTTACAAAACGAGTCTGCCTTATGGGAGCCAGTGAGGCGGCAATTTGTTTGCGATGGGGGGGGGGGGGGGGGGACAGATGAATACTATCTAAGCGGAGCGCCACAACGGGTTGGCGCGTAGCGTACAAGAAAATACTTACGTTGGACATACCACCTAGATTGCAAGGAACGGCACTTTCCAGTGCAACATTGGAGCGTGAGAGGCATTCTTAAAATTGATTTTAAAAAAAGCAGGAAAGGTTCTCCTCAACATCAAACCTGGCTCTTAAGAATCGGAGTGACACCCATCATGCTCACGCTGAGGGGAAACACCGGAAGACAACGGTGTAATTACGTCGAAAGCAGTGCGCCAGAAAAGCGTTTGTCAGAAAATTTTGTCCTAATTTAAATGAAAAAGGTGTTTCCAAGATCGAAAAACGTAGAATAGATATCAGTGATTCATCGATAATCGCTGCGGATCCCCCCCCCCCCCCCCCCCCCCCCCCCCCTCCACACACACACGATTCACTTAACCATTTTATCTCAGATTATATAACCATGGCCTATCGAATCTGTTCTGTCCTACGCTCGCGCTCGATATTTTGATATCAAATATACACCACCAACTGACCAACCTGAGGTCATTACAGCTCAAGATTTCTCCGGCAGAGAGAATGCGAGCTAATGCATCAACATTTGCGCTGGAGCCCCTTATATTGTAAGTTGATTTTGTTCTAATTCATGTAAATATGTTCAAACCTACACAAACCGCCCCTTGTTGGGGTTCCCAAATGGCGGTCCGCGTGCCAAAAGCTGCCCGCCAGATGATGCAATCCGCCACACCATAAATACCCACATTAGGAAAAAATATGTGTAAGTTTCCTCATACAGAAACGGATAGGATTACTAAACGAACGTTTCTGAACGCTGGAAGGGCAACGATGCATGTATTAATGCCACTCCAATCAACATATCAAATCACTTTCCTGCATTAATATTGACCGTATATTTTTCGGCTACAGGAATATCTTGTTTGATAGCAATGCTTATCTAGAACAAAACATTTGCGACCCACACATATCCCTTCTTTAAGAATTTTGTGCGACGCTTCTGACAAATCCTGGGGCCACTTGCCCACTTCACTCATTTGAATTTCATGAACTGCTGAAGTGATTTTCTTTTCAATGTGTGGAAAGACAACTAGGATTACGGGCGGGCACAGGAGGCACGTGCCCCGGGCCCCCTACATGGCCCCCCCCGCATTTGGGACCCACACTAGAGTACAGACTGTTATACTTTTTGTCATTGATGGTATCAATTGGCAGCTTGAAATGTCATTTTCAAAACTAAAGTTGATTAAGAATCATACACATGGAGAAGCAAGTAATCACAGAGCAGATAAACTCACTATTCTTCTCGCTATGTTGAAAGTGACTTTTACATCACACAACAAAATTCAGGGAGAGAATTGACCGAAATTGGGACTGAGTTTACCACCCGATTTTTTATTGATTGCCCCGATTTTTTCTCTTACTTAGCCTCGAATTTCCCCTTTTTTCCCCCTTGGTAGCAGCCAATACAACACCAAAATTGGTGCGATCGTCTTTTTGTACTTATGTCGTGTTTTCTAGGCCGCTCAGTGAATTCGGACGAGCCTGCGGAATATTGCCCCACCCCCCAAAACCATAGGGTTGCCATACCCTTGGTGCGCAACTCTGGATGACAGTCGACTACTAGATTGAGGCATGTTGCCGTCGCAAACCCTAGATGTAAGGTTGTGGTGGTCGAGCATATGTTTTTTTATTTCATTAATTATAACGGTTAAAGTTCCCCTCATTTTTCCGTACCGGTAGTTGTTGTAATGTTGTTCAACGAGTAGGCTATAGTCGCATCCATAAAGGTCGCATCCATATGGGTTGTGTACAAGAACGATGCATTAATATAAATATAACCTACAAAGTTTCAATCAGATTCCTGCTTAAATGTTTTTTTCATCTCTACTCGGTTGTTGGGCACTGAGAGTTGGAACTAAAGTATTTTTTGTACTAGGAGGTTCTCCCTTCTTCTGTTAACAGGAAATACTGCCCCTTCGGGAAAAAAGAGTGGGTTCTTGTTCAAAACCTAATACTTTTGAATGCAGACAAGAGATGGGAGACCATGTAAATAAACACAAAAAAACAAGCCCAATACAATGAGTATTTTCTTTTCACATCGGCCATAATAAGTGTCTGTTTTACAATGTCTGTTTTGGAGGAGTAATATACTTTTAGTTCCCCGGTAACTGACTGTAGGCTACCCAGTTTGTCGTGCTTTCCCCGTAAGCTGTATATGTGGCCCCCCCCACCTACCGCGTGCCCCGGTCCCGCCCCACACGCTGATCCGGCCCTGTTTGGAGATGGTAAGTTATTAATATAACCAGAAAGCAAAGGCTTAGTGATTCCTTGACTCTTTTCTGCAAACCTATAGCAGACTCAAGGACAAATGGAGATGGTACCACGCATTTTGGGAAACATAATGTCTGACAAATTTCTCATTTGTTTTTTTACCGATCTAATACTCTTGATAAGATAGCTCAAGCAACCCTATTTCAAGGTTCAGACTTTGACCATCTGTTTACCTCAAAACAATAGGGTTCATGAACTCATTATCGGGACCACACATACCAAGTGAGAGCTTCATCCATTCGGTTGGGTCGAGTTGATCATGTTTTTCACAAGCATATTGGGCCAACATAGTGAACTTGTCATTCACATTTTTTTATTTTCCGACCAAATCTCACCCCTGAACCCCTGACCTATACCAAAAAGGATAGGCGTTCCTGCACTCCCCATAAGAAACGCTACACACCAAAATCCATCCGCATCAAACCAACCCATCTGGACTTATCTTGTTCATAAGGTTATCAGACTTGGAATCTGGTGACCTCAGATGGACCTCTGACGACCCAAACGATAGGTTCATGATCATCCATGGGGAAACACATACAACGTATGAGCGTCATCCATCCACGTGTGATCGCGTTATCGTGTTCAAAAGCTCCAAATGGCCAAATTATTGACTTTTCACAAATTTCTAGTTTTGACCAAAATTCACCCCGACCTATACCAAAAACGATAGGGTCCCTTTACTCCCCTTAAAAGCTCCACACCACATTGGACCTGACAGACCACCATCTGATTATAGTGTTCACAAGGTTGCGGACTTTGAGCTCTGACCTGAGCCAAAACAATAGGGTGATGTCTCATCATGGGGAACACACTACCAAGTATGGCGCTTCACCATCGAGGTGGGGTCGAGAGATCTGTGTTCACAAGCCAAAATTGGCCAAAATTAGGACTTTCTAATTGCTATCTTTGACAAAGTGCACCCCCCGACCTATACCAAAAACAATAGGGGTCCGGTACTCTCAACAAGAAAGCTACACACCAATTTGAACCCGATCAGACCATACCATTCTGGACTTAGTGTTCACAAGGTTTTTCACACTTGACCTCTGGTGAACCAGATGACCTCGACCTGACCCCAACACCATAGGCTTCAGGTGACTCATCAGGGAAACACATCCAAGTATGGCTCATTCATCTAGTGGGGTCGAGTTATCGGTTACACGCCAAAATGGCCAAATTATTGACTTTTCACAATTTTCATTTTGACCAAAATTCATCCCGACCTATACTGAAAACAATATGGTTCCTGCACTCCCCATAAGAAAGCTACCCCCAAATTTGAACCCAATCAGACACCAAACCATTCTGGAACGATATCGGGTTCACAAGGTTTTCAAATTTGACATGTGGTGACACGCGATGACCTCTGGACTGACCAAAACATAGGGTTCATGTACTAATTCATGGGGAACCCACATACCGTATGAGCTTCATCCATCCCAAGTGGGGGTCGCAGTTATAGTGTTCACAAGCAGGTGTCACACACATTACATACACACACACGCACACGCACACACACGCACAACACACACATTACACACAACATAAAACACACGCACACACCACTGGCCTGACTGCATAGATTCCTCCGAGTTCGTCACGGAATTAAAACTCGGCATTTGGCTTCACATTTGGCGTCAAAACACCAATTTGGAAAATTTGGTATTAGCACGACTAAAGTGAAATTCACTTTTTTTCAGATCGAAAGGTATTTGGCAATCACCATTTGGATCTGTAAAGACCCCCCTTACTTAATAGCTCGCTACACGCGCGGGAACCATTATACCCGCTTAGAACGTTATAGGCCCAAATTCGAATGAACATAAGAGAGGCTAAAGAGTGAATTTCATTCTGATTTGTAAAGTTACATTCTAATTTATTTATGAATATGGCCATATGAAAATCGCCTTTGGAATTTGAAAAGGTTTATTGCAAAGAAGTGTTACTCTGACGCGGGAACCGAAAGTGTCACTTCGCTTGGATGAACCTTGATATCGCATGAGCAAAGAGTGGCTAAGGTGGACTAAATAATAATGCTTCAAGTTTATTTTAATTCAAGGGAGAGGAACGGCGGGGGGGGGGGCTGGGGGGGCGGGGGGGGGGGGGCGCAAGCCCCTCCCCCCCCCCCAGTGAAAAAATGTGGATTTTTTGTTTGGGGGGGGAGGGGCGGAGGGCTTCGCCCCCCACTCGCAGGTGGAAAACCCTTTTTGATTTTCAAAATAGGCATTTGTCATTCATGCTGTTCCCACTTTCCTCATTTTCAGTCAGATTCGCTGAATGTTCTGCTGATGTCCAATTTTTTTTTTTTTTTTCGATCAATATCCACAAAATGGGCAAAAATTTCGCGAGCTTCGCGCGCAAAATGGTGAATTATATCGTTGCCTGTATGTTAAAATAGAATCTGGCTATTTTTTCTATAGCCTAGTTTATACCGGTGACTGCAGATTTGACAATAGTGTCCGGGATAATCTGTGAAGGCGTGGACTAGGAAGAGGAAGCGCCCGGCCCCTTCCCAGCTCTCCATTTCGGAGCAAAGCATTACCAAGCAGGGTCCAACAATGAGAGACAGCCGAAATAAGATATGAAAAAACCGAAGAGAGAGAGAGAAAGTTTAGGCAGAAATCGATCAAAATTCTAAATTCCGGCAAAGGTGAGACAATCCGTAGTTCTTTATATAAAATATCACTGAATTGAGCAAAGGTTTGGCGCGCGAAGCGTATTTTATGTACCCGTCAACCGTAAACTGCAATGATGAAGCGCCTTATGATATTAGGGCAATCTTTTTAAGATTTACGTCGAAGAAACGGGAACGTGGTAAGGGAAATCTATATATACCCTGGGGCATCCAGAATGCACTAACGGGAGTGCCTTGATGCATGGTTCCTGAAATGTGTGATTTCGACCAGCTTCCAAAGAAAGGAACTTACTGCACTTAGTGCTCAGCACATTTTGGCAGAGAAAAAACACAAGATTCAGAGCAGCAATCGCATCAGGCCACCGAAAAGCAGACAGTTTCATTTCAAAGTGTTGAAAAGTGTGGATTTGTCAGTCCCAACATATCAGATTTAAGCCAACTCCCGAAAATGGCACTTACTGCGCCAGTGATCATTCAAGTTTGGCAGAAAAAATCACAAGATCCAGAGTAGCAAATTGGCAATCGCATGAAGTCTACGGACATTTGACAATCCAAAATTATTTTCTGGAACGAAGTTTGTGTTTTGGATTGACATAATGCCCCAAATTACATCTAAGGCCACTTGAATATGTAAAAAATTCTTAAATTGAGGAAAGGCTTTTGGGATTTGGCGGTCCCTTTAAAGGTTAGATTCAGCCAATTCCACAGACGGTCCCTTGCCCCCCCCCCCCCTCGATTTGGCAGAAAAAACTACAAGATTCAGAGCAGCAAATCGCATCTAAGACATGTGAAAATGCACAATCATTTCTTTCTCGAACGAGTTGAGTGTTTTGGAGTGCTATATTGCACCCCAAATTGCATTGAGGCCACCAGAAAATCCAAATCTCGCCAAGTGGGGTGTTGTCCCTTCCGGGAGTCCCTGAAAGGTGAGGTTTAGACCAACTCCCAAAGAAGGGAACTCACTGCTCTCGATTGGCAAAAAAAATCGCAAGATTCAGAGCAGCAAATCGCTTCTAAAAACATTCAAAAATGCAAAATTAATTTGGAAGGAAGCGAGTGTTTCGGGGTCCTATATTGGCACCAAACTGCATCTAAGGCCACCTGAAAATGCAAAAATTTCCCAAAGTTGGGTAGGGGGACTTCGACGGTTCCCTGGAAGGTGAGAATTAAACCAACTCCCAAAGAAGACGCTTTACTGCCCTCGATTCGGCAGCCACATCACCAAGAATTTCAAGCAGCACACGGCATCTAACGAAACATGTGACGAAGGCACAATTAGTTATGGAAAGAATTGTGTTTCGGAGTCCTCTGTTTCACCAAATTGCATCTCAGGCCACCTGAAAATGCAAAAATTTCCCAAAGTGGGGGGTGGACTTCGGTAGTCCCCGAAAGGTGAAGGTTTAGACAACTCCCAAAGAAGGGAACTCACTGCTCTCGAGTTGGCAAAAAAAAATCGCAAGATTCAGAGCAGCAAATCGCTTCTAAAAACATTCAAAAATGCAAAATTAATTTGGAAGGAAGCGAGTGTTTCGGGGTACTATATTGCACCAAATTGCATCTCAGGCCACCTGCAAATGCAAAAATTTCCCAAAGTTGGGTAGGGGGACTTCGACGGTTCCCTGGAAGGTGAGACACTAAAACCAACTCCCAAAGAAGACGCTTTACTGCCCTCGATTCGGCAGCAAACATCAAGATTCAAGCAGCACGGCATATAACGACCATGGGAGAAGGCACAAATTAGTTATGGAAAGAATTGTGTTTCGGAGTCCTAGGGTGCACCAAATTGCATCTCAGGCCACTGAAAATGCAAAAATCCCCCAACGTGGGATAGGGAACGTCGGCGGTCCCCGGAAAGGTAACGATTTAGACCAAATCCAAAGAAGAAACTCATGCCATCAATTTGGCAGAAAAAATCCCAATATTCATAGCAGAAAATCGCATCTAAGAACATGAAATTGCAAAAATATTTCTGGAAGGAAGCAAGTGGTTGGAGTGCGATAATGCATCAAATTGCATCTAAAGTCATTGAAATGCAATAATTTCCAAAGGGGAGGGGGACCCCCCCCATTAGAACCTCTTCCCCAGATCCGTCATCCAACTCCGCCCCCCCACTCAAAATTCGTTCCTACGCCATGTTTGAAATCACCCTGAAAATAGCTAAATGGAGATCACCATGGCATTTGAGAAGACCTAATTCGAAATTTTTCGCTACGCTGCGCGGCAACTGATGGTGTCGCTCGATTGCATAGTATAAAGCTGCTTAAACATACGTGGCTAGTTAAATTCATTTTACTTTGCAAAGTTATTCAAATTTACTACATGAAAAAATAGCCATCTGGGATCATCGTGCATCTGAGAAGACCATAATGTTGAAGTTTTCGCTAAGATTCGCGGCACCATGGGCACGACCTCCGCTTCATAGGAAATATATTTCTTATCACAAACGTTGGCTGAAGGGGATTTTTTATCCATTCAAATTAACGTTTATTTTATAATTGAATGAAAAAAAAAAATTTTGCCATCTGAGCTCACCATTCGCAACGGAGAACACTTTACTTGAAGGCAAAGGGCGGCGATTGCGGGGGACGGGGGGACGACGTCCCCCATATTTGGGTGGGGGGGGGGGACGCAATGCATGTTGTCCCCACAAATATTTGAGCCCGACGGTTATTTCGCTGACACTGTTCCCAACATATCCATCAGAAACCATGGTTAAAACAAATGCATGATGACCTAAAATGATCGAGTTGATGGGAATTCTATGCTGCTCCCTTTTCACCAATTTTGCGCGCTGCGCCCGGATATTTCATGTGTCGGTAGTGTTCAGACATTGGTGGCTTCTGTAGACATATGACGTTCCTTAACAGAAAATGCCTGTAATTTACTCTGGGTTGTTCTCAATAATCAATGAGAAGAAGGGTTCTCCATTCAATCCTATCGTTTACATGAAACTAGCTTCACCAGCTTACGGTGTGATCTCCTTAATTGGACTTGTCAACAAATCGCCTAGTCTTGAGATGAAGGGGGTTGAGACGACGGGGGTAGGTCTACCACCTGGCGGATCCTATGATTTTTATTATTATGGTGCTACACTGGTGAAAGTGAGTGCACTAGCTGTGCACTACTATCACTATGAGGCACACGGTGCGGCATCGAAAATGACAACAGGGAACGCCACAAAATTACGGTGTCAGAAAGACATGATTCAAACTCAAGTGAAGAAAAGGGGCTTGTCCAAAAGGAAGTCCAAATATTGCCTGAATGTTTGATGGATGCCCAAAAGTGTAAACATCGTTGTTTTGAAGGGACGAAGGTTGGGGCGACGAGGCTACGTCTAACACCTGGCGGGGACTATATTTGTTGGCAAAATCTGGTTCTATCGGCCGATTCTAAAAATTTATGGGAGATTGGCATCAATATGGGTGCGACCCTTTTTAAAGTTGGTTTGGTTGCACCGGTGCACATACTCGGCGGGCACACGGTGCAGGTGGAAACCCTTAAAATAGGTCATCGAAGATTCGGCAGGAAACGACACAATTTGTCAAAAGACATGAATAAAAATTTTTGGTTGAATACAAGTTTATATCCAAAATTGCCTGTCTTTTAGATGGAATGTCCAAAAGTGTAAAATTTTCGCGCGCGGTCGCGCGCAGTTGCCGGTTCACTTCTGTGTTTACTCATTTGGCCACAAGTCTGGCTCCAAGTAGAAATGTCCCCATGCGCCTGTGCGTCCGACAAAGAAGATATGGAAACGGGGGCCGTAATCTCTAAGTAAAAAACCACGCCTGCCATATAGTAAGTGATAGGTCAGAGAGTGGTAAGGCACTGCGATCGTTGGTAACATTGGATCCTGCAAAAATTCTCGCGCTTTCGCCGCGAACCTAGTAGTGGTGGCATTGTCCATTTCGATTGATACGTTCATGACGAAACCTCATTGAGTCGGATTTCCGAATGTCACAGCACCCACGCCAAAACCTTGAAAGTGATCCCTATGCCGAAGTTTTGGAGAACCTTGCCTGAAATAAAAAATGTTAGCAATGTAGGAATGCTGATGATGTCCATGAGAATGGGAAGTGCCGTATCGCAATCTAGGGGGATGGCAAACGAAATTGTTTTGTACGCTACGCGCCACCTGTGGTGGCGCTCCGCTTAATGGTATTCATCGGGGATCCATCCCCCCACAACCGCCAACACACAATCGCCGCCCTGAAGTGGCACACAAATAAGATTTCACATATTTTCATTTGAAACCCATCATCGGGAACCCCTGGTAAATCACTGTGATACAACAGGGGCGGCGCCACAGGGGTGGGGGGGGGGGGGACGGGGCAGGGAGGGCGGCTGCCTCCCTATGGGTTTGGGGCTCGCGATAAAAATAAAATCGACAGAATTGATGTTTAATGCACACGTTTCGTCGGGGTGGGGTGAAGTGTCAAAATAGTTATCCAACTTAGGTTAATTTTATTCGTTCTCATCGAAACTTCAAATCGAGACTCAAAACGTGCTGTAATATAGCGTTCGCCAAAGTGTAGCTATGTTTAAAGGCCGTAGGGAGCGGGGGAGGGTGTGGGGGTGTCACCCCCCTCCCAATATTCATGCCGTCGGCAAATTCGGTCTGTCGGCCAAAAAAGGAGAAAGAGGAAGGAAAGAAGATGAAAGAGGAGAGGAGGAAGAGAAGAGAGAAAAGCGGAGAGGAAAAAGAGGAGAGGAGGAAAAGAAGGACGAGGGGAAAGGGGAAAGGAAAAGGGAAGTAAGGGAGTGAAGGGGAAGGCAGGGAATTGTTTTTTTTTTTTGGATGTTTTGTTTTTTGTTTGTTGTTGTTTGTTTTTTTTTTTTTTGTTTTGATTTTGTGTTTTGTTTGTGGGTGTTTGGGTCTGGTTGTTGGTTTGTGGTTGCCTGGAAAGTGGAATAGAAAGAAAAAAACCGGAAGCCAGAATTTATTATTCGGCTTATTTCGACTTTTGGATCTTTCTATCTAATTGCAAATTCAGGCGGTCGGCAAGAAGGCACGTCCGGCAAAAATTAGATATGTGTGACGGCCCGTCGCCGTGGTGTATGGGAAACGAGGGACCCGAGGTCTGTCGGCCCATTCGGCCAAAGAATGGGGAAATGAGGCGAACGTGCGTTTGACCTTCTATTTTTCATGAGTTAGTCAGTTCTTCGACAGTTTTGATTTCCGATGGTCCTAATTCCAGAGGGGGAAATTATTTCGGAGCCATTTGCTGAAAACAATTAGGAAAGAATTCCCCAGAACTTATACAATGATGAAAACAGGCGGGTTTAGGCGGGAAATCATAGCGAGTGGCAAAAGATGGCGAAAGATTGTCTGAATGTGTACCAAATGGCTGAAATTTGATCAATTGCCCCATTGAAGTGTCAAATTTTTGGGTGTTATCGATATAGTATGCTTCACCCACGGCTGCAATGAAAATCGGGCATGTTTAGGTCCGGGCAGACTTTATCGACGTTCCAAATTGAAGGGTCCTGCGTACGTGGTGAGCGAGGGTCGAGTAATTACTGAACGCCCAATTTTACTAAAAACTATGGCACCAGATTGCATCTGGGACGTTTCAAAATTCACCCCCTCCCTTAGACCCCTCCCCCAATTAGTCACCATGGCCGGTCCGGCGGCAAAAACATCCTCTATACCACCCCCCCCCCCCCACCCCACACAAATCCACCCCCCCCAGTAACCAACCCTTCGCCACGCCCCCGCGAGTTTAATGTTTTTCAGCCCATATGAGCACGTCTGTTAATATTAGGTTAAAAGACTCAATGTTAACTTGCAAACTTCGCAGACACCTTCCGGCCTTATGTGTGAACACCATGCAATGCGTGATCACTCCGACCAATGCCGATTTATGTCATTAGATTATATATCTCGAATTTGCATAGTAACAAAAGTTTTGCAAAAGGTAAGCCACCCCCGCCTACCTGTACAGACCAGAATCGTAGGTACGAGTTTAACGGGTTATTTTTGTCGGGTATCAAATGAAATCTGACCTGCCTGGAAAATCATGCATTGCAATTTTCTCCAGAAATTATTGATTTTTTGTCAAAACTCGTGACGTAGAGACACTACAAAGGTGTATCAAATGTTGGCAACCATTTTTCATCTAAGCGTATTAATGACCCAAAAAATCGCAGAGAGGAGGCGGGACACCCCCCCTTAAGGACCTCCCCCACATTTGAGACATCCAGCCAAAATCTGCCCCCTATAGTAACAACACCTGGCGCCCGCCCTGGGAGCCATGAACTAGAGAGGTGCAAAAGAAGGAATTGTAGCCAGAAAGCCATCCACGGACATTGTTTTTTCGTGGTTGTAAAAGATAATATTCCGGAAGAAAAAAGGTGGATTTTTTTATTATAAATTCAGGGTGTTGCTTACTTCCACAAGGGCACGGAAATGGTGCGCCGCCAACCCGGTGGTGGCGCTCGACTCAGAAATCATCACCTGCTGATGCCCCCCTCTCCCCTCCCCGCCAAAAAAAAAATGGTTTGCATCAAACCTTGGATCGATGTCTAGTTGGAAGAAGCAGCGTTGAAGAGAATAACATTCGAGATATTTGGCAGGCAAAGGATATCGAAGGCAAAACGGGAAATAAAGGAGGAGGTAGGGTAAAAAATGAGAAGCTATAGGATAGTGAAAAAACCCGTGACCAGTATAAATGGCGAGTTTCGTTCGTTTCGTTTTGTTCATTTGTTTTTCCACGATGAAGTTCAACGATAACAGAGATAATTCTGAAAAATGAAATGTGGAAGGAAGTGAACTAGGAAACCTTGTGGGTTATCAAGAGCAGTACAACTCCCTAAGAACAAGTATACCAAAAGCACGTTTCTTGCAAAGCACCATAAACATAGGGGGACGTCCCCCCGTTTTCCCCCCCCCCCCCCCCCCCCAGGATTGACGCCCCATGCAATACAGATATATAGCCTTGTCCAGGTAGACCAGCCTTGTACTGGACTGAGTCGACGGACAATTCATAAAAGATGATCGGTTTTTTTAATGAGGAGCAATCCGTTGCCTCGTCTTGTGCTGTAGCTGTGAACAGAATGGTTGCTTATAGAAATGAATTGAACCTTTTAGGGAGGAGTCCATTCAAGCAGCGGTAAGTGAAGTAGCAATTTTGAAGCGATCATATCATTCAATTTAGAAGATTTAAAGAAGATAACATCGGGGTAGTGTTTGTACGTGACAAGCCTAGAGTCATATTCGACTTGCCTCGATTCGAAAGACGTGAACAATGTTCAAGCGCGATTACTAGTACCGGACCATATAGTTGAGCAATAAGCAAAGAGGGTAGAATCAAGCGGAGATAAATAGTCCTCAAGTCGACGTCTGCCTATGCCCGCGTACCCCGAAGCTCCATGACAATCACCCCAGGGCCAATATAGATACACAACTAATGCATGTCTCACAGTCACCACTACATCAATATATTTAATTTGGTTTTCTAGAATTGAATAGCATGTATGTGTCTTTTCACACCATCAAGGGAAAAGTTAACCAGGCAGTAATTTTTTGAAAATAAGACTCATCCACAGGACGTTCAAATTCATGTGTAGTTATGTCTGACCAGTGAAAAAAGTTTTATCGTCATCAACACAGAGAACCATTGATATGATTGATCCCATTGCGAATAAGAAATACCGGAATCGGGAAAATCGACTTGCACCCTGGATGGAAGGTGGTCTAGTTACGGCCTGGGAGGTTCCTTCAAGCTGACCCCCCCCCCTCCCTTCCCTCCTCCCCCGGTGATCCTAAACCTTGCCATTATGGCGTCAGCCCGATACTCATGAGAGTTTATTCATAAGGTTCCGTTCTCATACCTGAGATCTTTTTAGTTCAGAACTTGAAGGAGCTTTTCATTTAAGGCCATGTTCTTCCTAAATGGCTGAAAAGGTCTTTATTAACAAGGTTCGATATCATAATTACAACACAAGTAACGATATTTAGTAAAAAACGGTCGTGAAGACCGTATTCATAATAGTAAAAAACGTCCGTTATTCATATAGTGAGAAAAAGGGTTCGTTCTTCTATTTGGGCAAAAGGGTCCGTAATTCAAAAAAGGAAAAAAGGTCCGATATTCTCAATAGGAACAAGGGTCCGATTTCATAATAGGAAAAAGGGTCGTGGATCTGCCAGGGATCGCACCTGACAAAAAGGTGCAGTTTTCTCGGTTTTGCATCCTTGCCGGACCTCGATAGGTAGAATCATCTGCTTGGCAGTGAATCATTAAAAAAAAAAAAACACATTATTAATAACGTACCTTTTCGCGCGCTATGATAACGACCTCTTTTGCTATTATGCTTCTCGTTATCATGAATAACCGGCTTTTTTTTGCGATTATGAATAACGAACCCCTTTTGCTGTTATGAAGCGGTCCCTGCTCGCTATTATGAATTACGGACTCTTTTCGCGATTATGAATATCGAACCTTTTTTAATACTACATTATGATATCGGACCATTTGCTCTCTGTTATGAATAACAGACCCTTTTGATAATTATGAAAAAGCGGACCTTTTTGGTCATTATGATTATCGGACCTTATAACAAAGACCCTTCCTTAGTATGAAATCGGCCCTTTTTGGTCATGTATGAATAACGGAGACCTTTTTTTCGAAAATTTTGCACGTTTATGGAACGAGCCTTATGAACGAAAGGTATGAATGAGAACGAACACAAAACCTTATGAACTTCGTCGGTTGGTCCCGCCATTACGCCTTGCCGTCCGTCCGTTCATATACAATCGACCCTGAATCCAACTGAAACTTTAGAGGTCAGTAAGTGTGGAGATGACTTTGCCCTTCCTTCTGATTAATATATCATGTTAACAAAATCGAACCCGCTCCTGCAAACTGAGGCTACCTATTATTACGCAATGCCTTCCATGACAATCACGGGGGGGGGGGACCTTCTCAAGGCAAAGCCGTGCAATCTAAAAAGTCAAAGAATTCCTGAGAATTAATAGATGCCATGGAAGCATTCATCGGCTCCAAAAAAATAACCTAGGCTTGCACTTTTTGCTATGTAGAATGAAAAAATAGCAATTACTTTGTAAACTCCATCGCAAAATCTATTGTGGCGCATTGGGACACTTTCCTTTCCTTGTTGGACCATGGCGACTATCTCCGACCCTAGTAGTTTGTACTATCGTTTTTCTTACCGTCGCAATAAGCCAGTGAGCACAATTTAACGTGGTTAGTATCAATCGTCAGGGTTCTCTGTCAAATTGATGACAATTTTTTTTTTTGCAGGTTTCTGACGAACTTTTGCAACATTTTTTATTCAGATGCCTCTATGTTTTCCATGTCCACTTACAAACAATGTAACTTGTGCGAGTAAAAACTTAAGCAAAGGTATCTATCGAGGAGCAGACTGCATGAAAGTATTTCGCATATTTGTGCATATGGTCCCATATACACGTGAATAAACCTACTAAGGGCGCATTGGGACAACTTGAATGGGTCGCATTGGGACGGTTAATATGTACGGGAAAGAGGGGGTGGCTCATGAAGTTATGATATAGTATTTTTAAAATGACAAAGTTCATCAAGTCATGTGTGTGCTAACCGTAATAGGATTGACCCTAGGGGTGCCCAATTCGGGAAGGTACGGGGCTTGGGTCACTTTTTGTCCTTTTTGTTCGAACTCTCCAAATTCCGAAGAAGTTGAAGGGATATCAAGTATTTGCCGACATGTGAATGTGCCTAACTCGATGCTCTATTATTCAGTGCAATACGGTGCCAGCATTGCTTCCGAAGAAAGAGATTATTTACCAAAAATTCAAAATGTCTAACTGAACACCGTGATTGCAAAACAGACGTGAAAATTTCACCATCACTGAAAACATCAAGAAACTACTTAAATCTATTTTGTTCAAGAACTATCTTCACTAATTTTTTTTCACTTGTAGTTCGGTTTCTTTTCATGCCATGGGGCGCATTTGAAAACACTGGCTTGGCACTGTATACTTTGCCCTATATAAATGTCATTTTATTACACGGGGTGAAGAATTGTAGAGTGTATCATGGCACATCACAATCTAACGATTCCAGGTACGATTCCAGCAGGACGATTTCCCTCGGTGACTAACGCTGCCCTTGGCAGTTCGATGGCGAAGTCCTCAAGTTATCTGTTCAGTCTTGGGCAGGTATCTGTGACAAAACTCACTATAAAATAATTGTGACACATTAATCAGTCCATGCAGGCAAGATTGTTGAACCCCACTGGAGGTCTGACCAGGGCGCGTAGCCGAAAGTATTTTTTTCTGGGGGATGGGGGGTCGGGGTTGAGGTCGGAAGGGAAGTGCGTGCTCATAAATGGCCATCAACCCTCCCTATTGCAATAGTCATTTATGGCCCCTATATACACATGCTGCAGCTGCAATATTTGTTAAATAAGCTGGCAAACCCTCTCTCTACGAACTGCAAAACATCAGTTTTTGTGTAATAAAATTATTGATCACTTGGTCTGGGGTACGAAATTGGGTCTGCCATGTCCTTCATTCGGTCTATGAGTGTAGGCAGGTAGGAGCGAACAAATTGAAAAAAGGTGGAATGACACCGCCGTCATCCATTCTCCTGCCAACTTGAGAACGTCCTCACCATCGTAGTGGAATACTGGGTGCTGTAAGTGTCTCGTACTGACAGGATGACAGATATCGCTCATTCGCTCTTCATTCATAGGTAAATGCACAGTCAGGCGTTCACAATGCAGATTTACGCAGGTAGTTTCCCTACCCACAGCTCTTATATATTTTCCATTTTTGTTAAAACTGTTTTTATATCTGTGTATATCATATGGGTTCGTTATGAGCCTTTTTGTTATTTTTCAAACGGACCTGTTCTCTAATGTTTATCGTGTTTTAGTATTCATCTGCTAATCCTACTGCAGACTTGTATGTCTTTTTATTGATCATCTAATGAAGTATCTATATCTTTCTTGTTCTTTTCCCTTTCGTGGTTCGTTGTGATAATAGTGGTGAGCAGTCACGTGTACTTGAAGCTTCCTGCTCGCTCCAGGTTACGGAGCAATTGGTCGGGGTCCTGTAGTTCACTGATAGTTCGATGCATTGTGGCGCAGGATTTCCCCGACGGGGGTCCCGATTTCCCCGACGAGGGGTCCAAGTTTCCCGAAGAGCCTCACCCTACCCTCTAGGTCCAGACCTGCATTTTTTTTATTTTTCAAGTTTTGAACGTCTTTCTCGAGAAAAAAATGAATCAAATCAAACATCACAGTGTGAATGCATTGCTTACTCACCTCTCAGTGGCATCCCACTCAGATTCGGGGCTCTCAGTAACAACCGAAGAGAAAAATGCATGAGAACTGGAAGTATTTGCGGGGTCGTTAGAGCACCAAATAACACAGGCAAGACAATAGTAACGGCAGGGACGACATCCTCCCAAGTCCCAACAGAATGTAACATTTTTTCCTCCCGCAGTGACATATCTACGATATTCGTACTACTTGTGGTTGGCCTATGCCACGATTGTATAGTCTGTAGGAAGATTGATACGCGATCTTTCACTTAACGAGGACACTGCAATACGATAAAACATGACGACATGCCCCCCTGCCCCGTCCTCCTGTCGCAACCGCCTTGGTCGGATGGCCGGGATGGGGCGTAAAATGGCGGTCCCGGGAGCAGGTTGGGATTGGTTACACCGTGCAATCTGCCTGTTATCTGAGCACTATCGAGAAGAGAAGGCGAGTTCTCGCCAGTGCTCATCCCCCATCCGCGACTCAATTACGGCCAGGTTCCTTATGAGCCAGCTGGCTTCCTGATCCGTGGAAATCAAATCAAATCACATCACGGAAAACTAAATGAGTGCAAATTTGAGACTAAGGGGTAATACGTACGCTCTTTTCCATCGATGTGAATTTCAAAACGGTTCCCTGACAGATTCTCAATTTTCCGAGTTTCGAATTTTCACGTACCCGAGGAGTTCGACACTGTGTCGAATCTGGCATGCACCTAACTGACGTTCTGACAAATTATGTCTTATCCCAAATCTCGAAATTCTATAACCATTTCGCACTCTGCTGGAGGGGCGTTCTGTGGTGAAAATTACGATCTATCATCCCACCCGCACGTTAGCTTCCCCCCGCCCCACGACTCATTAGCATAACATAGGCCTAGACACTAGCAGCCTATAAAACATGGTATAAGTTTCGAAGAGTGGTCGTAAAATGGAATCGGCTATGGGGTCGAATCTCTCTATACCTCGAGATTACTTAGTGATGAGCAAGTAATCATGCGCAACTCAGTGTAACCGTTATGCTTTTACTTCAGTAACCTTCGAGTTTGATGATAAGAAACATACGGTGTTCGAGAATTGGTAGGTAATGATTTAAGAAGAACCCGTGCTTCCACTCCCGCCTCACTCATACATTCTAATTAGATGTCAGTAACACATAGAAAAACTGTCTACCACAATGGGCATCCCACACCGAGTATAATATAACCATATGCATTCCTTAGCTCTTCACTCGTTTCTAACCGAGGTTTACAATTTTTCAAAAAAATTGCTTTTATCCGACCCCTTATGAATTTAATCAGTGACGAACACAAATCACCGTAGTAACGTCATACTTTGGCAATGTCAATCTTCAAGGATGCCAACAAATAAGGTTTGCGGAATCATTGGCAATCGGTTCCTTGTATAGAGATAGTGGTTTTCATGGATTTGGCGGGCATTCAAGCTCGGCTCTCTCATCTGCTCATATGAGTAATACTGAGACTCCATGGCGCAGCCACTGTCCGATAAGTTGGGGGCGGGAGGGGGATGGGTCAGAGCATTTTGGGGGTCCGAAGCGTGCTGGGACATTTGTGTGTGCAAAAATCATTATTAGGAGGCCTTCCCAAAAGTTGGGGGTCATGACCCCCAGGACCCCCTAGTGGTGCGCCCTTGCTGAGACTGGAAAAACAGGGACAGTTTCTCGAATGAGCCACATCCACCAACCTCCGAGTATGAACTCCAGACTATATATCATGGCTGTAAGCCAGAGTTAAATTTCCTATGGGCACCGCATGGGTAATTGATAGCCCCGCCTCCCTTTGTATTATACATGGATTTTTTGGAGGGTGGGTCAATGTGCATGGGCGTCGATCCGTTTGAAAAACAGTGGGGGGGGGACACATGGAATGCAAATTACCAACTGAGCGGAGCGCCACCATTGTTGGCGCGAAGCGTTCAAGAAATTTTCGCTTTTCATCCCTCCAGATCGCCGGAAACGGCACTTTGCCAACTCGAATAGCACCCATCTACATGTGGTGATTTGAGTAGAGACATACAAAAAAGTTGACATTGTGGCATATAGCTGAGTTACTGCATATCACACCTTGGATTGTTGTTTTAACGTTATTCTACACTGACTTTGTTTGCGTGGTATCAAGGGGTCTACCGAACGTTTCCTGGTGGGATCGAAGGGAATAGCCTAGCGTATCGGGACCATTCCAATTGGGGAACAATAAATATTTGGGGCCGAATTTAAAGTCAGTCATCGAGACTACCAGGCGCGCGAAGCGCGCGGATTTTTTTGCGTGTTTTTTCCCGCGGGCATTCATTTATATCGAGAAGTCAGCAGAAAATTCAGAATTTTTCACTTTGGTTTCTCCTTCCAAATTTCCCACGATTTTTCGTTTTCGCGCCGAATTTTTCATCTCAGACGATGGGGGGGGGGGGGCGGTCTGCCCACAAGGCTTCTGAAATTATTCTATGAAAACTGATTCGCAGTCTTACATCGCATATTCACAACACCGGGTAGAAAAAACGCCATTGAAAATTTATGCACTTCTGGCCATTCGATTTAAATTCGAGCACTCGTATGAAACATGGGTAATCATTCGAATTCGGCCCTAGTGGGGTCCAGATCTTCATCTTGGGTCCGCAACCTGGGATAAGTGGACTTAAGACATTTCCAACCCGATTCTTGTCGTTAGACAATAATTGAATCATTTTAGACGATCACAAATTATGATTATCAACTGTGATCCACCGCACACCCACTATACTAAAATGACCAGGTGCACGGAACACGTTCACAGATTCAGTAAATTGCGGCAGAACCTTACCCAGACTAAGGAACCGGGGGGGGGGGGCTGGGGGCTCCAGCCCCCCAGTGAAAAAGGTGGAGGGGCGGACGGGCCTTTTCCGCCCCCCCCCCCCCACTCGACATGCCGAAAAACCCCTTTTGATTTTCAAAATAGAATTTGTCATTCATGCTTTTCCCACTTTCCTTCCTCCTCCTTTTTCAGTCAAGTTGCTTGAATTTTCTGCTGATAGTCCCATTTTCGAATCTTATCCACACAAAGTCGCGAGCTTCCGCCGCGCAATGGTGATCATTATATCGTTGCCTGTGTTGTTCAAGCCTGATAGTCGAGCTAGTTTTTTTCTCTAGACTAGTATACCGTACTGCCATATTGACAAATAGTGTCCTGGATAATCGCTGAAGGCAGGTGGACATAGAAGGAGGAAAGCGCCCGCCCCCATCCTACTCTCCATTTCGGAGCAAAGTCATTTTCCACGCATGGTCCAAAATGAGGCAGCCGGAACAGATATGAAAAAACGAGAGGGAGATTTTGTAGGCAAAATCGATCAATGTCTAAATTCCTTCCGGCAAGGTAGCCAATCGTAGTTTTTTAAATAAAATATCACTGAATGGAGCAAAGGTTTTTTGGCGCGCGAAGCGTATTTTATGTCCCGTCACCCTTAAACTGCAAGGAAATTCGAGCGCTTTGTGAGTTTCGGGCGATCTTTTTTTAAAGATTTGCGTAGAAAGAAACGGGAACGTTATAAAGGAATCTTTATATATCCTTGCTCATCCGAATGCCTATCTGGAGTG